>OX596285.1:16173082-16752254 GCA_951394225.1 Harpalus rufipes
ACTGAAGCTCAATCAAGCCAATCTAGTGATTTAGTGAAAACTTTTATTAAAACCATGACGGTAGGATAGAGCATAGAGTTATGAATATATATAGTCTGTTTCTCTTGTACCCTAAGTGTGTTGAGTTTTTTTTTCCAAATTATTAGTTTTCCACAAAGTTTTTCCATGTAACTTATCCTTGGCTAGATGGTATGCATGTCATCTTTTTCTTTTTTAATATATCTCCTATTATGTCTTCCCATCGTTTTGTGGTCTTCCCCTGCTTCTTTTCCCTGTAATACGCGATTTCCATATGGTTTTTACTGCTCTATACTGTGGTAGTAATCTTTCGAGGTGCTCATACCAGCGTAGATGATTTTCTTCTATTATTTGTTTCACTGACGACTTCAAGCAGATTTGTAGTTTCTTCGTTTCTCACTCTGTCTAGCTTTGTTGCTCCTGCTGTAGTCCTCAAGAATTTCATTTCAATAGCTTGTATTTTACTGTCTTGTCTTTGGTTTGTGGTTCAACTTTCGCTTCCATAGAGGAGAATAGGTAATAAAATTGTTTTGTAGATTGTTAGTTTGGACGTCCTGAACATGTTCTTCTTCTTTAAGAAAGTTGTTCTTAGCTGTTGGTAGGTTTTGGTAGTTGTTTTTATTCTGTTGTTAATAAAAATATAGTCTATTATTGACTTCTCTTTTCTAGATAATTTATTTATAAATTGTGTCAATTTGTATCAGCGAAGATATGTCTTCTCCGGTATAACCCTAAGTGATCTAGATCAAGGGCTAGAAACGTAGAAAAATTAATATTAAAAAATAGAAAAAAGAGAATGCACACAAAAAACCGATTAATTTTTCAGCGTTTCTTTGTACAAATTTACATTAGTAGAACACAAACTAGGTGTCGAAATTGGAACGTTATGGCAAAACAAACGTAGAGCGCGCGTTCACACCTTGCGTTTTTCTATCGTACGATAAAATACCGCTCGACTATTTACGACATAAAAGTCGCAGTGCGGGGCTAGCGGCCTAACCCAACGCCAAAGGGTTCGTGTACGTATGTTTCGTTTACGATTATATTTGGCAACAGTGTTATAACATTTCATCGTAGTTCCACTGTCTACCAGCAGGAAGCAGGTGCTGCTAACATCAAAATAACGATAGAAAGAGATAGAGATACGGTTTATTCATTTACGTTGCCATTCTTGTAGTAGGTATTATATATTCAAAGTTATAACTTAAAGAATATATTATTTTCTATACGATTTGATTACTTTTTATACTTCATATTCAATAGATACAGAGTTAAATAATTTTAAAGAAATTAAATTTTATAATTCATCCAGCTATGCTAAACATGGAAACTACTACTATATTTATATAATTCAAATTGACAGATGTTAGTATGAGAAAAAGTAAATGAATGTGGCAGAGATGAGGATGTTGAAGTAGATGTTGGTGAACACACGGAAAGACTAGGTAATAAAATAACTCTAGTGTTACAATTTTCTAGAAAGATACAAGAAAGACGATTACATTGCTTTGAACATGACATGAGGAGAAATGAATTATATTTGAACAAGAATGAGTAGTTTAGTAATGGGAAGTTGAAGAAGCAGAAGAAGACCAAAGATAAGATGGAAGGACTGTATTGCGGAAGACTTGGAGAAAAAGAACCGAATGAGAACGACACGCAAAAATAGCGACCCCTAACGCATGGGAAAAGCTAAAGAGGAAGAAGATGTCAGTGTCAAGTGCAATTTGAATAGTTTGTTTATGAAATAATTTTACTGGAAATTTAGAATGTTTTGCAAGAAAAATTATGTATGGAATTTATACATTATACATAGGATTGACGGAAGGTATTGTGCTGACCACAACAGATTTTTTATTTATAAGAACAAATCTTTTTTTGTATGATCCCATTGTCGGTAATCTTAGTAACGTGGTCTTTGCCAATTAAACACAAATCATTAACGTCAAAATCATCTTAATTACCCTTGGCTGTTTAGCTGTACAAACTCCAGACAGCAGACCAGATAGTGTAAGTTTCGTTGCATTGTTTTGTTAGGTGTTAAAAATGTGAAGTTTTATGTGACATATTCGAAACAAATATGCATTTATATTTTGAATGGGGTACTTTAAAGAAAAACCGTCCGATAAAAAGTTTTATTACATTATAATCTTGCAGTCCATATATACATTGCATGGCCAAATAATTTGTAATTTGCGAGATACGTCTAAATGTATATACATAAAAATGTCATTATTTCACTTATTATTTGTTGTATCAAAAAAAAACTTCGTCACAATATAACTTACGGATTTCAAGAATTTCGCTACATATCCGGAGTGCCCTTAAATACTTAGAATTGAAATAACAACAAAAGCAGAAATCATTATTATCCCTTGATCTACAGTGGCAACGAATTAAATTTAATAAAACTAAAGAGCGAGCAAAATTTAACACCTCGATTATTGGTAATCAATGTTTATTAGGTGGCTACATTTAGGTATTATATTGTCATTTGTTGTAGTTGTATGTAGGATTACCAATATAAATATGAAAGACACAGGGTTCATACTCTTTTTAAATACGTAACTTTTTTTTCAGACGACCACCTACGAAAGTAGCTATAACAACACGCTAAATAACAACAGAAAGTGCAACATAACACGCTAGTGATGTTATGAATCTAACACACTAGTGCTGTTATGAGTTTTTAGTTCCATTAATCGACATCAGATGGCATTTCGGCAAAAAGTTAAATAAAATATATGATAATTTACAATAACCGTCAAGTTGAACATTAATAATTATTATATTTGCTAATATTTTTGTATCATTTAGTATTATTTATATAATGTAGTTTTAGATTACGCGCGTGTAACGGATTGAGTTGCGCCGAGCGCCCGTAGTTTAGCCTAACCTCAAACTTCAGCTGGCAGCGGTTTTGCTAAATGAAAATTTATCAACACAAAACATTCCAAGATAAAAGCCTGGTTAACTTTTATAATTGTAGTAACAACACTATTAACATTACATTTGTAAATAATAAATAATAAAAATAAAATAAAAATTTGCTTACAACAGTAAGAACTGTATTAGTGTAAAAACTTTTTTAAGAAATATTTTGTGGTCGTCTGAAAAATAGTGTACATAACTCGCTCGAAAGTGTCTAGCATGCTCGTGTATTAAATCACTCGGCGCTACGCGCCTTGTTCTTCAATCTCTACACTCGCACGCTATTTACCACTTTCCACGCTCGTTATGTAATATACTATAACATTCCCCTAATTTTGCTGGTGTGAGAATGAAAATATTATATCATTAAATTCTCAACCGAATACGTGGAAATTGTCACACGGGGGATGCGAGACTCCTAACACGATGGTTGCAAAATTATGTAAATGGTACAAATTAAACTACTACGAGTATGAGATATTAAGTAATTTCAGTAGATTCAAGTAAAATTAATAATATTTTTTACTTTATGGTCGATGCTCTCTAATTTCTGTAAAACCGCTACTTGAAATATTTGTTTAAATAAAACTTAAATTAATAAACATTTTATTTTCCAAGTTATTTGGTTGAGTTGTAAAATAGAGTATTTTACAAAGGTATCTAAAAACTGTATTCTGTTAGGGAATTATAATATTGTATAGATAATTAAGTATAAATGGTTTATTAGTTATACAGGGTGTTGACCGCGACACCGGAACATAGAACTTTAACGTGTAAAATCAAACTTTCGTGATTTTCTGCGTCCCTAATTATTTTAAGTAAAAAAGCTTCAAATAAATGCTGCAAAGCATAAAATTCTGCATCAGACTCAACAAACAATATTAATTTTGCATGTTCGTGAAAAGAAGAAATTAGCTATGAAAAAGTCTAAAATCACCACAAAAATAGAGATAGCCATGAAATTGAAACTAAAACTTAACAAGTGGTAGCGATTTACCTGTCAAGCTAGGTTTTTTTATTGTTATTATTTATAATTTCTGTTGAAGTTAAAAATTATTTAATAAAATAGATAATTATCCACTTGAATAGATATTACAAATAATACGTAATAAAAATATATTAACCTAACTTGACAGGTAAAATGTAAAACATTTGTTAATTTATCTGTTTCAATTCCATGGATGTCGCTATTTTTGGGCTGATTTTCGACATTTTCATACTTAATTTCTGCCGTTACAAAGCATATAAAATTAATTTTGCTTATTTGATGCAGATGCAGAATCAATATGGATACGATCTTCAAAATGTTCCAAGATATAAGGCAGTGAAAAATGAGTTTTTACGGGGTTTACCTTTTCTATCTTGAAAACTATAAGAATTATGAATTCAATTAAATAAGAATTTTTGTTTATTTTTCAGAGGTCATCTTAGATGTGCTTTGGTTTTTTCAAGTTCAATGTTGTGACGACTTTGGCTAATATTTAATATTCAAATAACTTCAAACATTGCAGCAAGAGGCAGCAGAGTTTGGTTTAAAAATTAATATGTCCAAAACCAAATGTATGCATACACAGAATAGGGTAAACCCAAGATACTCTAGAATACAAGCGGAACTGAATATCGAGAAGGTAACAGATTTCAAATACCTTGGATCAATAATAAACGAAAAGAACAATATCACATTGGAAATACAAGCTAGAATAACCGCCAGTAATAAAGCGTACTTCTCCCTAGTGTCGCTATTGAGGTCCAAACTTTTAAGCAATCAACTTAAGGTAAGAGTCTACAAAACCATCATACGTCCAATACTAACATACGGATGTGAAACCTGGACCCTACGGAATGAAAACGCAAACAAACTCCTAGTCTTCGAGAGAAAAATCCTCCGAAAAATATTTGGCCCAACCCAAGGGCAGGACGGAACTTGGAGAAAGAAATACAATGCTGAAATATACGAAATTTATAATGAGCCAAATATCACAAACATAATTAGAAGCATGAGAATAAGATGGCTGGGACATTTCGCAAGGATGCCCGAAAATGAACCGGTAGTAAGAGCCTTCCGTAGTACACCAGGCACAACGAGACCAAGAGGTAGACCAAGACTAAGATGGATCGACGATGTATACAAAGATCTCCAACAATTAAATGCCCGAGATTGGAGAAGACAAGCACAGAATAGACAAGAATGGAGGCAGATCGTGGAGGAGGCGAAAACCCGACAAGGGTTGTAAAAGCCAGAAAAAGATAACTTCGAACTATTAGAAATTGAAAAAATCTGTTGTGGCCAGCACAAAACCTCTCGCCACTTCCTTTTTTTGGTAACATAAGTAAAGGGCGCGAACAGTCATGTTACATTGTTGGCCTTGACAAGCAGATGTGGGGCCCGTTTCGTGCCCTATACTTATGTAACCAAAAAAAGGAAGTGACGAGAGGTATTGTGCTGGCCACAACAGATTTTTTTTATTATATCTCGTATAGGTTTGGAGATATAGTACATAATAATATAGAATAATCTGTTGTAAAAAAATAATCTCGTTGCCTAAAAAAACAGTTGAGATAATTAAATGTTTATAATTATTAACAGATAAGTGCAAAAAAAAATTCTGTGAGGTACGAGGACAATTAATATATATTATTGTATCATTAATTAAATATGTATTTAAACTATAGGTATGTTAATATTACATATATCCTTAAGAAATAGCGCTAATACTTTCAATGAATTTGAAGAATTTTGAACATATTAGAAGAGTAAGACAAAATTCCTCATAGAACGAAAGAGATACAATTTCAATTTGTATATACAAGAAATGTTCAGTTCGTTACTTATAGGGCGCGAGCAGTTATGTGACTTTGTTGACCTTGGCACGCAGATATGAGGATCCGTGTCAGAATGACGGCTAGTAGTTATTTACATAGATGTCATCATTTTTCATTCAAAATATTCTGATGTTTATTTGTCATCAATAGTATGGAATATACTTGTCGACGAAAATAAACCTCATGGATTTGAAAAATCATGATGTTTTAAATGAAAAATTATGATATTTGACACCTATGTACATTATTACTAGATGTCATTCTAACACGGGCCTCCATATCTGCTTGCCAAGGCCAACAAAGTCACATGACTGCTCGCGCCCTATAATGAAAATGAAAATAGCGACAGGTATTGTGCTGGCCACAACAGATTTTCTTATATAGTCTATTTACTGACATAGACGAAATTTTGTTCGATCACTATCTTTGTTAGTTTTTCTTCGATTTTTCGTTTTACTCGGAAACAGTTGAAGATCAGACCTATGTTAATTAAGCAATTACAACTCATTTTGGTCAATACTACGAGGATGGATTGAAAAGTTTCCGGAATCGCTGAGAAGGCCTTGGTTTTTGGGAAACAATCTTATGTCGTTGTTTTATTTAACTCTTCATATGAACTGTCAAGAAATTTCAGTACAATATGTCTATCAGTAAGGCTTGATTTACATTAGCGGTACAATGACAATATGTCAATTACGAGAGGCATTTACATTAGACGGTACTACGACGGTACGAACCACGTACGAACATAATAAAATACCATGACAATATAATTTTGTCTTTTATGTATTATGACGGGTTGTGCAGCATATGTCATGTGTCTATCAAAAATAGAAAATATCGTGCAATGTTTAAAAAATTATCAAATACCGACTTATCTATAACTGCCCTTACTTTTGACGAAGAAGAAAAAAATGAAGAAAATCCACAAAATTTTACAAAACGATACAGTTTTGTACTTACTGTGATAATCTATGATGTATGTATATTTTACGTTACGTTTATGTCTTAAGCAGAGAACTTTTGTTCAAAATGTATACAATAATTTCTCGTGTCTAGCTCATTTTTGACTACATTTTGGTTTAACTAAAAGAAAAATATCAAAAAGTCAAAACCTTGTCAGATGTCAATCACGTGCTAGCATATGCTTACTTCCATTCAGCTGATTTTGGTATGAACATCAACGTGATGTGCACGTACTTTTCAAACACAACCTTCCACTCCTCGTTGCATACAAAAACTACGCAGTCACTATGATACAATATTTTTTCAATAGAAAAATAGATACAGTATGTACCGTGACCGTGGTCGTATCGCTAATGTAATTCAGTGAATATCAATGTGCCGTCATCGTACCGAGAACGTAGATGTAAATGGGTCCATTAAAATACATTGGAGCAAGAAGTATCGTACCGTTATTGTACTGTTAATGTAAATCAAGCCTAATCGTGAAAAGCGTCTGTGTCGATCTACCAAGCGTTAAATCTATAAGGGATAAAAACGAAGTTCGTGCGATGATCAAGTTTTTTTTATTTGGAAGGAAAGACGGCAACGAGATCAGGTTGGATGCTGTCCTTGGGAATGCTTCACCTTCATTTTCCACGGTGGGTTTCTGGGTTTCGGAATTTAAGCGTGGCTGAACACACACTTGTAACGAGCCACATTCAGGTCGCCCAAAATCGGCTACCACACCGGAAATTGTGGATAAAGTCCATGATATGATTCTGGAAGATCGCCGAATGAAAGTGCGTGAGATTGAGGAAGCCATAGGGATCTCTTATGCACGTGTAGTTCATATTTTACATTATGAGCATGAGAAAAATGTGCGCCAGGGGGGTGCCGCATTTGCTTAGTTCGGAGCAAAAGCGCATTCGGACACGAACTTCAGTCGAAAATTTGGAGTTGTTTAAGAAAAATCTGGTCGAATTTAAAAGACATTTCATAACCATGGATAAAACTTGGATACACCACTACATTCCAGAGACGAAAATTCAGTCGATAGCGTGGATTGGACATGATGCGTCGGCCCCGAAGAAAGCGAAGTCAGTTCAATCGGCAGGAAAGGTGATGGCGTCGGTCTTTTGGGACGCCAAAGGCATTCTAGTAATTGATTAACTTGATAAAGGAAAAACTACGCCGCACTTTTAGACAAGCTGAAAGCAGCAAAACGTAAATTGAACGATTCGGGCAAATATTAGCCCATCATCAGCTATAATAAAAAATTTAACAGTCAGAAAAATAAAAAAAGTTAATACAAAGTTTTCAACTCACCAATAAAATTTGTAGAAAGTTATATGTAAAACCAAAATGGAACAATATATTTTAGTTTTACATTATACAGGAATATTTATACTTAAGAGCATTGTGTACTCCTGTACTAAAATATGAAGCGAAAATTCAAATAAATTGTTTCTGTACTAGAACTATTAACACTTTAAAAAATTCAACATTAGACAATCATACTTCTGATATGAACCTGCATTTTAAAAACAAAATATCGCAGTCTATTAATACTGGAGTTTGATTTTAATGGGAAACTCAAAATTCAGTAGCATTTCTTGTTTTCCCATTAAAATCAAAGTAAAATACTGATAGATTTCAATAATACTTTTTTTAAAAGCAGGTTTATATCAGAAGTATGTTTGTCTAATATTGATTTTTTAAAAATGTTAATAGTTCTGTTCAGGAACAATTTATTTGAATTTTCGCTTCATATTTTAGTATAGGAGTACACAATGCTCTTAGTAATTTCAGGATTTATTGATAATCGCAGCAAGACGAAGAAAACAACCCAGATGCAATCTCCATGGGACAGGGGAAGCTTTGCCAAAAATGTTTGAAGCGTGATTTTACAAAACGATAGTAAAGGACAACAACATTAAGTGCGCAGAACAAAATTAAAAATGTATGACAATTATAAAAAATAGAGCCAAACTTGAATATAAGGGTGTGTGACGACGGAAAGATAAATTAAATTATTGTAAACTGAAACAGGGGTTATTATTGAAAATTAATGAAATTCTTTAAATGTTGTACATTGTTTTTGAAATCAGTTTGAATATTTAAACTATTGTTGTTTTTACCTTCCGTCACCTATAGGTAAGGAAGGTATTGTCTTTGGTCAAAAATTTCGGTGGTGAGTTTTCATTGAATAAGCACGTTTTAGGGTCTTTACAATACGATTTTACTATTTTTTACTATGTGTGTGTGTGTGTTCGTATGTGCGTGTGTGTGTGTGTGTGTATGTGTATGTATGTATGTGACCGCTTTTTCGTGCACGATATCTCCAATACTAGAATTCCAAAAATTACAATTCTTGCGTATTCCTCTTCCTTACAACCATATGCAGACATGTTTAGATTTTGGTTATAATTGGTCAACCGGAAGTATCCTCATTTGAAGATTTTAACAGTTTTTCTTGAAAAACTCAGTTAAATATTATTATAACTTAAAGAATATATTATTCTCTATACGATTTGATTGCATTTTATATTTAATATTCAACAGATATAGAGTTAAAGAATAATAAAGATAAAAAAATCGTATAAATTTCATAATTCAGCCAGCTATGCTAACATAACCATGGAAACTGCTAATATATTCAGGTAATTCAAATTGACAGATGTCAGTATCAATAAAAAGCAAGTAATTGAATGAAAAAATAAGGGAAGTAATTCTAGTGTTAGAAGTTTTTAGATATAATAGAGACGATTACATTGGTTTGAACATGTCATGAGGAGAGATGAATAAATTAATAGAAGGTGGAAGAAACATAGGAAGACCAAATATAAGATGAAAAGACTGTATTGCAGAAGACTTGAGAGAAAAGGAACTGATTGAGGACGACACGCAAAACAAAAATTAGTGGAAGAAGAAAATAAAAAATAGCGACCCCCTAACGAATGGGAAAACTAAAGAAGAAGAAGATGTCAGTGTCAAGTGCAATTTGCATAGTTTGTTTATGAAATAACTTTACTGGAAATATAGGATCTTTTGCAAAAAAAATATGTATAGGGCGCGTGCAGTGACATGACTTTGCTGCCTATGGCAAGCAGATATGGGGACCCGTATCAAAATGACAGCAATTAATTATGTCCATAACTGACAAGTGTCATAATTTTTCATTCAAAATTTCATGATTTTCTTATTTCATGTGATTTGTTTGTTATCAGGAGTATGGAATTCCGTTGCCGAGAAAGGGAATCATAAAATACCAAAAATTTAGAATCTTTTGCAAGAAAATTTATGTATGGAATTTGTACATAATACACAGGATTGACGGAAGGTATTGTGCTGGCCACATCAGATTTTTTAATTGTATATGACAAGTTTCATATAATAGCCATGTGTTCTCAAATTTTGATTGTTCTAAAATTTTTGTGTTTTCGAAATCGATTTGATGGCTAGTTTGACAAAAATGTTTGCATAAGGCACTATGATCTGTGTTATTTTGTACCTGAAAGATATTGATGCTATGGTATATTCTCTGTTTCAAGGGTTGAGAAGTCTCGCCAATGTAACATTTGTGACACGTTTTACAAGTGATTTGGTAAACAATATCTTTTTTCGAATTGGTTTCTATTTTGTCTTTAAGAGGTGTATATAGTGAGCAGGTGGAATTTACGCTTATTGTGTTTGCTATTTTAATATTAGTGTCTTTAAGAATTTTTTTGTAATGAAATATTTAAGGGTTTAACATATGGAATCGTGGCATAAATAGTTCGCTCTTGTTGCATCCCCCTACCCCATCAACAATTGTCTGAACAGTGCGATGATATTTAAGTTTATTAATTATTTCTTTAATAACATTTTAAGGTATTCTGGCGGATAACCATTGTTAAAAATATATGAAATATTGTGTCGATGATATTCCGGATGAGCCAACAATATTCCCCTGTCAAATAGGGCGTAAACTACACTTTTTACCTTCTGTCACCTTTAGGTAGAAAGGTATTGTCTTTGGTCAAAAAATTCAATGATGAGTTTTTAGTGAATAAGCATGTTTTAGGGTCCCTATAATACGATTTTACCATTTTTACGATAATGTCTGTATGTATGTGTGTGTGTTTGACGAAAGTTTCGGATCGCATAACTTCAATATCACGATTCCGAAAATTATAATTTTTTCGTATTCCTCAAGTTTACATCCAGAAGAACAAGTGACTAGATTTTGGTTATATTTGGTCAACTGGTACCCTCGTTTGAAGATTTTAACAGTTAAATATGATTTATTGACATTTAACGTTATTATAACTTAAAGAATATATTATTCTCTATACGATTTGATTGCATTTTATACTTCATATTCAATAGATATAGAGGTAAAGAATTATAAAGATATTAAATTTCATAAATCAGCCAGCTATGCTATAACCATGGAAACTGTTAATATATTCGGGTAATTCAAATTAACAGATGTCAGTATTTATGAAAAGTAAATGAATGTGGCAGAGATGAGGATGTTGAAGTAGATGTTTGGGAAGGCACAGAAAGATACGGTAAGGAAATAACTCTAGTGTTATAAGTTTCTAGAAAGATACAAGAGAAACGATTACATTGGTTTGAACATGTCATGAGGAGAGATGAAGAATATATTGGAAGAAGAATGCAAAGCTTAATAATAGAAGGATGAAGAAACAGAGGAAGATCAAAGATAAGATGGAAGGACTGTATTGCGGAAGACCTGAAAGAAAAGGAACTGAATGAGAACGACACGCAAAACAGAAATGAGTGGAAGCAGAAAATAAAAAATAGCGATCCCTAATGAATGGGAAAAGCTAAAGAAGATGTCAGTGTCAAGTGCAATTTGCATAGTTTGTTTATGAAATAATTTTACTGGAAATTTAGAATACTTTTGCAACAAAATTTATGTATGGAATTTATACATAATACACAGGATTGACGGAAGGTATTGTGCTGTCCACATCAGATTTTTTTATACTTTATGTTGGTGTAAGATTTAAAATTTATGTATCTGCCAGATGCAGTTGGATTTTGATACCAATTTGTGATAATATTCTTGTTTTTCTTAGTAATTGCCGTGTCAAGAAAGTGTATTTCACCATTTTTACTTTAATGCCTAGGTCACACCTGTATGATTCTGTACGATGTACGATCAAACTTGTTTTGTACGTTGAAAAATAGAAGCGTTTCTATTTCCGACATACAGAATCATATGAAATATTTGCTACTACTTTCACGACTATGCATTTCAATACTAGTGGATCTCAATTCACTGTATTGTTTGACATTTGAGAATTTTAGGTTAATATTTTTTTAAATCTTGACTTTTCTTATCTTTGTTTATAATCTGTTTAGTTTTTTGTGTTGCTTTTTACCTCTCGCTAAGAGAGGTATTGGATTCATGCTAAAAATCGCATATCCAGATTTTATTGAATAAGCACGTTTTAAGGTCCCTACAATCCGATTTTAACATTTTTACGATGATGTCTGTGTGTGTGTGTGTGTGTGTGTGTGTGTGTGTGTGTGGATGTGTGTGTGTGGGATGTTGGAAGGACGGTTACTCAAAAACTATAAGACTTAAAATTTGTTTAACAACGTATTTCCCAATCGGACATTCATGGGAAGATCTGAAAAGGTTTTGGTAACAATTGGACAACCGGAAGTAGAAGATTCTTGAAAAAAAATCTTCTAAATATTATTTTTTGAAATTTTTTCTTGATAATATTAAAGAAAAATAAATTCTCTTTCTGATACATTTAAATATTTTTATACATATTTTATAGATTTAGAGATAAAAGGAATATAATATATAAAATAATGTTGTAATTAATTTTACAACCGAAAGGATGCCATGTAAAATAGTTGCAAATTTAAATTATTTGTAACTGACAGATAAATGTCAGTGTCAGAAATAATGAGTAATGAAAGAAAAATGTATTTGGAGAATCCCTTAATTCTTGATCTGTGACTATTATGGAGATGACAAGTCTAGGTTGAAGGACTTAAATTTGTTTCAAACATTATGGGACAATGTACACCAGTACTGTAGACTAGAGTAACTTTGAATTGCGAAAAAGCTATCAAATTCTTCTCAAGTAAGTTGTAAATATTGACAAAATTACACATCGATATAAGAATAATCGGAGTGCAATCTATCCGTCACTTTATTAAAGGGAATTAAGGTTATTTAGATATAACAAGTATGAAAAAATAAAATGTAAAAGAAGATATATAAGAATAGATGCACAATCCAGATATATACATTTTAGACCGCCCAAAATTAATGTTTTTACTAGAAGAATATGAAGAGAAAGTAAACAAAGTTGTTCGAATTGAAAATTGCTGTTACCAGCCTAATATTTATATATGGTAAACTCTACTTTGTAATTTATTGTAACATAATTTATGGTAAATATCTTTATGTTGAGACATGCTATTATTGAATAATAAAGAAGTTTATACGTCATAGATTTATATGAATATATTATTTGTATTTATAAAAATAATCTTTGCTTTATGCATACAGCCAGGTAAAATATACGGCGAGAGGTTATGTGCTGGCCACATCAGATTTTTTGCATTAGTATTGTAGCTTTTATTATTAATTTTCTATTCTTGTAGTAAACTGGTAATTTAGTAATATAATTTCCTTTATTTTATATCATTTTGTTTTATTTATCAATTTTTATACCGTATTGTTTATAATATTTCATATATTTATACTTATACCTATATTATATTTTTTTTCGGGATAATTAGTTTTTGAATGTGTTTATTCTGGGGACCCGGGTTCGATCCCGACCGACGCCAAAAATTACATCGCATTTTAATGGCACAAAATTGACCCCTGTGGCGCACTCTTCACGCCAGCAATGAGTGCCCGTGAGGTGACGCCTGGTAAACGCCCACACGGTACAAATATTCCATCATTACCGATATCTGTGTACGAAGCAGATTGGCACACCCAGCAATGGGTAATATGCCGTGATGAAATATTTATTTATTTATTATTTTGAATCAAGCAAATAGTCTTTTTATAAACAATTTTTACATTGACGAACATGATATCGAGTAGTAGTTCCGACGAAACCATAATTTTAATGTCTGCGTGTATGTTTATTAACAAAATAAAAAAGAAAAAGTTTAAGAAGCGAAGATCTGTGTGGACCAAGAATTGGTTGAAAAAAAATTATAAAATCAAGCGTCTCAAACATCCAAACAATAAACATGAATAAACATAGGTTTAACAGTGTTCGAAAACTTCGTCGTGAAATGAGTAATACATGGTATCATGTTGAATAATCTAAAGAAGATAACTTTTTCATATGGTTTTTGTCATACAAGTGTGATACTGTGCCTATAGTTTTTCATCTTACATTTCGATTTTCATCGTACATCGTACAGAATCATACAGGTGTGACCTAGGCATAACGTGGGTGCAAATTGTTGAACTCATCATCAACACAATTCATGGGAGCTATTACCAGGCAGCGATCAACATAACGTTTATAATATAAAATATTCCATATGTTGTTTGAGAACACGGTGTTTTCTAATTTTTGCAATATCAGTTCCGCCAATGTGCTGTTTATATGTTAATACTTGGTAATATGTTCCATTTCATGCAAAACAAAGCTTTCATGAGTCTTAATAGGCAGGCAACTGTTCATTTTCATGCAAGTTTTAGGTAAAATAATTTGTTGGACGTGGTCGCAGATGAAATTGGCGCATGTTGCGAATGCGATGGGGGTACCGAAGATTGTGCGTACACTTGAAGAGACTGAGTTGATCGAGGAGGTGGAACGCACCGTTGAAGATGTTGGACTACTGTCTTGTTTGCCCCAATCTGTATCACAGTGCTGTGTAAAAACAATACAATAATTAATAAAATGTCACTATCGAAACATACAGTATCTCATTTCATTTATCCACCTGTTTCAAAAATGTTATATTCTCTTTGCTCGGTACTTTTGACTACTCCAGCTGATTTAAATTCGTATACAAATTTTCTATCAATGATTTTGTTAATAGAAAATTCTGTTTTAAACATGGAATAATAGTACCACAGAGATTATGGTTTTTGAAACTTTTTTAAAGTAACAAAGCCTTTTTTTTTGATCAGTTTTCATCTCTTCACACCATTTCATATTTGTCATAACCCAGGTGATTATTCGTGATGTTCGTGATTTTTTTAGTATAAAATTACACTTGACGTTTCTTCCAGTATATCTGTTTTTCAAGGCATCGAACCCGCCAAAAACTGGGTTCGGTTCAGGTTACTTTGTTTTTTGAGAGATGGGTTCGTGTGCGGTTCTGGTTCAAACATTCAATTCATTTTGCGGTTTTATTCCGGGTTCATGTTCGGTTCGACCTAATGAAAATTGAATTAATATTTTTTGAATAACAATCTTTATATAGAAATAATTTAAAATGCTTGAATAGCTTGTCTTCGTAATGTTTTTCCTTTCTCATCCATGATTATGTTCAATTAAATCGCGGAACAAAATTAGAAACTCGTTGATTTTGATTAAACGTCAAATCGTGCGTCAAATTCAAAAAACAAACTCCGCCACTGGTTTTGCTTTAACGTAGAGGGCAGTTCAATAGATAATTGCATACCAGCAGCTCATCGACATACTTTCCCATTATTTTAGTATATTAGAGAGCAATGTGAATATGGAACATATATCTGTCATATAGCATAAATCACGTAGACATACGTCAAATAATCTATCTCTTTCTAGCACATAATGTTGCTATACTACCGCTATATAAAATGTTGTTTATTCTTTCTTCGAACAAATGGCCTTGAATTTTCATCTTTCGTGAACCAAACTATACTATTACCCTGTGTTTTTAATTTCTTCTACTAGTACATATATCTTTGTTAATGACCTATCTTCACAGCGCTGAACGCTGGTTTACCTTAGTATTGCCAACTCGTGGGATTTTCCCGAATTGCCGGATTTTTTAAGTTCTGTGGAAAAATGGGATAATTTTATGAAAACTCTTAGATTTGCGGGATTTTTACTATCACTGTCAATTAAATATATTTGTATAGAATTTAGTATAGATACTAGCAGAATCTCGGCCTTCGGCCGAGCTCCTCCTAGGGCTCCGCCGATGGTGTAGCCCACCCAAATTGCCCACGCAACCTGCCCACCCAAACTGCCCACCCAAATTGCCCACGCAACCTACCCACCCAAATTGCCCACGCAACCTGCCCACTCAAACTGCCCACCCAAACTGCCCACGCAACCTGCCCACGCAAAATGCCCGCCCAAACTGCCCACGCAACATGCCCACCCAAATTGCCCACGCAACCTGCCCACCCAAACTGCCCACCCAAACTGCCCACCCAAACTGCCCACGCAACCTGCCCACCCAAAATGCCCACCCAAACTGCCCACGCAACATGCCCACCCAAATTGCCCACGCAACCTGCCCACCCAAACTGCCCACCCAAATTGCCCACCCAAACTGCCCACCCAAACTGCCCACCCAAACTGCCCACGCAACCTGCCCACCCAAACTGCCCACGCAAAATGCCCACTCAAACTGCCCACGCAAAATGCCCACCCAAACATTTTAAATAATACATACTTGTTCGAATACCAGCCTTTCATTTCATTTACTTGTTTTTGATTTGCCGATAGTGTAGCAGAAGCTCGGCCTTTGGCCGAGCTCCTCCTCGGGCTCCACCGATAGTGTTTTACAAAATTTTCTAATGATTCTTCAGTCTGTTTCATGTTTCAAACCAAATATATAGACGTTGAATGCTTTGAATTCACATGCGTACCATTATTCTATTTGATTTCTGACATATAACATCTAATTATTAACCTTTCCAAACTCCACTTGTGCTTTAGCTTTAAAAATGACAACCTGAAAAAGTGGATTATAAAGATTTCATAATAAAGATAACATTTTTAAATAATACATACTTGTTTGAATACCACCAGCAGCATTTCATTTCATTTATGATTGCATTTAGATTTATTATTTCAATGTGTTGTTTTTATTCCAAAAATATTATCATCATGTTTAGAAGATTGACAATGATGTCAAAAAATGTGTCATAATAATATTTTCTCGTCGGCGATATTCATCTTAAAAATTTCAAAGAATACTTGAGCTTTGCTTCAGTGAAAAAAACAAAAATCCAAAAATGTACATTAAATAATTTTTTCCACAAAAACTATGCATCCTACTAAAAAATAAGCCAAATTAGGAAATCAAGTTGAGTTTGTCTCTACATTATGAAACAATTTTCATCAAAATCGGTTACACCGTTTAGGCAGTGTAGACCGACAAAATTTTGCCGATCGTCGTGATGAAAGTATATAACTATAGATAGTGAATCTATCCTTTTAGTATATAGGATATGGGCTGGTTGAAATATTGTTTATGCGAATAACACAATTTTGAAGAATACTTTTATAGAAATCAGTGTTGCCAGTGGAATGACATGAAATTATGATACCATTGTAGTTCGTAATCATAATTGAACTGTGTAATTTGTGCGTACAATTTTATTTGCATAACTCAATTTAATATTTATATTTTTCCTTGTTTGTATATTTATATATTGAATATGTGCGCCCAACAATCAAGGATAGTTTTTCTAAAAAAAATTACAGTATCGTGAAGAGCTTTATGGTAATACGAAAAATTTTGAACGCCACACAGTCGATATGCAAATAACGAAAGTTTTGTTCTATGATGTGAATAATTTTAAAAATGGATTACAGAATAATTTTCCGAAAAATTATAGATAAAATATCAGTGTGTTAATTTCTGTAGTTCATGATTTTGTTTTACTCTGAATACGAGATCAAAAGAACTTTTAAGGCATGTAATTAAAAGTGTATCCTAGTAAGTAGCAATAGTTACACTTCCATATTAATAACAAAACCGTCAACTTTTACAACAGAAAACAGTATTAAAATCAACGCCTTTTAAGACGATTGAAGAAAAAGGTATTTTTAAATAATTTTTGTAATACTATACCGTTACTATAATATAACAGAACTAAACACTTAAGTGAAAAGGGATGTACTCGTATAACGGACGCCGGCCGTTAAGGATTATAACGGACGCACGAACGAAAACCAAAAGCAACAAGGCGTCTAAACTAATAATAAAAGTGCTTTTATGGAGCTCGTTTTTAAATTATATATTTATGAGAAATGTGCCCCATAAATGCACGTTTATTATAAAAGTGCCCTTGTAATACGGGCAATTAGTTTTACATATATTTTCATAAAAGGGACATTTTTGTTTCAAAATGGTTGGCAACACTGATTAACCTGGTTAACTGTTGCGGCGATGTTTTTTGTTTACATTCGGTTTGTGTCATATTGTTATTATTCTTGTATCTATCAATATTAAGCAGTAGCAGTAGATAAGTCTTGAAATGAGTGACAACAAGATTATATTGTTAGACGTAAATCGAAGACGCCCGTAAGTGGCCTCCAAACCTCCCCTTATAGCCACCCTGTCACCACCAAATTACTCGCCAAAAATGAAATACTAAACAATAATATAACACCAGAACTTAAACTTAACCAAACACACGGATAGTCACGCTCTGTCTGTCCACGTGTTCCCAGTGAGCGCGCCAAACGCTTGTTCCCCCTCTCCTCGCCTGTCTCGCCCCACTCCTAGCCGATTCGCCTCATAGCCCGCCAGTCCATCTCATGACTCCGAATTTTCTCCCTTACATTCGGCCTTCCTGCAACAATTAACGTCCTCGTTAATTACACATAATTAACTTAACTCTCCAACAAATCAATCAAATCTTGCCGATCGGCTATTTCATCGCCACTGCTCTGCTCTCCGCCTGAAGGAAAATCACCTGCTGTACTATAGTAACGCCGAAGACTATCAACTGTAACCACCGCTCGGAAGTTTTTGTAACCACGAACGCCTTTCACCGCCTCGATCTCGTACCTGTCGTTACCTAAAACCTTCACAATTTTATAGGGGCCATTATATCGGTTTACAAACTTCCGGTTTACGCCTTTTTCGCCCGATATTGTGCTTGCATTTTTCCAAAGCACTAAATCACCTATTTTGTATTCGGTTGCAACCTTTCGCCTTTTATCATAGCGCGCTTTCATCGCCTTCGCCACCTTGGTCAGGTTTTCGCCCGCCTTTCGCCTACGACTCGCCAGGTCCCTTTTTGTATAATCTGTTTGTTCGTTACCTGTAGTATTAGCCTCTCGTACGCCTGTCGCCAAATCCGCCATAGCGCCACGGCAGTGGGAAAACATCAACTGCGCCGGTGAGGTTTGTGTACTTTTATTTACCGTATTGTTTATGCCCCATGTCACCTCTGGAATTTTGTCGTCCCAATTGCACTCCTCCTCTACACTGGTCATCAACGCATCAACCAGAGTGCGATTCTGCCGTTCTACCTGACCATTCGCCCGGGGTGCCGCCACTGCATTTAACACGTGTTTTACCCCTCGCCCCGCCAAGAAATCTGCAAAAGCTTTACTGGTGAATGCCAAGCCTCTGTCAGATATTATACGCCTTGGGTACCCAAATACGCCAAACACGCCTCTTATTTCACGTATCACCTCCGCCGATCCTAAAGTTCTAGTAGGTTTCGCTATCGTGAACTTTGTAAAGCCATCCACTAACACCAAAAGATATGAGTTACCTCGTTTACTCCTTGCAAAGGGACCAACATGATCGATATGCACCGTGTGGAATGGCTCCGCCACTTTCTCTATGGGATGTAAGAGCCCACCTGCTCTCCCATAATCGCCCTTACCGAAAGCACAGCTTAGACACGCCGTCACATACTTCTTTACGAATCGCCCCATTTCCACGCCACATCTTTCTTTGTCAATTCTGTGAGAGGCCTCGCCAATACACGTCCCGCCTTCAGTGTAAGTCGCTTGGTTGACGCCGTCATAAGCGACATAATTGCATCACCCGAACACGGAAGTAGATCACCGCATGTGGAGACGTTCACCGCCGCACCCGCCTCGTAGATCACCCTCGGCTTAAATGTCTAAACCGGAAAGATACTTACTATAAAGATCCTCCGGCTCAGTGCAATGTGCCGCCTGCGCACCGGGTCTCAACTCCTTTGGCAACCCGTCGATTATCATGGCCACCGCCTTCTGCCCACCTAGTTCACACCTGCCACACAACGCCACCTTTGCGTGAAAATAGTGTGTCATCGTCTCATCCGACCGCTTTTCCCGTGCTAGTAACTCCCTCATTAGCTGCGGGTAATTCGCCTGGCGTGGGAAAGCTCGAGCGAGTGCCGCCTTCCACTCGTCCCAAGTGAGGTTGTAGTTCTCCAGCCTATTGAACCACGATCGTGCTGCGCCCTTCAGCTTGATCTGCATGAAATACGCCTTTTCATACTCAGACCACCCATGTATTTTCCCCAACTGGTCAATCTTCGCCAACCACTTGTCGATGTTGTTTGTATCATCGTCTGGGTCAAACGTATCCAAGATATCGTCACCCGCGCGCGCCTCTACGCGTGAACAACATTCACTGTTGTCCGAACGTAACGCCTTGCTTGACCCTAAAACATCATGCGTTTCGCCAGTATGCATTTCGGACTCACCCATTTCCGATTGACTTTCCTTCACACCACTTGTTGCGCCTGAAGCCGCCCGTTTGCAACGCCTCCTCAATCGTCTTCAACAATCCGCCCTTGAGAAGATTTTGTATTAACGCCTCGGTGTTAGTTTGCTCGGTCTCCTCTTCCGAGCTGCTTGTTTCAACAGTGTTTTGAGGACGCCGCCTTGTCCCCATATTCGCCGCCACTGGTCAGGAATGTGCAACGCCAACACTTGTGTAACACCACAACGCAATTACGCCAAACACAAAGCACGCGGTTATAAATCCCACTCCTGATCTGTTAGACGTAAATCGAAGACGCCCGTAAGTGGCCTCCAAACCTCCCCTTATAGCCACCCTGTCACCACCAAATTACTCGCCAAAAATGAAATACTAAACAATAATATAACACCAGAACTTAAACTTAACCAAACACACGGATAGTCACGCTCTGTCTGTCCACGTGTTCCCAGTGAGCGCGCCAAACGCTTGTTCCCCCTCTCCTCGCCTGTCTCGCCCCACTCCTAGCCGATTCGCCTCATAGCCCGCCAGTCCATCTCATGACTCCGAATTTTCTCCCTTACAATATTTTGCAACGCTGTTAAAAATGGACAGTAAGTACTCGTACTTTGTGTATGTTTAACCCCTGTTTAACGTAAACGTATATAAAAAATAGACAGTTTTTGCATGTTGCTTAGCAATATCGTATTTGTTACTTATCGTACGTGAAATTTACAGACGTAATACCTCCGTAGAAGGTAAAAGACGGGCCAGTAGACGTACATAACCTAGTGGTCACAGATTTTATCTTAAAACTTCAGAATCAGAACCTTTTTGATTTGCAGACAGAACTGTCATAAAAATTCGACAAATTCTTATTTATTCCGTAAATTTGGTAAAATGTTGAAAACTGAGAATTTACCATCGACGATAATTTGAGATTGGGAGATTGCTGAGATGTGACAGAGATGAATCTTTAAGAAAATTTGTGTAATTCGAACCTGGAACATCAACATCTGTAAAGTAACCTGAATGGAGCCACAAGTTTTTTTTTTCAGAGCTATCAGTGAACATGTAGAACTCCTTATAAAGCTATTTGGCAAATATTAAGTAGTTCGTCCATTAGTTTTTGATATCTTTTCCAAAATACAATGAAAATGACATATTTAAACGTGTCATTTGAACCTAATGCAATCTAAACTTTTACAAACCCGTTATTTTCTACGTCCGTTATTAAAGTAGTACCGTTAACGTTGACGGAATATTCACGTACGCTATGCAAAAACTCCCTAAACATAAAATTCCGACACGTAATACGTATTATGAACCTTTCTGGTTATTTACAGTCGTGTAATTTGAATCTTGGTTATAAAAGTATCAGATACCAGTAATTCGGGCTTATTCACGTGTACCTTGTTATGCGATCTTTATTGCTACGTAACAATTTATTGCTATTTTAAAGATAATTGTTAAAATTCGTATTCACGTGTCAAGAAACTATTGTTATTTTAACAATAATTGTTATCAGCCAGGCAAGAGCATCTATGACCACTTGCCAAGGTGTCAACAATTATTGTTATAGTAAAATAAGATCGAAAATGCTCATAAATGCTTTGGAAAATAATCATAAAAGGTAAATTTATTGGGTGCTATTCTTGTGTCAACGTTAAAACTTAAAGGTCCATCGTTAGCGCAGTTTACAGTAAATGTATAAAAAATGTAATGTTGTACACAGAGTCTCATAACCCAGTTTCGGGCGCATGCATAACATCCACACAGCGTGAAATTGATCAACTTCGTAGCGCGGGCAGGTACATGTCAATTGGAGCGCACGCACGTTCCAGAGTTACAAGTCACGATAATGGGCAACAATGCAACAAAATAAAATATCGAAAGTACAACTTTACATAAAATAAATTTCCAACAATAAGGCTTAAAATGAGCTGATGGCTCCAATTTACAAACACAAGAATACCGTAAGCTTCAATTGACTAAAAATGAATATAATAAAACAACGAATTTCACAAAATATACTACTTCAACAGTCATCATCATCATAATCTTTACGGTTTTGGCTAGTCAGCCTGTTCCGTTATCTTAGAGCTTTGAATTATTGGTCCTTCCATCTTTTCCTTGGTCGGCCGTTCTTCTTCTTCCTTTTGGTTTGTAGTGCAATAGCTGAGCTGATATGGTATTCTGCTATGGTCCATTCTTTCAACGTGGTTTTTCTTCTCTGTATGTGTCTAATGTCTGTAATATTTTCTGTATTTAATTTTTCTCTAATTGATTCGTTTGTTTGTCGATCTAACAATGAGTATCCGGCTAATGGACTGAGAAACTTCATTTCCGCTGCTTCAATTCGTTTTCTTTGTTGGTTTTTTAAGGCCCATGTCTCAAAACCATAAAGTAGAGTGGGTACAGCCAATACCTTATAAAATTTAAGAACAGTTTCTGTGTTTACTTTTCTGCTTAGTGTTCTTTTTATTGTCCCTGTCAATTGTAGATATTTATTAATTTTTATGTCGACATCTCTTCCTTTGCCGTAACCAACGTTACAACCTAAGTAGTTAAAATTATTTGTTTCCTCCATTGTTTTATTTTGTATTATTATTTTTGTTCTTAATGGTTCTTCTCCTTTAAATCCCATTACTTTAGTTTTTTGGATTGATATTTTCAAATTATATTTTGGTAATAATTCATTGAGAGTGTGCATGGCTCGTTGTAAATTATCTTCTGAATCAGCGAATATTATTTGATCGTCAGCAAATAATATAGTGTTGTTTACTCTTACGTTGTTTATTAAATAGTGGTTTTTAATTTTTTCCTATCATTCTTTTATGACTTGGTCAGTGTATAAATTAAATAGAGTGGGTGATAAAGGACAACCTTGTCTAACTCCTTGTGAAGTTTCTCTACAATCTTCGCTTAGTACACCATTAATCTTGATTTTAATATTTGTATTTCTGTATATGTTTTGGAATTCCTTTTTACCTTCCGTCACCTATAGGTAAGGAAGGTATTGTCTTTGGTCAAAAATTTCGGTGGTGAGTTTTCATTGAATAAGCACGTTTTAGGGTCTTTACAATATGATTTTACTATTTTTACGATGATGTCTGTATGTGTGTGTGTGTGTGTGTACGTATGTGCGTGTGTGTGTATGTGACCGCTTTTTCGTGCACGTTATCTCCAATACTAGAATTCCAAAAATTACAATTCTTGCGTATTCCTCTTCCTTACAACCATATGCAGACATGTTTAGATTTTGGTTATAATTGGTCAACCGGAAGTACCCTCATTTGAAGATTTTAACAGTTTTTCTTTAAAAACTCAGTTAAATATTATTATAACTTAAAGAATATATTATTCTCTATACGATTTGATTGCATTTTATATTTCATATTCAACAGATATAGAGTTAAAGAATAATAAAGATAAAAAATTCGTATAAATTTCATAATTCAGCAAGCTATGCTAACATAACCATGGAAACTGCTAATATATTCAGGTAATTCAAATTGACAGATGTCAGTATCAATAAAAAGCAAGTAATTGAATGAAAAAATAAGGGAAGTAATTCTAGTGTTAGAAGTTTTTAGATATAATAGAGACGATTACATTGGTTTGAACATGTCATGAGGAGAGATGAATAAATTAATAGAAGGTGGAAGAAACATAGGAAGACCAAATATAAGATGAAAAGACTGTATTGCAGAAGACTTGAGAGAAAAGGAACTGATTGAGGACGACACGCAAAACAAAAATTAGTGGAAGAAGAAAATAAAAAATAGCGACCCCCTAACGAATGGGAAAACTAAAGAAGAAGAATATGTCAGTGTCAAGTGCAATTTGCATAGTTTGTTTATGAAATAACTTTACTGGAAATATAGGATCTTTTGCAAAAAAATTATGTATAGGGCGCGTGCAGTGACATGACTTTGCTGCCTATGGCAAGCAGATATGGGGACCCGTATCAAAATGACAGCAATTAATTATGTCCATAACTGACAAGTGTCATAATTTTTCATTCAAAATTTCATGATTTTCTTATTTCATGTGATTTGTTTGTTATCAGGAGTATGGAATTCCGTTGCCGAGAAAGGGAATCATAAAATACCAAAAATTTAGAATCTTTTGCAAGAAAATTTATGTATGGAATTTGTACATAATACACAGGATTGACGGAAGGTATTGTGCTGGCCACATCAGATTTTTTCCTAATACTTCCCAAAGAACATTTCTTTTCATTGTATCAAATGCTTTTTCGTAATCAATAAATCCTAAGAAGGTTGGTTTGTTGAATTCCCTGTGTTTCTGTATTAGTTGTGATACTGTGAAGATACCATCTAAACATGATCTACCTGGACGAAAGCCGTTTTGGTATTCCGTGAGTATACTTTCCGCAATAGTGTTTATTCATTTGGATATGATTTTTGCATAGATTTTATAACCTGAACATAATAAGGCTCACTCCTCGGTAATTATTGCATTCATTTCTCTTCCCTCTTACCTCCCGCTACCCTTGGTAAGGAAGGTATAGTGATCGCATATCGAGATTTTGATAAATGACCACGTTTTAAGATCCCTACAATCCAATTTTAACATTTTCACGATGTCTGTGTGTATGTATGTATGTATGTGTGTTTGTGTGTGTGTTCTTTACGCTCTAACTCAAATACTATCATTCAGAAAATTTTGAAACCATGTATTTCTACCTTACTCCAATATGGAAAGAAGCCATTAGATTTTGGTGGCAATCGGATAACCGGAAATGGCAGTTTACTTCAAGTAAACTGCCATTTCCGCTTCAAGCTCAATATAGTTTTTCTTCAAAAAATACATTTAAATGTAATTTTTTCTCAATTTGTTATTATAAAAATTAAAGACTATCTCATTTTCTACAAGTTTGCTTTAATACTTTTTCTATATTTTATGGATAAATTTATAAAGTAATATAAAAATTATATTTCGGAGCTTATTCTTTAATCACATCTCCGTGGTTACATAGTTCAGCTCAAATGTATGTAACTGACAGATAAATGTCACTGTCAAAAAAATAATCATTTCAAATTAATAATAGTAACTTTTTAAAAGAAAAATTGTAAATAGAACAATAGTTTTATGGAAAGGAACTTAAAATACATAATTTCAAGCATTAGTAAATATACAGGTATGTATTTAAATAAAGAAACAAATAAAAATATTATCACGGCATATTATTCATTGCTGGGTGTGCTTATCTGATTTATACATACATTTCGCTAATGATGGTGACATATTTGTATTGTGCGGCCGTTTACCACAAGGGTTAATTTTATATCATTTAAAATTCGAATTATTTGGCGTTGATCGGGATCGAATTGGATTCCACAGATTCGCGACCAGACATCAGGCACGCGGCAACGAGACCCCATAAATGGCGGGAGGTATTGTGTTGGTCACATCAGATTTTTTTAATATTGGTATTACAATTGCCGTTCCCCATTCATGTGGGACGTGACTATATATGTCCAGCATAAGTTAAAAAAAAAATGCAATAGACGTTCAATAAATTGTTCAGAGGCATACTTTATTAATTCCATATTTATTCCGGGTGCTTTTCTGTTTTTGCAAGCTTTTAGTGTTTCTTGTAGTTCCTCTATTGTTAACCAATCTACTGTGCTTTCTTGTATTTGTAACTGCATTGTGTCTTCATTTTCTTGATCCTTCCATAGATCTTCATAGTAATTCAACCAGCGTGTTTCAGAGATTGGATTTAATTGAAGTCTATCTTTCTCATTTTTATTTATTTCTTTAAGTATTCAACAGTGAATCGCCAAATACAATTTTACTGCGAGGACACAGTAACAACAGTTCTCTTACACAACAATTGAGCTAAGTTCTTTCCTCGCAAAAAAAAAACCAAAAAGATGAAGAACGATATTAAATAAAAAGTATTTATCCACATGACATGTTCGGGGGAATTGTAGGTGACAAAGTAGGGCTATGGTAACGGCGGAGGGACAGCCACTGGGTACAACGAAGAAGGTGTCCCAACAATGGTGACGCTGACGGCAGAGTCGCAAATCCTCCAAGGTAAGATGACTTCCAGAACTCGAAAAAGATGCTCCACACAAGATGACACCCCACGGACACCCACCAAAATATACAACACTGAAAAGTCATTTGAGCACCCCCGATGTACAAACCCGCTACAATGGCGAAACCGAAAACTAGTTCTAAACAACAATTGGGTACTCCAATCGCGTCAAAACTAAATCACGCCGACCATCAACCACGTGCCAACACACTCGCAAAGAGAAACACATCTATCTGCCCCATAACACAGCCTGTACCAGAATCCATGAGGCTGAATTATTTTCCGGAACCCAGAAGTTTAGCCGGATGAAGATGGCGCAAAAAATCAACAAAACAATAAAAAAAGAAATACAATAAAATTCGACAACGAAAAACATGTCGAGCAAGGTAAACAAATTTTTGTTGGTTTGCCATTTTGATATCTGGCAAATTTCTGATTTAAAACAGTGCATTTTTGCGACTCACATATTAATGACGTTATGGTTGAATACGGTTTGAAAATATAGGTACATGAATACGGGTCATGGTCAAAAAACAGCCTTGGAGAAAAATCAAAGTGGCTGACATCTAATGCGAGATTTCGAACCTGATTTACATTAGAATGGTAAAAAACAAGGTATACTGTTTCACTAACACAACGATTTTATAGAGAAAATTGCATATACTCTATTTAAGAAATACTAAACATTTACCTACCATCTTTGTCGTACACATATAACATATATGAGTCTTTTATTCGCTATCTCATTATCGAATGTGTTACAGTACAGTATGTATATGCTATCTCCGTCCAACCAACGGCAAAAAATGAAATAGTAAGTAACGATAGTATAACCGCGGTAACGAATGTCATTTTGAAATATTTGAATTATTTTAATATTCATGTGGTGATTAAGATGATTTTGACGTTGATAATTTGTGTTTAATTGTGTATTGGAACTTTCCAGTGACGCTGCTAGCACTCAGTACCCTGTATCAAGGATTGCTAAGGACGCCATACCACATTTTCCATTTTTTTTTCTTCTGAAAGTATACCTAAAACTACTTACATAAATATATATTTTGTCACATGTTTCTAGTTTTCCATAATAATATTAAATATTTTGATGAATATGTGCATAATATTAGGTCATTTTTTTATTTGTAAGAATTTTTTTTTTTTTTGTATGATCCCATTGACGGCAATCTTAGTATCGTCGTTTTTGCAATAACGGAATGCACAAGAACTTACGAAACTTGCAACACACAATGAAACACAAATTATTAACGTCAAAATCATTTTAATTAACACGTGAATGAAACTAATGTGAGAAGTGAGAACTACGAGTGGTGTGACACGTATTTTCTTTGCGCCAATAAATTAACTCGAAATAGCGGGAATTATTGCGCACATTAAGTACGAAACGACATATACCTCTAAATAGAAGAACAAACGAAGAAGGGAATGAACATCAAATTACAATGGATACCAGGAGACATAGGACTACTAGGAAATGAGATGGCAGACGCAGCAGCAAAAGACGTACAACAACCGATAACAGAAATAAAAATACCAAATACAGACATACTCAACATAATTAAAATAAATACTATTAATGAATGGCAAGAACAATACAACAGTGACGCACAAACAAAAGGAAAATGGTATTATGATCTGCAACCCACAATACAAAGAAAAACATGGTACAAAAACCTCCAAAGTAGCAGGAAAAACATAAAGAATATAATAAGAATGAGAATTGGACATGGACAAACTAACTATTTAAAACATAAAATAAAAATCTGTGATTCACCCGACTGTCAGACATGTAACAGACCTGAAACAATGGAACATATAGTCAACCATTGCACAAAATACGACCAGCATAGAATATTACTACAACAACGAACGAGGAAGACGCTGATAAACACCCTCAAGGAACCAGAAAAACATCACAATGAAATAATTAAATTCCTAACACATAGATTGTAACATAAATCTCTAGATGTACTCATTTGTAATAAAGGTCGCATGACGATAGTCAGGACCATAATTAGAAATAAATAAAAAAGTACGAAACGCAGATAGTGACAAATATAAGTGGTGTGTACCAAATTCTGTTAAAATTAATTGGATATTTGAAACGGTAAGTCCAAAAAACATTGTTTAAGGTATAAAACATTAAGTAATGCAATATACAAGGCAAGGTCAACAGCCAGGTCTGCTACCGAGGTTTAAACTTGGAAACTCAGTACAAATGCAAACTTACCAGTGGCGTAGAATTTAGGTAAGGTTTATTTAGATATTTTATCTCGCTTTGAGATGAGCTAGGCCTCCGAGGAGTTGATTCAGGCAGTAGCTTGTATCGCGAAGCGTTACACAAAGAAAGACTACACGTTTATAATATGGATGCTGATAATGATGACTATTCCACCGATGAGGGTAAAAGAAAGAGAAATCCAAATTTGGCAGGCATAGATATATTTAGTAGGAGCAAAAGAATACTAAGAACCCCCGATAAAAGAACCAGAAACATTGAATAAAGAAAAGATAAAAAGTGAAACAATGAAGATCAGCAAGACTTGTTAATCAAGATGATGCAGAAACTTATAAATAGTAGTGAAGAAATAATGCAAGAAATTAAAAATATTAGGAAAGACCAAAAGCAAAATCATGAACAACTGAAAGAAATAAAACAAGAAAATGAAATTATGAAAAAAGAAATAAAGTACCTCAAGGATAAAGTTGAATATCTAGAAAAGATAAAAAAAAAAGAATTTAATAATAACTGGCTTTGAAATAAACTCAAATAACGACAATGAACTTAAAAAATCTGATGTGGACACCACATGACTTCCTTGTACGATTATTAAACTATACATATTTTTTTAATAAATAAATTACAAAATATTAATTTTAACTTCAAAACAGTAAGATATATAGCGGCCATAATCTAACCCGGTTCTTTTTAAAGAGAGTTTTGATTACAACAAAGAAATATTTGATTACAACAATGAATATGACTAATTTCACAATAAAAATATAATATTTGTTAATGTACGAATCATAAAATTGCACGTATTTAACGTGATTTGACATGAACATTTTTTTTATGTTTTTGTCCTAATCCATAGCAAGCTTTATTACAAAAACAAAAAATCTGATGTGGACACCACACGACTTCCTTGTACGATTATTAACCTATACATATTTTTTTAATATCTAAATTACAAAATATTAATTTTAACTTCAAAACGGTAAGATATATAGCGACCATAATCTAAACCGGTTCTTTTTAAAGAGAGTTTGGATTACAAGAAAGAAATCTTTGATTACAACAATGAATATGACTAATTTCACAATAAAAATATAATATTTGTTAATGTACGAATCATAAAATTGCACGTATTTAACGTAATTTGACATGAACATTTTTTTTAATTTTTTTTGTTCTAATCCATAGCAAGCTTTATTACAAAAAAAGTATATAATTTTTAAATTTACATATCTCGCTTATACAAAGGGCTAATTTAATAATACTTGATGTGCTAGACGCAGAAATTAATTCTCTAATACTTTTATTTGAAGCATTTATTTCTAAAATCAAAATAAAATCATTTTATTCAAGAAAAACTGTTAACAACTTCAAGTAATGTACCACTTCCGGTTAGCCTATTTTAACCAAAATCTATTATGTTATTTCGATTGACATAAAAGTCTTGTATGCCAAATTTGAAAAGTTTTGGATTATATTTTAAAACAGTTTTTCATTAAAATCTATTATAGGCTTCATGTAAAGTGCCACTTCTGGAAATTGTGTAATAACCAGAAAAGGAGGTGCACAACTAGATGTTATAGGAGTCCTAAATACAAAATTTCAACTTTCTACGGCTTACCGTTTTTGAGTTATGCGAGATACGTACGTACAGACGTCACGACGAAATTAGTTAAAATGTATTCAGGGATGATCAAAATGGATATTTCCGCTGAAATCTGAAAACCGAAATTACAATACTTCCTTTACTTACGTACAAGGAAGTAAAAATGTATTGAAAAGTTCATAAAAGACGATTTACAAGTAGAAACAAAAATAAACAATGCAACTAAAATTAATACAAATAAATACATAATTGAAACTGAAACCCTATTTGACAAAATTAATATTCTAAACAACAAAAGCAAATTGAAAGGAAAAAACCCTTCCATCTATATTTCTTCGGATTTAACACAGAATGAAAGAGAAATCCAAGGAAAAATTAAGAGCTATAGCAAGAGAAGAAAGTAATAAGGGTAATCAAACAAAGATAGGCTATAAAAAATTAACCATAAACGGCAATGAAATGAGTTAGGACAAGGAACTGGGCAAACAAATAAATTCTAAAAATACAAAAAACTGACTACAAGACACGACGGCTCCAAGGTTACAACTGCTACGGAAAACCGACCAAGAGAACATAAGGAAATGAAATATCCCAATAAAAACAATGTAAACACAGACACCAATATACACGAGAATATTAAGCAAATACAATGGATAATAGGCACTCGGAATATCCAAAGCTTAAATGGAAAAGAAATATAACTAATAGAGGAATTCGAAAAAGCAAAGTTAGATCTACTTGCAATTTGTGAAACGAAGAAAAAAGGAATAATGGAACTGTAAAATGGTCATGTACTACTATTTAGCGGAGTAAAACAGGAAATAAGAGCTAAAGAAGGAGTAGGAGTAATAGTAAGAAAGGAATATCTACAGAAATTAAAAAGTTGGGAGTTCGTATCAGCAAGTGTTGAACAGGAGTGCCCTGATTGAGGTTATGTGAATAAAGTCGTTCAAAAAGTTCGAAAAATGTTTTTATTAACGTAAGCAAATAATTTCTTATGCATAAGCACAAGGTATAAAAAGAAATATAATACGAAAGACCAGATACAAAGTGTTAAATTGCGACACCTTATTGATATCCACGGGTTGCCTAGAACCTTTTTCAGTCGAGTATGTGAACGAATGACCTTTTTCCACTTTATAGTAAATGGATAACGAGAGCACAACGGTTCGAGCAAATAATACACGTCGCGGCCTTACCGGAAAGAGAATGTCGCGATAAGTGTCGATAAGAAAGGTATTTCACAAAGGCAAGGGAGAGTGGTGAAGGGTGCTGACATCTAGATAATAATTACCAATCAACAGCAAGACTATTAAAAATAGAAATTCAATTAGAACGGTAGAACGGATACGAAACACAACAGTCATAGTAGCTTACGGACCAAATGAAAATGACAATACGGAAGAAAAAGACAAGTTCTGGGACGATTTAAATGATCTTGTCCAGAACGTTAATGACAGAATAATAATTATTGGCGATTTCAACGGACGAGAGGGAAGAAGAAACAACGACAAAATAGATGTAATTGGCCCGTATACGGAGAGGAACACAGAAATAATAATGGCAAAAGACTAATAAATTTTTGCATACAAAATAACTTAAATGTGACAAATTCATTTTACAAGCATAAAGATATCCACATGTACACCCGAGAAGTCAAGAGCAGAAATGAAAGGTCTGTCATAGACTACATGGTAATAAATAAAGAATATAGAAAAGAAGTGATGAATGTGAGAGTAAAGAGAGGTCCAGAAATAAATAGCGACCACTATTTACTACAGGCAAATACAAAACTCGGGAAAGAAACACACACAAATCAATATGACAACGTAACGTGCAAGAAATCAGAAGAAGTAATTAAATCATATATGTTAAGAAATGTCGAAGTAGCAGAAAAAATTAAAGACTTAGTAGAAGAGGCAGCGAAAACTGGAAAGGAAAGGTGAAGTTTGGACAGAAAAAATATAACAAAAATTTAAAGACAATCCTAACAGCAGCAAAGAAAGCATGTGGAACAATAGTTATACATAAAAACAAAAAAAAAAGCTGCGACGTAAGAGAGCAAATAAAAATAAAAAAAGGAGAAACGAAGAATGTACCTTCAGCACGAAACAAATGAAAGTTACAGAGAATACAAATTACAAAGAACCAAAATAAAACAGATGGTACAGGATGCGAAGAAACAATCATGGGAAGAGTTTGGAAGAAAAGTGGAAGAAGACAGCAAAGGCAACCAAGAATTATTCTACAAAGTATTAAAAAAAATAAGAAAACCTAAACAATATGAACTAAAGCAAATAAAAGGAAAAGATAGTAAAATATTATCAAATGATAAAGAAATAATGAGGCGTTGGTAATAATATTTCCAAAAATTACTACTCAACGTAGAACAAGAAGACACCTTTACAAACGAAAGTAACGACAATAAAACACAAGAAGAAGATGACATAACAAATGAAGAGGTTTGAGAAATAATAAATTCTATAAAAAGAGGAAAATCGGCTGGACATGACAGAATAACATCAGAAATGCTTAAGTGCATGGGAACAATAGGTCTAGAAATGCTAGTAGAAATTTTTAAGAAAGCATGGAGAGAGAACAAAATACCGAATGATTGGAAAATAGGTATAGTGGTACCATTATATAAAAACAAGAGTGACAGCAGAGTCTGTGATAAGTACAGAGGCATAACCCTTTTGAGTATTGTGGCAAAAAATTATGAACGTGTACTAGAAAACGATTAAGAACAATTGTAGAATGTAAGCTTAAAGAAGCACAAAGTAGATTTAGAAAGGGGAGAAGCACCCAAGATCATATATTCACTATAAAACAAATAATAGAAAAAACAAATATAAAGAAATCCACAGTATATCTAGCACTTCTAGACCTAGAAAAATCATTTGACAGGGTCCCACAAAAATTAGTATGGGAAAGTTTAGAAAAAGAGGGAGTTAAAGGCAAACCAAAGGCAGGAATTATAAGTCTGTACGAAAATAATTGAAATTACGTAAGGAAAAATAACCTGAAATCAGAGGAATTCTTAATAAATGACGGCCTACGACAAGGGGGTGTACTCTGTCCACTATTATTCATAGTACTCATGGATGATATAATAAAAGCAGTGAGGAAGAGCGTTAGTAAATTAAATGTCGGCTATTATAAACTTCGTACAATTCAGATCTCGGAATGCGCTTTTGCAGACGATGTAATGATTTGCGCATCAAAGGCAAAAGATCTCAAAAGAAACTTAAAAATATGGATACATGAATTAAGAGCGAGACAGATGAAGTTAAATATCACAAAGACAAAGATAATGGTAATAGGCAAAAACAGCGAAGAAGTTAGCATAATGTTGCTGTATGCATAAAGCAAAGATTATTTTTATAAATACAAATAATATATTCATATAAATCTATGACGTATAAACTTCTTTATTATTCAATAATAGCATGTCTCAACATAAAGATATTTTACCATAAATTATGTTATAATAAATTACAAAGTAGAGTTTACCATATTATATAAATATTAGGCTGGTAACAGCAATTTTCAATTCGAACAACCTTGTTTACTTTCTCTTCATATTCTTCTAGTAAAAACATTAATTTTGGGCGGTCTAAAATGTATATATCTGGATTGTGCATCTATTCTTACATATCTTCTTTTACATTTTATTTTTTCATACTTGTTATATCTAAATAACACTAATTCCCTTTAATAAAGTGACGGATAGATTGCACTCCGATTATTCTTATATCGATGTGTAATTTTGTCAATATTTACAACTTACTTGAGAAGAATTTGATAGCTTTTTCGCAATTCAAAGTTACTCTAGTCTACAGTACTGGTGTACATTGTCCCATAATGTTTGAAACAAATTTAAGTCCTTCAACCTAGACTTGTCATCTCCATAATAGTCACAGATCAAGAATTAAGGGATTCTCCAAATACATTTTTCTTTCATTACTCATTATTTCTGACACTGACATTTATCTGTCAGTTACAAATAATTTAAATTTGCAACTATTTTTCATGGCATCCTTTCGGTTGTAAAATTAATTACAACATTATTTTATATATTATATTCCTTTTATCTCTAAATCTATAAAATATGTATAAAAATATTTAAATGTATCAGAAAGAGAATTTATTTTTCTTTAATATTATCAAGAAAAATTTTCAAAAAATAATATTTAGAAGATTTTTTTCAAGAATCTTCTACTTCCGGTTGTCCAATTGTTACCAAAACCTTTTCAGATCTTCCCATGAATGTCCGATTGGGAAATACGTTGTTAAACAAATTTTAAGTCTTATAGTTTTTGAGTAACCGTCCTTCCAACATCCCACACACACACATCCACACACACACACACACACACACACACACACACACACACACAGACATCATCGTAAAAATGTTAAAATCGGATTGTAGGGACCTTAAAACGTGCTTATTCAATAAAATCTGGATATGCGATTTTTAGCATGAATCCAATACCTCTCTTAGCGAGAGGTAAAAAGAAATATCGCATAAAACAAAAATGACAATCTACAAAACAGTATATAGACCAACTCTAATATATGGCAGTGAAAGCTGGGTACTATCAGAAAGTCAAAGAAGTAAACTTCAAGCTATGGAAAGTACTTAAGAAAAGTAGAAGGTACCTATAACTCGTAAAGATCGAATAAGAAACGAAAAAGTTAGAGAAGAATTAGAAATAGAATCCATAGCCGAAAGAATAGAAACCTAACAACTAAGCTGGTTCGGCCACTTAACACGCATGGAAGAGGACAGTCCAGTAAAAACAATATGGGAAACAAAAATACAAAGAGCCAAAGTAAGAGGAAGACCTAGGAGACTTGCAATGAAGAAATTGGGAAAATATTAAAGGAAAGAGGAACCATTTGGAACGAAGCGAAGAAATTAACGAAGAACAAAACAGAATGAAGAAACTTCTCACATAACGTAACATAATGTTGTAATAGAATATTTTTATAATGATATATGCAATTCATATTATATATATATATTGTTATTGTTATAAATTTTCTGTTCTTCTTGTAGATCCAGTTATTTTCTATAGTTTTCAAAGGAAAGTGTTGTAGGTTATACGGATCAAATATTCTTCACATTTAATAATGTTTACATATATTAGAACGTTTCGGTGGTCAAAATGCCACCATCATCAGCTATTAACAAATAAGTCATTATGAGTAATGTTACAAAAAGTAAAATATAAAATAGTGTTACCTTACAAAATCATTTTACCTTCCGTCACCTTTAGGTAAGAAAGGTATTGTCTTTGGTCAAAAAATTTAATACCACGATTCCAAAAATTATATTTTTTTCGTATTCCTCAAGTTTACATCCAGAAGAACAAGTGATTAGATTTTGATTATAATTGGTAAGCCGGGAGTAGCCTCATTTGAAGATTTAACAGTTAAATTTGATTTATTGACATTTATCGTTATTATAACTTAAAGAATATATTATTCTCTATACGATTTTATTACATTTTATACTTCATATTCAATAGATACAGAGTTAAAGAATTTTAAAGAAATTAAATTTTATAATTCAGCCAGCTATACTAACCATGAAAATTATTAATATATTCATATAATTCAAATTGACAGATGTCAGTATCAATAAAAAGTAAATTAATGTGGCAGAGATGAGGATGTTGAAGTAGATGTTGGGGAAGGCACGGAAAGATACGGTAACAAATAACTCTAGTGTTACAAGTTTCTAGGAAGATACAAGAAAGACGATTACATTGGTTTGAAATGTCATGAGGAGAAATGAAGAATTATATTGGAACAAGAATGAATAGTTAGTAATAGGAGCTTGAAGAAGCAGAGGAAGACCAAAGATAAGATGGAAGGACTGTATTGCGGAAGACTTGAGAGAAAAGGAACTGAATGAGAACGACACGCAAAATAGCGACCCCTAACGAATGGGAAAAGCTAAAGAAGAAGATGTCAGTGTCAAGTGCAATTTGAATAGTTTGTTTCTGAAATAATTTTACTGGAAATTTAGAATCTTTTGCAAGAAAATTTATGTATGGAATTTATACATTATATACAGGATTGACGGAAGGTATTGTGCTGGCCACAACAGATTTTTTAGTAGTATAAACGCATATATGACGAAAACTTTTTTCGTTTTACATTTTTGAAGTTTACATAATATTGATATTTGCATAATATTGTGACGTGCGCCCCTGTGAGAATAGTACACGTGCCCCGCCGCTGAAAGAATGTACCAGAGCGATGACCCAGATGACGCAATCCCTGCGACGCGCCGCCTTGAGGGTAACAACGCCGTGACCTAATTCCTTTGTATACAGGTCACTGTCGCCTCGCGAAGGTTCTACTAGGCCCGAGGAGGTTCTAGAAATAAAGTCGCCAGGTATATAACCCGTCGCCAAAGCCAGCGAAGGCACTCTGTAGGAACGAGTAAAGAAGTCTGATATAAATAAACGTTGTGGGTAGTTGGTGATATAAACGACAGTCGCCAAGTGAACATAAATAAATGTAATTAGTGACATAAAGAGTGGTGAATTGTTTAAATAAATAATCTTAGTGTTTAAGTGTCTTATAATATTCTTAGTCTTTAAATTAGTGTTAATATTTGTTTATCATAGTGTTAGTTTAATTTATTATCTTTTAATTGTATATTCTTAATATTTATTTACCGTTTAATAAACGTATTCTTTTACTTAATAATATTTGTCTGTGTTTTACACTTCACCCATATAAATAAAAACGTTACAATGTTGATTGTTATAACTGAAAAGGTAACCCACGTTTTTCTTTATTTACGTACTACTTTTAAAACCTAATGTTTGTTCTTATTTTTCAGTTATAACAATCAATATTATGTAAATATCAATATTATGTAAACTTCAAAAATGTAAAACGAAAAAAGTTTTCGTCATTTATGCATTTATACTACTAAAAATGATTTTGTAAGGTAACACTATTTTATATTTTACTTTTTGTAACATTACTCATAATGACTTATTTGTTAATAGCTGATGATGGTGGCATTTTGACCACCGAAACGTTCTAATATATGTAAACATTATTAAATGTGAAGAATATTTGATCCGTATAACCTACAACACTTTCCTGTGAAAATTATTGTTATAAAGGATATATCGAAAATGTAAAATTTTGTAAAAAAATCGTTTGACCTTACACCTTCGGGTAGAAAGGTTTTTTGATTAGATATATATATATATATATATATATATATATATATATATATATATATATATACATATATATTGTATTATTAATTAAATATTTAAAATTATAGTGTAACGTGCGCCCCTGACTTAAGAGTATGCGAGCGCCGCCATTGGTAGAATATTCCCGAGCGATGACGTAATCTCCGGCGAGGGAAACCCTTACGCGTCTAGAATGGTTTAATTACATCTGGTGGACTGATCCTTTGTATTCAATGTCAATGTGGCGTCGGAAAGTTCGAGAAGGAAATCACGCTATATAACCCCGTCGCCAAAGCCAGCGAACACAATCTATTATATAGAAACAACGAGCAATGAACAGTGGGTGATATAAATAAACAGTCTACGAGTTGTGAACATAAATAAATGTAGTTATATAAATAAATAAATAAATATTTCATCACGGCATATTACCCATTGCTGGGTGTGCCAATCTGCTTCATACACAGATATCGGTAATGATGGAATATTTGTACCGTGCGGGCGCTTACCAGGCGTCACCTCGCGGGCACTCATTGCTGGCGTGGAGAGTGCGCCACAGGGATCAATTTTGTGCCATTAAAATGCGATGTAATTTTTGGCGTCGGTCGGGATCGAACCCGGGTCCCCAGATAAATAAATGTAGTGATATAAATATTGTTTTAATAAAAAATATTTGTCCTAATTAACGTTCAATAAACGTTTAATTTTAATTAATGATATTTCTTTGATTTATACACTTCACCCATATAAATAAACGTTATAATAGGTAGGGTGATTCATGACTAATCTAATGTTACAAACTTTAACAGCTTATTTGTGCTGGCAACATCAGATTTTTTTGTAATGTAACGATATATTTCTATTCATTTATTGTTGCGCACTTTTTAATACATTTCATGTAAGTATTAGTGTTATGGTAATGAAACACTTACTTTTTTGTAAATTTACATTTTTAACTCGAGATTGATGGAGATGAAATTATGAAAGACGCACAAACATAATAACCATGCGTTATTCGGTATTCGAACCCAGGACCCTTAGAGCATGAAGTGATATCCCTACCGCCAGCCCACCTGGGTCGGATGAAAATATTCTTAATAAATGAGCATTTTTATTATAGTTTCTTCACATAAATCAAATTCTAAAACCTACGGTATATAATTTTTCAGACATCTTAATAACTTAAGCCTTGTACAAGAGTAGAGTACAGTACCTATCTTTAATTTTAAAGAATGATAGAAATGTGTTTCCCATAATGGAAATTCTCAAATATTTTTATAAAGAAATAATATGTAATTAGATTACTAGTACTAGCATTGATTAAATAATATATATAGATTGGCAACCTTATGAGCATTTGCGTACCGCCTTGTAAAGATACGTATTATGCTGCCACCTTTAATAATTTTATTATTTGGCCGTACTAACATTCGATCAGGCTGGCGGTAATTATATTCGGATGTATTCGTGTCAAGTCGCTTGGAGTCGGAGACACGAAATTTTTAATAAAAAATAATGAATTATTTAATCACGTAACTGTTTATGAACAACAAATAAATTAATTCGTTATTATTTTGAGGGACGCCAAAAATGAACTTCAAGAAATTTATGAATATTGAAAAAAATATTTTTGACTAAATATTAGCTCATCGAAATGTATATATTCCCAATTATTTTTACTCTTCTTTTAACACCCTGTATACTGAACTATATAAAAAAGTTAATTAAGCCTTTTTGTCAAATGAATAGTGCATAGGATATTAGTATATTACATATATACAGGTGACATTGAAAAAGTGCCACTCAAAATAACATTTTTATTTATAATTATTTTTTAATTCCCTATACATATTTGTAAAGTAGGCTTAGGGGCTCACAAATCATGGTATTTGGCATGATGGTAGCGCTTTCGGTTTAACTGGAAGTGACATTAACTTTCTTCAAATAGGACATCCTATTTATTTTTACATATGTATTTGGAATCTACGTAAAATTACGAATTCAACGATATGTTTGAAGTGTATTTTTATAGAATAAATTAATTACAAAGTGATCCATAATTAACCTGCTAAGCCAAGATGTGAAAACAGTTGAGATAATAAATAATATTTAAGTTAATTTTATGAATTGGAAATTATTTTTGTAAGATTCCATATTATGATAAAGATGACAAAGAAAGAAGAAATATATATTAATGGTTTCATTCAAAATATTAATGGCATTTCAAAATTATTTGCGGACATGAAAGAAGAGAATTATTTGTTTTTATTAACAAATAGATTGCAACAAGATTGTATGGAAAACCACTTTTCAATAATTAGAAATAGTGGGGGGGTACAATCCAACTCAAACTGTAAAACAATTTAGGCAAATATTGCAAAGAATTATTCATATAAGAATTTTAAAACCAGTTGGAAGCGGAAACTGTGAAATAGAAATAGATGACGACAAAATTATTGAAATAGAAATATCGGAATCCATTACAGCGCCTACTGAAATGATCGACAATGTTGAAATTGTACGACCAAAAAATGTGAAAAATAGTAATGACAATGACAATGAATCTCAATTTCAATCGCCAAATACTTTATATGAGGAATGTAGTGTGGTATACTTCTCTAGATATTTGGTTTTTCGTATTAAACAATACAATTGCGAAAATTGTAATAAAATTTTAAGGAAAAATAACCTTCTTCTTGATGAAAATGAAATTTATTTAGTTCTTAAAGACTATGGCAAAGTGAATTAAATATAATATTTTTGCAGACCGAAAGAACAAACAGTAAAAATTGTGTCAGAATTTTTAATTTTTTTTAGTGAATTTAGAAAAGAACATTTACATTCAAACAATATAACCAGCAATTTTTAAAAAAATAGTATACAGTGCATAAATTTGCATTATAGTGATTGGTTAAAATAAAAGTAATGGATGCTATGTCAAAATTTTTATTATAAAAATATTTATTAAAATAAAACTTTTTCAAACTTTGAAATGGAAATCTACAGATATCACAAGAAAAGCTTGTAGAAGAAAAAATATATATTTTGCTGAACAAATAATAATTAAAACATTGAATATTGTAATAAATTTTTAGGTCAATAGTTCTATATTATTCTTGTTTAAATAAATATAAACTTTTTTCTAATTGGTACTTTTTCTTTTGTTATTAATTGGTGGTCAAAGAAGATATTAAAAAATTGCTTTTAATTTATAATTATTAAGTAAAACAACAAGAAAACTTATTTGGAGAAGATTTATTGTATTAAAATAGGTACATTGTTTTATTTGCGGAATATCTTAAAAAGTTGCGCTTTTAGCAGTATTTAAAAATTAATAATTTTATGTGCTTCAAGTTATCGGGTGTAATTTTAGCAGCTCCGATTCAATTCTAATCCAACCTAATTCAATGCCGCTTGGTAAGCACCTTATTTAAAAAGAATAACTATTTATGATGTATAAAGTGACATTTTATTTTGTGAGAAGGAAGTTTGGAGTATGACACGAAGCGGATGGTCCAAACCTTCAAATACATATCCACTGTAAATTCATATTAAATCATTTCTCTATTAAATGATAAATGAATGCATATCCCCTGTAAATTCATATTAAATCGTTTCTCAATGAAATGTTAAATAAATTTTTATTAATTATGAAAGAATGTAAGCTTATTTTTAGAAATAAATTTATAATTAAATTAAATATATCTGAAGAAATGACGAAATAAGTTTAACAAATTCTCATTATAAATTTTTTTGGCTCCGCCCGATCCCGATGCTCCGCCCGGCGATGTGTACTACCATGCTGCTATCTTGTAGCGAATTAGGCACATGTATAGTGTGCAACTACATCGCAGATGGCTCTTACTCGTACAGAATTAAAATGTGTTACGCGGATTGACTATAGCATTGCCAATCTATATATACTATTTAATCAATGGTACTAGTGTAACAAGTATCATATGTCATTTATATAATTGAATGCACTCGCCTATTCGTGAAATAAATATACTTTTTAATCATATTGCATATATATATATATAACTTTTAATTATAAGAACATTTTACTATCAATCGGTAGGACAGTAGCTAATTCCAAACGGGCATTCAGCAAATTAAAACTAATCTTGTCATATTAGCGAACAACCAAGACCCAAAATCGTCTCACGATTTAGCTGTGTTTAAGCGCTGAGTAAAAAATTCTAAATAAGTAGACACCAACGACATTATTGAAGATTTGGCATCGAAGAAAGCAAGAAAACATTTCATTCATTTTTTTTGTTTACGTTAATATCTCTGAAATTTTTATATAAAAATCTGTTGTGGCCAGCACAATACTTCTCGCCATTTTCATTTTATGTTGCATAGGGCGCGAGCAGTTATGTGACTTCGTTGGCCTTTGCAAGCAGATATGGGGGCCGGTGTCAGAATGACAACTAGTAATAATGTACATAGGTGTCAAGTATCATAAGTTTTCATTCAAAACATTATGATTTTCCAAATCCATGTATATTATTTTTCTCGACAAGTATATTCCATACTATTGATGACAAATAAACATCAGAATATTTTGAAATTTTGAATGAAAAGTTATGACATATGACAGTTGTGACATCTATGTAATTAACTACTAGCCGTCATTCTGACACGGATCCTCATATCTGCTTGCCAAGGCCAACAAATTCACAAAACTGCTCGAGCCCTATAAGTAACAAATTTAACATTTCTTGTACACACAAATAATTGAAATTGTATCTCTTCTTTCGTTCTATGAGAAATTTTGTTCTACTATTCTATTATGTTCAAAATTCTTCAAATTCATTGACTGTATTAGCGGTATTTCTTAAGGATATATGTAATATTAAATGTACTCGTACCTCCCAGAATAATCTTCCAGTAAAGTTAGTAAAAATGCTAATTTTTTACACTGACATTTTGCATTTATCTGTCAATTAAAAACATTTAAATATCTCAACTATTTTTTGGGCAACAAGATTTATTACAACAGATTATTCTATATTATTATATACCTACTATATCTATAAATGTGTCAAATTGAGAATTTAATTATCTTTATATACAACCGGTAAATAATGTTAACTTTATTCTTATCAAAATCATTACTTAATGTGCTCCATTATTTACCGAGGGAAATAAAAATGACAAGTACTCCCTAGGGACATAAAGTGATTCAAGGTCATTGACAATGCTACGGTGCTACCTAAGAAGAATTTTATTTTCTTAATGTTCAATTATTAACTCATATTTATTAACAGATGTGTCGAATATTATCAATTATATTTATTTTAGAGAAAAATATAATGATTAGAGCCTTTTTGTTTTCATATTTTTTTGATAGATGGCGTATTCTTCTTTCGTTCTTTCATTTGTTAATTTGGTTTGGTTTGAAGTTTGTGAGTTTGACCTAACCTAAAATACTATCATATTGGTATATATTTGGTGGTAGATTAAATATTGAGAATGAGAGACGAAGAAAGGAATTGTGTACACCTCCAGATGTAGCGGAAGCAGCACAGAATGTAGTGTTAAATTTGCTGCCCGTAAAATCGAGAAAATTATATGAAAAAGCTTAGGAGGAATTCAGTGCTTGGTGTAAGGAGAAATGTGTAACCAAATACAGTGAAAATGTTCTGCTTGCTTATTTTGATGAAAAAAGCAAACGTCTGAAGTAAAAAAATTAAAAAATAAATAGTTTGTTTTCGTTTATAGGAATGTGCTTCATCCTTACTAGTTTTACATGCTGTTATTGATAGTCTCTTTTGTTAAAAAACGATTTTTCCGTTTGTATATAAAATGTTGTATATAACACGGGAGTAAAGTGTCATTATTTGCCTCAAGCGATTGCATCCCTCGGGCTACGCCCTCAGGATTCAAACTTCGCTCTCGACAAATAATGACGAACTTTACTCCCTTGATATATAAACTACTATTATTATTTGTATTGACAAATTTTCAAAAATTAATATTTAGAATTTTTTTTTTTAGTAACTACCACTTCCGGTTGTCCAATTGTTACCAGAACCTACTCAACTCTTCCCATTATTGTTAGATTGAGGAATCCGTAGTAACACAGGTTTTTAGTCTTATAGAATTTGAGAAATCGTACCTTGAGCAACCTCACACACACATCCACACACACACACAGATATCATCGTAAAAATGTTATAATCGGATTCTAAGGACCTTAAATCGTGCTTATTCACAAAATTCTGGATATGAAATTTTTAGCATGAATCCAATACTTCTCTCAGCAAAATTGTTCACGGTAAATTTTAATTGATTATTTGTTGATATGAAACTTGAAAATACAATACTTTGACTTTGACTATAAACAAGCCTTTAAAAAAATAATGCAAGTGAGGTTATACTTTAATTTAATATTGCTGTAAGAATATATATACTGCTCAAAAGAATTAAAGGGTCATTTTTTTTTTTGTTAATAACTTTTATACTAAGAAAACAAGAATACCCATATTGAGAATTAAAGTAATGTAAAGCTTATGTATTGTTTAAACATCAGTAGGTACTTGTTTTATTTGTTTTGATTCTGTCATTATACTTCTACACTGGTATTAATTAAAGAAGACGCAAAACAGGAGTGAAATTTAGTTCTCTACGATATTTTATTAATTATTTGCTAAAGTATAGCAGTGATAGATCGCTAAATTTGTGAGCTATGAATGAAAATAGAGGAAATAGAAGACATCTGAGTCAAATTGAATTGTCTGAAGCCGTTACGTTAATCCAAGAAGGTGAACACACCGGTACGTAGCTCGACGTCTAAGAGTTAGCCATTCAGTTATCTGGAGGGCATGGAGAAGATACCAAGAGACCGGTCTTTTATCCAGACGTATTGAGCAAGGCCGAGGAAGATTAACTGCTGCTAATGAAGACAGATTTTTGAAACTTCAGGCTCTACGTAAGCGCTTCGCTACAGCTCGAGAGCTACAAAATGAGCTCTCTCGTGCAACTGGTACCAGGATTTCTAACCAGACTGAACGAAATAGGCTTCGAGAGGAACATTTATCTTCCCGGATTCCTGTTAAGAGCATTGTGTACTCCTATACTAAAATATGAAGCGAAAATTCAAATAAATTGTTCATGTACCAGAACTATTAACATTTGAGTTAAAATTAATAAACAATATGTGATTGTGTTCTTTTTTCATTTATTTTTTAGTAGTGTCCATGCTCTGGATATTCCAATTTAATGATAAACGTTTGTTGTAATGTGAAATTAATAAAATTATTAAAATAAAGATTTAAGCTACCTGTAAATGAATTTTTAAATGAAAATCGCACATTTAGAAAAAAAGTTATTAAGAAAAAAAATGACCCTTTAATTCTTTTGAGCAGTATATATATATATATATATATATATATATATATATATATATATATATATATATATATATATATATATATATATATATATCATAAATTTAAGGGTGAGTAGTATGACATGTGTAGATTATGAAACTGAAAGATTTTTTTTAAATTCGAAAAACGAAAATTCGACTTTTCTACCCTTAAATATGTGAATTTTTTAAAAATTATTTCTGTTTCGTAATCTACACATGTCATACTACTCACTCTTAAATTTGTGACATTAAGTTCGTTTCCACCCTGTATATATATATATATATATATATATATATATATATATATATATATATATATATATATATATATATATATATATACAGGGTGGAAACGATCTTAATGTCATAAATTTTAGGGTGAGTAGTATGACATGTGTAGATTACGAAAGTGAAAGAATTTTTTTTAAAATTCGAAAAACGAAAATTCGACTTTTCTTAAGGAAACATTTTTTTACTGCTGTTTTAATTAATATTTCATTAAAAATATGGTTATCAAAAATACATTCAAAATTAGTTGTATGAGGTATTATTCTTAATAATTAAATTAAACAGCATTTTTGACGAAAATAATTGTGTAATAGATAAAATAATGCAAATGCGTTGCCAGTGGTCCAGTGGTACCAAAAATGTTAGTTTAATGAAAAATACCCTTAAATATGCGAATTTTTAAAAAATTCTTTCTGTTTCGTAATCTATACATATCATAATACTCATCCTTATGACATTGTTCGTTTCCACCCTGTATATATATATATATATATATATATATATATATATATATATATATATATATATATATATATATATATACATACAGGGTGGAAATGAACTTAATGTCACAAATTTAAGAGTGAGTAGTATGACATGTGTAGATTACGAAACAGAAAGAATTTTTTAAAAATTCGAAAAACGAAAATTCGACTTTTCTTAATGAAACTTTTTTTTACTGCTGCTTTAACTCATATTTCATTAAAAATATGGTTATCAAAAATACATTCCAAATTAGTTGTATAAGATATTATTCTTAATAATTAAATTAAATAGCATTTTTAACGAAAATAATTGTGTAATAGATAAAATAATACAAATGCGTTGCCAGTGGTCCAGTGGTACCAAAAATGTTAGTTTCATGAAAACTACCCTTAAATACGCGAATTTTTTAAAAAAAAATCTGTTTTGTAATCTACACATGTCATACTACTCACTCACTCATTTATGACATTAAGTTCGTTTCCACCCTGTATATATATATTTAATATATATAATGGGGAATCGATCCCTATATGCTGAAAACTTACGATTTAATGAAAGATATTAGGTACCGGTACTATCTAAAGATGACATATTACTCAATATGTGCTTACGCAGATAAGTCCATTTACATAGAAAGAAATGAGAGCATACGAAAACTTCTATACTTTTATAAATGTTGGTCGTGATGGATGAAAAAGTAAAATGATTGTATTCTATATTTTACTGGTATTACTTTCTCAATGCTTGAATGATACAGACGTCGTCGACCATGGATGATATTACAAAATGAGAATATTATATTTGTAATGTAAAGAATAAAATAGAGGTTTTCAGTTTATGCCAAATATTTTTTCCCTGCTTTCCAACATTTTACGTACTTAATCGACTTTTCTTTTTCGATATATTTCTTCTAGAAATTATTCCTTTGGATTCTCATTTCTTCGTATATCCCAAATTTTAAATAAATATATTGCGTATTTACTATTATTACATATTTAATACATTATACAAAATAATCCAAGCAAATTCTGGCATATTTTAATTTATTTTCATTTAAATCAGCTCGTTTTATTATCCGTAACCAGAACCACAAACCTTTCTTTTGTATAAATTTTTGTACAGTATTTTGTTTATTATCTTTAACAGAAGAAAATCTGAAAAACGATTTATTGTAATTTCTATCCACTCTATTAGAACAACCGTACATTGCATAAAAACTTGACATTTTTATTATTACTCAAGCAAAAATATTCGTCAATGAGGCGATTGTTTTATTTGTCCTCCAAACTAAAAGTTAGGTTATGGCTTGCACGTGCCCTATATTCTGAAATAAAAACAAAAAAGGTTTTCTTTTTTGTAAAATTTCTTATACATGATTATTATTTTTAAGCCTAACGAACATTCTTGTCTCTGTCTCCGGGCGCAAACCTCGCGGTACCACTAACTGGAAAGTAAATATTTTTATAACCGCGTTCAATAAGGTCGATAATTATTTGATTTTGAGTCATTTTTATCTGCATCTCCCTATAAACATACATATTACTCCATCCTTAAAGGGATGTCTTCAAATTTAAAAGATTTATTAAACAACTTTTGTAGATAGTGAATGAAATTTGGATATAAATTTTTGTAAAAGAATTTTCAGTCTTCCAGTTTCACCCTTTGTCAACCAGAATTATATCTGGTATACCCTAGTTATAAATATGAATGTAGACTTTTAGGGACAATATGATCTTATCCTTATCCCTAATTAAATCGGTAGAAATATACACAGCAATATTTTGACATTTGACATCTATGTACATAATTACTAATTGTCATTCTGACACGGGCCTCCATATCTGCTTGTCAAGGCCAACAATGTCACATGACTGCTCGCGCCCTATACTAATGTAACCAAAAACGGAAGTGGCGAGAGGTATTGTGCTGGCCATTGGTGTTGCTCTGTTTAGAGTGTCGAGTAATGGCTTTGCCCTGAATTCGTTCTTCGGGTCATGGGGCCCAGACGAGAAAGTGTCCCCTTCTCCTGTGGCCAAGGGGTGCCGCTTCTCCGCCACGCTGGTGTACGAGCAGGAGGGCTACAGAGTGTTCGTGAACGGTGTTCAGGTGGCGTTCTATAGGCACCGCTCTGCCAAGCCGCCGCACAAAGTGGAAGTCAACGGTGGACAGGTCTACAAATTGGCTTACCTCACATTGAGTGACATCTAGAAATACTTATGTAATATAATATAAATGAAATTGAAATTTGAAGTTTCTGCATTTTATAGTAAACTAGTGTACTCGTATAAGTCTTTAAAGCACATGTGATGAGTTTAAACACACTAATATCATACACTCTTTTTTATTATACCTGCATATCTATCCCTGCTTGAAATCTTCTAAATATTATTTTTTGAAAAAAATTGTTCTTGCAATTATTGAAACAATAATTTAATCACTAACAAATTATTTTATATCACTTTTACAGAGAACAAAATTCCCTGCAACTTTTATGTTAAATATTTCTACCTTCCGTCACCTTTAAGGTAAGGAAGGTATTGTCTGATCAAAAAGTTCAATGATGAGTATTCCGCAAGCTACATCTAGAAGAAGAGGTGATTAGATTTTGGTTATAATTGGTCAACCGGAAGTACCCTCATTTGAAGATTTTATCTGACTTTCTTGAAAAAACGCAGTTAAATATCATTTATTGACATTTAACGTTATTATAACTTAAAGAATATATTATTCTCTATACGATTTTATTGCATTTTATATTTCATATTCAATAGATTTAGAGTTAAAGAATTATAAATATATTAAATTTCATAAATCAGCCAGATATGCTAACCATGGAAACTGCTAATATATTCAGATAATTCAAATTGACAGATGCCAGTATCATTGAAAAGTAAACGAATGTGGCAGTGGTAAAGGTGAGGATGTTGAGAAAGATGTTGGGAAGACACAGAAAGATACGGTAAAAAAATAAGGGACACAACTCTAATGCTAGAAATTTCTAGAAAGATACAAGAGAGACGATTACATTGGTTTGAACATGTCATAGGGAGAGATGAAGAATACATTGTTAGAAGAATGAATAAGTTAATAATAGAATTTTGAAGAAGTAGAGGAAGACCACAGATAAGATGGAAGGATTGTATTGCGGAAGATTTGAGAGAAAAGGAACTGAATGAGAACGACGCGGAAAACAGAAATGAGTGGAAGAAGAAAATTAAAAAAGTGACCCCTAACGAATGGGAAAAGCTAAAGAAGAAGAAGAAATACTTGGTTTCAATTTTCAAAAGTTTCTGAATGTTAGTATTTGAGTTAGAGTGCCCAGAAGATCCACACACACACATACATTTGCACACTCACAGACATCATCGTGAAAATGTTAAAATTGGATCATAGAGACCTTAAAACGTGGACATTTACCAAAATCTTGATATGCGATTTTTAGCACGATCCCTATACCTCTCTTTTACCAAGGGTAGCGGGAGGTAAAAATAGTAACCTACGAGTAACTGTCTATTCAACGATTTTGGTTGGTGAAACGGAATTTTGACTATGCGATGATAAAATTTATTCGTCAGATAACTATTTATGAATTTATTCGACAATGAATCCGGGCGGGCATAAGAGTATTTATACGGCGAAAAAGTAAGTTCAAAGCAGCAGTAAAAATTAAAAGAATAAATAAAACACACTATAAAAGTCACAAAATAGAGAAAACCAAAAAAACAACAAAATTTCAAGCGAATGGAAAGAAACAGCCTAACTTTTTAAACGCCAGTTCGATAGTTTCGCCCACAGAACACTAACATTCAAATTATCGCCAACGCAAAGTGACAGTCACAACCTAAACTTGGATTGACCACAGAATCAATTTATTTCACTGTCTAAACCAAAGCTATTTTCGTACGTGAAATGAACCATAGGTGACCATTTAGGAATTGGTGGTGTGATCTCTATTCCAATGGTAGCAGGATATAAAAAGAAATATATTTCATCAAGAATATACGAGTATTTATTACATTATTTTTAAATTTGTTATTTTTACGAATATACGATTATTAATCTTTTTTTTCCAAAGTAACTTCCTTGTACGTAAGTAAAGGAAGTATTGTAATCGCGAAAAATTTCGGTTTTCAGATTTCAGCGGAAATATCCATTTTGATCATCCCTGAATCCATTTTGACTAATTTCGTCGTGACGTCTGTACGTACGTACGTCCGTACGTACGTCCGTACGTATCTCGCATAACTCAAAAACGGTAAGCCGTAGAAAGTTGAAATTTTGTATTTAGGACTCCTATAACATCTAGTTGTGCACCTCCCTTTCTGGTTATTACACAATTTCCAGAAGTGGTACTTTACATGAAGCCTATAATAGATTTTAATGAAAAACTGTTTTAAAATATAATCCAAAACTTTTCAAATTTGGTATACAAGACTTTTATGTCAATCGAAATAACATAATAGATTTTGGTTCAAATAGGCTAACCGGAAGTGGTACATTACTTGAAGTTGTTAACAGTTTTTCTTGAATAAAATGATTATATTTTGATTTTAGAAATAAATGCTTCAAATAAAATTTTTAGAGAATTAATTTCTGCGTCTAGCACATCAAGTATTATTAAATTAGCCCTTTGTATAAGCGAGATATGTAAATTTAATTTTACTTCCTTGTACGTAAGTAAAGGAAGTATTGTAATCGCGAAAAATTTCGGTTTTCAGATTTCAACGGAAATATCCATTTTGATCATCCCTGAATCCATTTTGACTAATTTCGTCGTGACGTCTATACGTACGTACGTCCGTACGTACGTATCTCGCATAACTCAAAAACGGTAAGCCGTAGAAAGTTGAAATTTTGTATTTAGGACTCCTATAACATCTAGTTGTGCACCTCCCTTTCTGGTTATTACACAATTTCCAGAAGTGGTACTTTACATGAAGCCTATAATAGATTTTAATGAAAAACTGTTTTAAAATATAATCCAAAACTTTTCAAATTTGGTATACAAGACTTTTATGTCAATCGAAATAACATAATAGATTTTGGTTCAAATAGGCTAACCGGAAGTGGTACATTACTTGAAGTTGTTAACAGTTTTTCTTGAATAAAATGATTATATTTGGATTTTAGAAATAAATGCTTCAAATAAAAGTTTTAGAGAATTAATTTCTGCGTCCAGCACATCAAGTATTATTAAATTAGCCCTTTGTATAAGCGAGATATGTAAATTTAAAAATTATATACTTTTTTGTTTTTGTAATAAAGCTTGGGACAAATATATAAAAGAATGTTCATGTCAAATTACGTTAAATACGTGCAATTTTATGATTCGTACAATAACAAATATTATATTTTTATTGTGAAATTAGTCATATTCATTGTTGTAATCAAATATTTCTTTGTTGTAATCAAAACTCTCTTTAAAAACATGCTTTATGGTCGCTATATATCTTACTGTTTTGAAGTTAAAATTAATATTTTGTAATTTATTTATTAAAAAAATATGTATAGTTTAATAATCGTACAAGGAAGTCGTGTGGTGTCCACATCAGATATATTGTTTTTGTAATAAAGCTTGCCATGGATTAGGACAAAAAAAAAATGTTCATGTCAAATTACGTTAAATACGTGCAATATTATGATTCGTACAATAACAAATATATTTTTATTGTGAAATTAGTCATATTCATTGTTGTAATCAAATATTTCTTTGTTGTAATCAAAACTCTCTTTAAAAAGAACCGGGTTAGATTAATGTTAATTTAAAAATGATAGTAGTAAATGAATTATTTTTTGTTCTATATCAAAATATTTCTCGGGCTTGGCTTAAGCCTGTCTATATTTTGTAATTTAATTATTAAAAAAAATATGTATAGTTTAATAATCGTACAAGGAAGTCGTGTGGTGTCCACATCAGATTTTTTGTAATTTAAATTTAGTTAAAACCAAGTTACTAAGTACCAGTGGTGAACAAACCAGAAAAAAAAAATTCAATGCGCGCAAACTTCATAGTTGTTGATAAGAAATTGAGAAATGAAGAAGTATACTTTGGTTCACTCACGAAATACAACACAGCACATGGCGCTTGAAGGCCGACCGTAACTATATGCATTAAATATTAAATAAATAATTTTGCAATTCGTTTAACCACACTTATCAATACTAAATATTTTAATCTGTAAAAATATACCATAATTGAATATTAAAAACTACAAAATTGAAATCAGATACATGGTTAAATATCTTTTAATTCCGTTGATTTTATTTGATAATTACTGACAGATGACAGGTGATATTTTTACGTTTTTGTAAATTAATTGTGCATTTAGACCAATCAGAGGACAGAATTTTATTCCTATCTAAACGCTTTTTTCTTACGTGAAATGAACTATAGTAGGGAATTTTAATAAAGCAATATTAAATTATTTGATATTTACCCATTAGGATGTTATATAAATTGATGTCTGAAAAAAGCAGTGTAAGAAATTTTGTGTATTGTGACCACTACCCGTAAATAATATCTTTCTGTGTTTTTAATTATACTTTATTTCATGTAAGAAAATAGTACATGTCGCTTGATAGTCGACCGTTTTTACATGTATTAATTAAATAATTTGTGTAATCAAACTTGGTCAATATTAAATATTTTTATTAGTAAAAATGTACCATACCTGAATATTAAAAAGTACAAAGTCGAAATGGTTAAATATCACATACATAATTCTGTTGATTTTATTTTATAATTGACAACTGACAAAAGATTTTTTTTGTTTACTTGATATGTATTTTAGCCAATCAGAGTGCAGAATTTATTTCCCAATCTAAACCAACGCTATTTCCTTCCGTGAAATGAACTATAGGCGATGGGAAATAAGTAATATGACATCTGGTGATATTTTGCAGAACTATGGTTGACGGGATAAATTATACAAGTGACATTTTCTTGATTGTATAAACACAAGTGCTTTCTATTATATTTACGTTTACATATGTAATATCTCTTAATATTATACACTTAATGTATAAATACAATTAGTAAATGTCAAATTATCCCGTTAACATTAGTTCCACTTTGGCGCTGCGATCTTATTTCCCATCGCCTTATAGTGTATTTAAAAGCCACTCACTATATCTTTAATGGCCTATCTTCACAGCGCTGGTTGTGTGTTGATGTTACATGTGTTACATTTGGTGTTGGTGTGTCATCATTCTTGTATGTGTTAATGTTAATTATTAAGCAGTAGTTTACAAGCCTTGAAATGAGTGACGAAGAGAATATATTTTGTAACGCTGTTAAAAATGGGCAGTAAGTATTCGTGCTTTGTGTTGTGTATGTTTTTTGTTTAACGTAAAAGTTGGTAAACGTAGATTTATAAGGAAAAAACAATAAAATTCGAATACGGATAAAAGATAGTTTTTAATTATTTTTTCATTTATTATTTAACTTGAATATAGTATAGAGTTATGATATTATAAACATATTCTGTACTATATTATAATCTTGTCTTCAGTGGCGGCTTGTCAGGGTAGGCAGGTGAGGCAGTGCCTCACCAGAAAGAAATAATAATATCATTTTAACAAATTACTAATTTGAACTAATAAGCTGTAAATAATGTAAAGTAGTATGTAATTTAAATTTCAATATATTCCGTTAATGCTTGTCTTTATAAATATTAAAAGAACAATTTAAATCACCACCATAACTAATATGTAATCCAATTCACCTAATTTACACTTTGTGAGACTTGCCTATGACATATACTCGAAATGAATAGTATTGTCTATTTCTAAACAGCGCCATGATGTAGTAGCGCTTTAATGTACAACTACTTGTCTGTATATAGACAAATATCCCTAATAGATGGCGAAATACGGTTCTGATCCATAGTAAAATAACGGTATTTTTCGTTGTCGACCGAAAGGCAACAAAGCGAATAAGCCGACTGCTAACTTTTACAACTTTCATGTAACGTCCGTCTTGGTCAGATGCTGGCCAGATTTTCAATTTCTTCAGCTACAAAGAAAATAGCTATTTTACAGGATTTTTTTTTTTTAAATAAATTTTAGAAGTACATTAACATGTCCTAAAACAGTATTCTCAAATATTAAATGTTACAGGATGTATCAAGATAATGGAACAGTGCCATTTATTCCTGAATATGAATAGTTCCACAAAAAAGTGATTAAGATATTTTGTAAAGCATAAAGGGGGACACATTTTGGCATAACTATTATTATTTTAGAGCCAGTGGTAATCAACTTATGGATCAATGTTTTTTTTTTTAAATTGCATCATATTTTTTATTAACTCATTAAATAGCGAATTTCCTTTTGAATTCAACAATATAATAATAGCATACCCTTACATTGCGAAAATTTTGATAAAAAATAATTCAAAATTAATATTTTAATTTTTTTAAGTAGGCTAAGCAAACATTCAACTATTAAAAAAAAGAAAATTATCTGTCATTTTTGTATGTCATTGTTACGTATTAAATTATTTTTTCGAAATGTTCCAAAGTTCGTAATTTTTTTTTATTTCGCATAATTATAATTTAGTCTTGCGTAAATTAAATATAATCTTTCCGCAAATAAATTGCATGCTAGGAATGCATTTGTTGAATCTGCTGCCATTATTAAATTAATTATTACAAAAGTAACGAAAATTACCTTAATTATAATAATAGATACCGATGAAATACGAAAATGACAGATAATTTTCTTTTGTTTTAAAGATTAAATATTTGCACAACCTACTTAAAAAAATTAAAATACAGATGAAATACTAACTTTGAATTATTTTTTATCAATTTTTTCGCAGTGTAAGGGTATGATATTATATCGCTGAATTCAGAAGAAAATTCTCTATTTAATGACATAATAAAGAATACATAATGGCATTTAAAAATTGTAACATTGGTCCATAAGTTTATTACCACTGACTTTAAAATAATAATAGTTATGTCAAAATATGTCCCCCTCTATGCCTTATAAAATATCATAATCACTTTTTTGTGTAACTTTTCATATAAATGAATAAAAGGTACTGCTCCATTATCATGATACACCCTGTATAGTATGAAAAATGATAATAGAAAAAAATAAAAATAAATACTCGGTTAGTTTCAATAAGGGAAATTTTATTGCAATACGTATTTCGGCTTGTTAGGCCATCATCAGGAAGGAAAGAACCGAATGAGACGAAAACATGATACAATTTAAATAGCAGATATAATTCAAAGAAATGGGGATCATAGTGGACAAATCAATGGAGATTTATAAAGGTCTATTTGTTCGTTTACCGTCTTTCAAAGTAAATAAATGAGTATTTTATTATATTTATTAATTTATTTTTACCTCTCGCTAAGAGAGGTATTGGATTTATGCTAAAAACCACATATTCAGATTTTATTGAATAAGCACGTTTTAAGGTCCCTACAATCCGATTTTAACATTTTTGATGATGTCTGTGTGTGTGTGTGTGTGGATGTGTGTGTATGTGTGTGTGTGTATGTGGGGTGTTGGAAGGACGATTACTCAAAAACTATAAGACTTTAAATTTGTTTAACTACGTATTTCCCAATCGGACATTCATGGGAAGATCTGAAAAGGTGTTGGTAACAATTGGACAACCGGAAGTAGAAGATTCTTGAAAAAAAATCTTCTAAATATTATTTTCTAAAAATTTTTCTTGGTAATATTAAAGAAAATTAAATTCTCTATCTGATACATTTAAATATTTTATTATATATTCTATAGATTTAAAGATAAAAGAAATATAATATATATATATATATATATATATATATATATATATATATATATATATATATAATAATAATAATAATAATAATAATAATAATAATAATAATAATCTGTTATAATAAATTTTACTGCCGAAAGAATGCCATGGAAAATAGTTGAAAATTTAAATTGTTTGTAACTGACAGAAAAATGTCAGTGTCAGAAATCCGGAAACATCACTGAAGACTTTTTCTGAGAAGTACATATATTATATTATTTCTTAATGTATTAATAGTTAAATATTTAATATTATAGGTATATTACACATACCCTTCAGAAATACTGTTACTTCCGACAATGAATTGGAAACATCTCGAAAAATTAGAAGAGTAGGACAAAATTTCTTCATAGAATGAATTTAAATTTAAAAAATCTAAATATATGGAATAGATATAAATAGAATTTTTAGTGTAGAGTGTAGGTATACAAGAAATGTTAAATACATTAGGGCGCGAGCAGTCATATGTAACTTTGTTGGTCTTGACAAGCAGATATGGGGTCCCATGTCAGAATGATAGCTAGTAATTATGTATATAAATGTCATATATCATAATTTCTCATTCTATATTTAGTAATTTTCCAATTCCATGTGGTTTATTTTCCTCGACAAGTAATTTCCACAGTCCTAGTAACAAATTAACTACGTGAATTTAAAAAAAATTGAAATTTTTAATGAAAAACTCTGACATTTATGTACATAATTACTAATTATCATTCTGAAACGGGCTCCCACATTTGCTTGTCAGGGCCAACAATGTAACATGACTGTTCGCGCCCTATACTTATGTAACCAAAAAAAAAGAAGTGGCGAGAGGTATTGTGCTGGCCACAACAGATTTTTTTAACTGTGTTGACGTCCTACGTGTGTTGTTATGGTTTTTACCTCTAAATATTCTAAATATTTTTTTTTTAATTTTTTCTTGGTAATATTAAAGAAAATTAAATTCTCTATCTGATACATTTAATTTTTTTATTATATATTCCATAGATTTAGAGATAAAAGAAATATAATATATAATATAATCTGTTGTAATAAATTTTACAGCCGAAAGAATGCCATGGAAAATAGTTGAAAATTTAAATTGTTTGTAACTGAGAGATAAATGTTAGTGTCAGAAATCCGGAGACATTACTGAAGAATAGTTAAATATTTAAAATTATAGGTATATTACATATATCCTTCAAAAATACTGTCAATCCTGACAATGAATTGGAAACATTTCGAAAAATTAGAAGAGGACAAAATTTCTTCATAAAATGAATTTAAAATTAAACAATCTAAATATAAGGAATAGATATATGTAAGTAGAATTTTTGGTGTAGAGTGTAGGTATACAAGAAATGTTAAATACAATAGGGCACGAGCAGCCATGTGATTTTGTTGGCCTTGACAAGCAGATATGGGGGCCCATGTCAGAATGATAGCTAGTAATGATGTATATAGATGTCAAGTATCATAATTTCTCGTTCTAAATTTAGTGATTTTCCAATTCCATGTGGTTTATTTTCCTCGACAAGTAAATTCCACACTTTGTGACAAATTAACTATACGTGTATTTAGAGAATCTTGAAATTCGGAATAAAAAATTGACAATTGACATCCATGTACATAATTACTAATTATCTTTCTGAAACGGGCCCCCACATCTGCTTGTTAAGGCCAACAATGTAACATGATTGTTCGCGCCCTATTCTTATGTAACCAAAAAGGGAAGGGTCGAGAGGTATTGTGCTGGCCACAACAGTTTTTTGTTATTATTTTAATGTGTTCATATACATACAAATGTAAAAAAAATCACGTAAGCAAACGATGTATTTACAAGTTTTTACAAAATTTTGTAACAATATCTCTCCTGAAGAAGGCTTAAAAGATGCCGAAACCGGTTGAGGCCGAAAATTAAATAAAATAATTTTGACTGCAATCCAAAAATTTATTTATTTTCATAAGTAGGGAAAAATATACAGGTGATACAGTTAAATCATTTTCTGTTAAAATTTCTGTATTTGAAGAAATAGAGAGAAGGATAATCGACCAAATTATATTAGTATTTTATCCAACTATTTTAATGAAAAAAAAATAAAAAAATAATTGAATAGAAAACACAAGAGTAATTTATGAAAATAATATTCTATTCGCGACTCTTTGGCTATACCGGAAAAACTAGATGCGGACACTCTGATCTTGGTTATTTTTTCCTTATAAAAAAATATCTGATGATGTTATATTGTTGTAGTGACAGTTGATGTAATTGCAAATAAATATAGAAAAATAATAATAAAAATGTTATTAAATCAAACAATTTCTTGCACTGTCCTTGCAGTACTTACTGTCCATACGATGCAGGGACGTAGCCAGGATATTTATGTAGGGTGGGCCAGCGGTGGGCTCAAATATTTTTAGGTGGGCCACTAAGAAAAGTTTTATACTTAGGGTGACCAAAACTGGGACATTTTTTAAAGGATTGTAAAATAAGCGCCGCAGGCGAAATTTTTTTTTCATTCAAGGTCAAATGCCTTATAATTGAAAGTTACAATTTTTGAAGGGATGTGAAGCTGCATGTTTTCCCATTTCTTTTTACCTCTCGCTAAGAGAGGTATTGCATTCATGCTAAAAATCGCATATCCAGATTTTATTGAATAAGCATGTTTTAAGGTCCCTACAATCCGATTTTAACATTTTTACGATGATGTCTGTGTGTGTGTGTGTGTGTGTGTGTGTGTGTGGATGTGTGTGTGTGTGTGTGTGTGTGTGGGATGTTGGAAGGACGGTTACTCAAAAACTATAAGACTTAAAATTTGTTTAACAACGTATTTCCCAATCGGACATTCATGGGAAGATCTGAAAAGGTTTTGGTAACAATTGGACAACCGGAAGTAGAAGATTCTTGAAAAAAAATCTTCTAAATATTATTTTTTGAAAATTTTTCGTGGTAATATTAAAGAAAATTAAATTCTCTATCTGATACATTTAAATATTTTATTATATATTCCATAGATTTAGAGATAAAAGAAGTATAATATATAAAATAATCTGTTGTAATAAATTTGACAGCCGAAAGAATGCCATGAAAAATAGTTGATAATTTAAATTATTTGTAACTGACAGATAAATGTCAGTGTCAGAAATAATGAGTAATGAAAGAAAAATGTACTTGGAGAATCCCTTAATTCTTGATCTGTGACTATTATGGAGATGACAAGTCTAGGTTGAAGGACTTAAATTTGTTTCAAACATTATGGGACAATGTACACCAGTACTATAGACTAGAGTAACTTTGAATTGCGAAAAAGCTATCAAATTCTTATCAAGTAAGTTGTAAATATTGACAAAATTACACATCGATATAAGAATAATCGGAGTGCAATCTATCCGTCACTTTATTAAAGGGAATTAGTGTTATTTAGATATAACATGTATGAAAAAATAAAATGTAAAAGAAGATATGAAGCGTCTAGTTTCAAAACCCGGCAAATCCACTTAGGTCAAGTTGTGGGAAATCTCAAAAAACTGTTGCAATATGTTCCAAATAGATAATTAGGTAAAAACTTAAATGAACATATATTGTTGTTGATAAAGAAGCGGAATCTAATTTTTTTAATAAAAAAAACTGATTAAGAATGTCAAAATTTGAATTTAAAAAATGGATTTGTCGAGTTTTGATTTCGAACTTTGGATTTGTCTGGTTTTGAAACTGACTTCAGTGAATATACTTCGTTAACTAATTTTTTATTTTAGAATAATTATAAGATTACACTTTTACAAATTAAATACAATCAAACAATGAGATCCGGGATCGTTTCAACCCGTTCACACAAATTAGTACTGCATTCTGGATCCTCTGCAGTAGCGTCATCTGAAGGATTGTAATATTTTTGTAAAACGTTACTGAAATATTTTAGATTTACAAGATCTTGAGAGTTTTCACCCCAGTGCTTTTCCAAAAGAACACTAACGTCTTTTAGTTTCTCTTTGTTAGGCTTTACACCACCTGATTTTTTATGTTGTATTATGTTTCTAACCGATTTCCCTTTTTTAAACACAGATTTATGTTCTCCAAGGTCTGACCTATAGGCTTGTTCACCCCGAATTGTTACCATTTTATTTTTCCCTTTTCTTAGAATAAATCTCTTGCTCATTTTAAAACGGAAGTGCCATTGTGCCGGAGGTTTCATAACATTGTGAGAGTCTTGTTTCCAATTGTACACCTCTACATCTTGACCCAATATAAAAACAGTTCCATGCTTTTTAAATATTTCAATGAACTCTTCTGGAGAAACGATAGTGTCTTTCTTCTTGATAATTTTTTCTATTCGGCCAAAAACCCTATCTGGGGGAATGAATGAGTGTCCAGTCACAGGAAATATTAATTCCAAATTTTTAACACTGGGAGGTGCATCTACACTAAGCCATTTAGTGCACATAGTCATCATTATAGTATTTTTATTTTGCCGCCCACAGCCGTCGGCAATAAGGCGGACAGTATCTATATTGTCCAAATTGATATTGCAAAGTTTGTGAAAAATTGCACTGGCAATTTCATCAGCTCCCTTACAGTGTTGATCTTCTGTCCACGAGTACAAGGACACGTTTTCCTTTGTTAAGGGTGAGTGAGACGATCCTGTCACGGCGGCGAAATTGTAGGTGTAGAGCTGCCGACTGTAATATACCGACTGATCAGGGATTTTTGGCATAGCCTGGTTCTTTTGGCAGTCAAAAGATATTGTTTTAAGGCCTTCCCTCTCTTCTCTAAGCAAATTAAAGAATGCCTTTGCCCTTAATTTATGAACGTGGCGTTCAATCATAAGTTTCTTTTTAAGTTTTTCATCTTTTTCTAATTTGATTTTTTCCATTAGTTGTAGGAAGGTTGAGCAAACATCTGTTCTGGGAGAGCCGAACCCAATGTTATAGAACGAATTAAAAATATGCCGAAAGTAACTTTTTTTTTACCATAACAAACGAAGGATCAGTTTCAACATTCTTATAATATTGCCTCCACATCTCGTTTATATTTAAATCAGAAGGTAAATATGTACGAACACTACTGTTTCTGCAATAATGTGCCTCAACGGTTTTAAATTTTTCAATGAATCGCATAACAGAAGCTTTTTTTTCTGCAAATTTCTCTGTCTTACGATCACCTCCCCTTCTTTCACAAGCCATCTGTTGTTGTTCTCTAAATCGCTTGAGTACCCCTAGTACACGATCTTTACTTATTTGTAAAATGCCAACAAATGCTTTTTGGCAAACGCGTATTGTTTTTGTCGAGTTAGCAAGTCGAAATTTGTAATTTACAGAAAAGTTTTTCTTATAACTCTTGTTTCCTGTACGTCCGCGGCGTTTTATATTATTTATCTCACAATATTTATTTATAAAGTTGTCTTGACTTATTTTATCGTTATGGGAATAAAAGTTGCCATGGAATTGCTTCACATCGCGCATTGAAAGGGTACTGCATCTATAAGATTTCGTAGCATGTTGACAATTGGGATATGAAGGCAGACATTTAGCTTTGTATCTAAGAAGAAAAATATTGTCTAATACTAGTAAAGAATAATTTTGCAAAAATAAAATTACCTTTCTGACTTTTGCGACGCTCGTTCCCAAGTTTTTGGCGCCGAAGCTCGCTTCCGCGCTGAGTCAGGATTTACCGCCTTCGGAAAATTGCCACTACACTCCTCCATTGTTTAATGATAGTGATAAATAAAATACTTTTCAAGTTTAACACTTAAAACAAAATTCTACGGGCACTATTTCCGTAATAAACTGTTGCAACACAGAGAAGCAATATACATGTTAAACAAAACGAACGACCGATATGACCACGTGACATCAAAACCGCTGCTCTTATTGGCTAATTTGGATTTGCTGGCATTTGATCCCAACCGATCGTGGATTTGTCGGATTTTGAAACTAACCCGATATTTTGAACGTAAATAACATATGGTTTTGTTGAGTTTTGATAGGTAAACGTTACACCATGCTACGGAGAATAAGATGACGAATCCATAACTGTATCAAACTCATTTTTTGCCAAAAGTGGAGTTGTCGGGTTTTGAAACTAGACGCTTCATATGTAAGAATAGATGCACAATCCATATATACATTTTAGACCGCCCAAAATTAATGTTTTTACTAGAAGAATATGAAGAGAAAGTAAACAACGTTGTTCGAATTGAAAATTGCTGTTACCAGCCTAATATTTATATATAGTACTCTACTTTGTAATTTATTGTAACATAATTTATGGTAAAATATCTTCATGTTGAGACATGCTATTATTGAATAACAAAGAAGTTTATACGTCATAGATTTATATGAATATATTATTTGTATTTATAAAAATATTCTTTGCTTTATGCATACAGCCAGGTAAAATATACGGCGAGAGGTTATGTGCTGGCCACATCAGATTTTTTATATTCGTCTTCTTTATAAACACACTTTCTTTTTGGCATTTTGAAATTCGATAAATAAATGAAGCAGTTTCTGTAAAAATGTGTTTAAAAAATAAAAATAATACTTATACATATAATTTAATATGTACTTACTCATAAATTAAAGTAAGAACATACTTTATTATACGGATCTATGACAATTTTGTTAGGCAACGGGCAACCCCTACATAAAAATTTCCAACCCGCGGGGTGGAAGCCCACCCCTGGCTACGTCCCTGATACGATGTAACTTGGCAGGTTGGGGCAATTCACATTATCACTGCGGTAATGGGGAAGTTATACAATCCATAGGCGTACCGAAGAAGTTCAATAAAATTTACGAATATTACAAAAAAAAAGAAATTATTTATACAAAAATAAATATTACAAATATTGGGATGAATTATTTATTATATAAATAATATTATAATTAATTATTTTTTAAATTAATAAAATAAAATTTCTATTGCTATTGAAAAAAAAATGCACCAACGCTTATGTATGAATATAAATAACTTCTTGGGTTGAAAAGTACCTGACACCCCGAGTTTGAGTGTATTAGGGTGAAATTTGCTTTGTGTAAGGCAATAAAACATTGTAAAATCACTATTGCACTTCTGAAGCTGTGCGGCATTGAAGTAAAAGTAAATATTTGACAAAACGCAACTTAGGAAAGGTGAACTGAATTACATTCTTTTGGCTCGCCAAGTTACATCGTATAGTTGGAGAAACAATTATCTGGAACTGACTTATGCAGGGTTTACAATCTTTTATGGACGGTTGGGTTTGTTTGCGGTCAGGACTCATAAATTATTCGAACTTGAAGGCATCAATTTTAGGGTAAGAAATGGGCCGTATTAAAAAAAATCATACTCAATGTTTGTATAAAATTTGTAAATTGAAACTATATAATAAATAAAAAAACAAAACAAAATTTTAGTTTATTAACTGGGAAGAAATATTTACATATAAAAAAAAAACAACACATAGTAATATAGAGATTTAGTACAGAGTGCATAGCACACTGCAGTCAGATAAAGAAAACAAAATACATTATAACAAAAAACAACATATTACAATAAAATAAAGATTTAGTACAAAGTACATGTACAGTACAGTGCAGTTAGATATAGAAAAAAATATTTACATATAAGAAAAAACAACACATTACACTAAAGTTGAGATGTAGTACAGAGTACATGTACACTACGGTCAGATTTCGAAAAAAATATTTACATATACCTAAGAAAAGAACAACTCAGTTTTCTTATTCACTGTCGCTATCACTATCATTGCCACCCACTTCAATTATAAGTTTGTTTACGTGATTCGCCCTATACCCATTTTCAATATCCACTACATGCCTCACTGAATTCTTCCAACTTTCTGTACTGGTCATATCAGCTATGTATCTAATTTTTGCATGTACCTCAAAAGAAAATTTCAAATAACAGTTTATATTTAAAATTACATTAGAATTTATTGTAATCCCTATAATAAATATTGTAATCATTTAATCTCTTTTCACTTTACAAATTGACGTTAGAAGAAATACACTTAAAACGAATTATTATTTTAATACAGATTTAAAAGTACATCTTGAATGCAAATTTCGGGTACGGCCCAGGGCCCTGATTCTGTAATTTGCGTGAGCATTTACGACACCAATACTAACACAAATTAGTCACATGTATACAGTATGCCATCTATTAGAGATCTGAAGAACTACTAGTTATGACGTCATACATTGCGAGACACGCAAATATATAGTATGTTCGAAAATTGAACCACGACGTTACCGGTAAAATTTTTCAGGTTACCGGCATTATTTTCGAACGCGGTAACTGAAATGTATGGTAAATTTTTGTTACCGCCGCAACCGTGCTCAGAGCACGGTTTTTGTGGTAATTTATAGTCTAACCTAACTTTTGAAGTATACACACGTTGTTCTTTGACATCATTTAAATGTAAATTGTGTTTAAAAACAACTGAGTACTGTACATGGTACAAAAAACAAATAGTATCCAACAAAAATATCCTGCGATGCAAACTAAAATGATTTTGACAGTTATTAATAACCATGAATACCAATGCGTTCGACTGCTTACCGCGAGAACCGTAACCTTTCAGTTACCGTGTAAAATGACCACGATAACCGCGGTTGAATTTTCGAACATACTAATAGTTGCGTGACCTACAGAGGTCCTGTTTCTTAAGGGGGTATCACACGTAAGCACATACGCGCAACTTGTCACAGATTTTCTGCAACTTTGTTTATTTCATGCAACTTTTTGCGTATGATAAAGAGACTAGTTTCATGCAACTAGTTTACGAACATGTTTGAAAACTTCGCAGACAAGTTGCAGATATGTGCATACAAACGATGTACGCATGCGCCATATAACTTAAAAGTCCCTAAACACACGTGTTTATGTTTTGATGTAAAGTTTAAAAATGTGTGCCACAGACAATCATTTGGAGACATATTTGGAAACGTTGATAAATGTAATTAGAGATGTTTCAGAGTTATGGGATATGAGACGTGTAGAAAAACGTTACCAACATTAAATATGTAAATAACCTAAAATATATGTAACTCTGCGCACGTGTGATAACAAGAGTTGAGTATTTTGAAAAGTTGCGTCAAAGCAGTTGCAGATATCTGCATACGTGTGATACCCTCTTTACTTGCGTGACTACCTATCTCACTTTAATTCTGTAGTTGTCTCGTATTGCTGTCATTTTGCGCGTTTTGTTGTTGTTTTATTTTTATTGTTATATTACGTCTTTTTTTGTTTCTTGTTATTTTTAATTTGTTTTTATTTTTATCGTTTCTTTTTAGTGATTAAATAATTCACAAATGTAAGTGTATCATAATTTGAGGTTATCAATTTACCTTATTATTTGGTTTATATTGTTAAAATTGTTTCAGATTATACCTATTTCTCCTCATAATGGCTTTAGCTGGCATTTTTATAGCTTTAGCTGAGGAGGAGATATTAGAAGAAAGGTATGATACCCGAATAATACGTAGAAAGTTGAGGGATGGATAAAATCCTTTCGAAATGAGGAATACAGAATTTTTTTTTTTTAGATTAAGCAAAGAAGCCTGTGTGACATTGACGCTATGATGATTTCAAACCTAATACCAATATTAAACTTCGCGACATAAAAACCTAATGCACAAAATTCCCCATAAAAGTCACTAGGAACAAACAGTGACGTCATTTAATGTAGTCACGCAAATGTAGTCACGCAAATGCTCACGCAAGTTACAGAATAAGGGCCCAGGTCAGAAAACTCTACCTGGCTCCGAGTACCAAAACCGCAAGTCCATAAAACTTTATAACGACCAATTGGCAGTATCTATAATGAGTTTCAAATATTTGTTTCTCCAACTATACATATAATTCTATAATGTGCCATTGCCGCCCTGATGTGACTGCGTTAAGGCTGATTAGGGTTGTTTGTTGCGGTATAAAAACAAAGAGCGGCAATTCGAGGTAAAAGTTTAGGGGATTTCTAATGAAATTCAATAGAAATATGACGCGTAATGCAACCAATAACAAGCGGGTGGTAGGCGGAGATTCGCCCTTCCATAAATGGCATAAATTGGCATTTCAATTTTGTATGTACTTTCTGGGAGTGCAGACATAATTTTTTTGAGCGATTTTATCTGGAGTGTGTATTGCCCGAAATTATTAGAGGTAATAGGTTTAGAAAAAGAAAATATGTAGACCCGGAATTTATACAAAAGCTCAACAAATAAAAAATAAGATATCTAATTAGGGTTTTTTACGTAATATAATTTTATAAATATATTATATTTAAACTAATAATATTATTATTACACATGCCTTATAATCAAAAGAGTTTTATCGATTTTTAAGAACAAGAAACTTATGTCATTTGTCAGTATTAACATTAAACCATTGCTTACCGACATGTTTAAACTAATATCCATTTGTCGAGGATTAGTAAAAGTTCTGAACAATAGAAGAATAATTTGTATAAACGCAAGAAAAAAGGGCCAGTAAACCATTTTATTTTATTACTCTTATAGTCCTATCCCCACTCAAAAATACTAAGGGTAGATGCGGCAGGTATAGACAAATCGTGTCTCTCATTTGCGAATTGCGACACAAGTGGACATAGTTATCAATTGCAAATAAGTTGATATTTTTATTTTATACAAATGTTACTAAAATGTATTATATAAATACTTTGTTTTTCTCAAATATTGTTAATTGTTTATTTACTGTATTTTTTATCTTTCACGGAGATTTCAAATTTATTTCAATTTTTAGTTTCATTCATTATTTATACAACTTTTTTGTCAATTAAAAATTGAAGATCTAGAATTAAACAGTTATCATTCTAATAAATTACTGTTCATATATAAAGAAAAAATATGATTCAGATTCTGAACGTTTGTTTCGATTTCTTTGTCCACACGACTTCATTAAAACTTCTCTGAAATAATATAAATAAAATATTTTTTACAATTATATTAGTTTATATGTAGAATACATATATTCTTTTAGATTAATAATATAAGAAGTATTCCTTTTGTTGCAATTAAAATCTATCTTATTATCAGTATTATATTTTGTCTCATTTTAAATTTGCTACGCTTTACTCTATAATACCGACACACGAGGATAGACATGTGAACTATTTTACATTTTACTAAAACTTTTGCTACTGATGCCAATTATTTCACCAGATATATAGTCACCATTTTCTAAAAATCCAGCAGTGCAATAAAGTTCAAATTTAGTATTACCCACTAACATATTTTATAAACTTTATGATTTGAGATAAATTTGGCGCGATTTTATCATTCAGTTCGAGAAATATATTTTTTTAAAAGAACTAAAATTTATTTCATTTGACGAACAAAAAAAATATGTATTTTAATTATGTATGTTTGAGAGAAATATCATTCCACAGAAAAGAGAAAATGATGACGAAAAAAAAACACTATTTTGTGTATGCAACCCGCAATACGTTAAAGCACCCTTAACATTAGTTCCACTTTGGCGCTGCGATCTTATTTCCCATAGGGTACCTATATACTCAGGGTATGGCCATGACGTAGCTCGCGTTTCGTCCGCCATTAGAGGGCCACTGTCATATTCGTTGTTGTTGCGCAAATTATTATGTATTTTCGTGGCTACTTGTTTTATTTTAATGCAAAACACATTTAAATATACTTCTAATATTTATTTAAAGTGTAAGTAATACTTTTATTTTATTTATATGTGTATTTTCTTGAGATACTCACTACGATGACTGGCAATATTGAAAACACATAAAAATTACCAATATTAAGCACAAACATTTAAATTTTTAAAAGGTAAGTTTAAAATATATACATATTATGTAAATAATGACCACAGTTATTAAATTTGATGTGATAAAAACAACCTATATCCTATGCGCTACATAACCTCTAAATCTATGTCATAATAATAAATGTGTATTTCTTAAATAAATGAATTTTTATTACCTTTTTAGATTCATAGTGTGATTATTTAATATTCCTGTATAGTATAATATCACATTTCTTACAAATAAATAGGGAAATGAATTATCAATATGTTTGACATTGGCTCGCTTATGGCGGCGATCTTGCCCCATGGCCATACCCTGTATATAAAGGTACCCTAATTTCCCATTGCCTATAATGTATTTAAAAGCCATTATATATCCAGAGTTGCCAGATTGGGTGATTTATCGCCAATTGGGCTACAAAAAATATATTTTCGCGACTAATATTTACAATCGGCGATAGGGGACTGATTTGGGCTACCAATTTTAAAAAAAAAAACATTAAACTAATCAAAATATATTTAAAAGCGGATTATATTCTACACTGCAACCCGCAAACCCTCACATTATAGCGATACAGCCTATGTTTGTGTTTATTCATTGGTTTCTGCCTTGCCCTGAGCATTGCGACATTTGACGCTTGGTGCGCGCCGTGTGTGTCACCTTTGGATTATACTTCTCCCTTCTCCTGTTGTTAATATTCATGGCATGCTATACTTGCACGTTTCATGCTGGTTTTGTAACTGGTTATATAATTTTTTCTGTGCTTAAGCAATAAATGTATAATTTATTATTATAAATAAAACTTCAACTGATTGGTTGTGGTTTTATATATTTCATAATAAATAACGAAATGTAATAGTAATTATAATATGCTATTGTTATAAACGAGGAAAAGACTCCGTCCACCTCTAAAATTGGTAAAAATGGAAAGGTGATTCATTTATAAGTCAAAGTTTGGGCAACTCCAGTCTCAATTTACCGCACGCCAGCTATACATAAATATTTAAAATTGGGCGCCATGATTGGGGTACTTTTATTTTAATGCAGGGGGCTACTTTGGGCGACTATTAGTTCTGAAATTGGCGACATTGCTATAAAATAATCTGGCAGTGGCAACACTGTATATATCTTTGTTAATGTTAATGGACTATCTTCACAGTGTTGGTTGTGTGTTGTGTTGATTTTACAATTGGTGTTGGTGTATCATCATTCTTGTATGTATTTGTGTTAATTATTAAGCAGTAGTTTACAAGCCTTGAAATGTGTGACGAAGAGAATATATTTTGTAACGCTGTTAAAAATGGGCAGTAAGTATTCGTGCTTTGTGTTGTATAATGTTTTTTGTTTAACGTAAAAGTTGGTAAACGTAGATTTATAAGAAAAAAACAATAAAATTCGGATACGGATAAAAGATAGTTTTTAATTATTTTTTCATTTATTATTTAACTTGAATATAGAATAGAGATATGATATTATAAACATATTCTGTACTATACTATAATCTTCTCTTCAGTGGCGGCTTGCGCTTGTCGGGGTAGACAGGTGAGGCAGTACCTCACCAGAAAGAAATAACTCAGAATATTATTTTAACAAATTACTAATTTGAACTAATAAGCTGTAAATAATGTATAGTAGTATGTAAATTAAATTTCAACTTATTCCGTTAATACTTGTCTTTATAAATATCACAAGAACAATTTAAGTCATCACAACTAATATGTAATCCAGTTGTGAGACTTGCTTATGACATATACTCGAAATGAATAGTATAATGTCTAATGTTTTTGATACTTCGATACGTACGCTAGAGTTGTTTGAAGCTAGCCTCATATGCAAAATGCAATGAGTGCGTAAAGAATAAAACATAGGTATTTTCGGGTGCTTTCCACACGGCCCTTGTTCTAAGGTGATGCTGCCTGTATGTAAAATTTGGAAAGGTTTCGTAGCGGTAGGGATGATGTTTAAATTTACATTTAGGGGTCTCCGATCGTATTTTGTTATTTGACATATTTCACAGCTATTAATAAATGTTTGAATAGATTTTCTTAATTTTGGCCAATAATATTGTTGTTTTATGCGTGCTTCTGTTTCGTCGATACCGCGGTGATTAGTTTTGCCACAATGGTAATTCGATATGATTTGTGTGATTTCTTCGTTATCGGTAACGTCTCTTAAATATTTTGTACATTTTACTAAATTTAGTTGAGAATTTTTGAAATAATTTTGAAGTATTAGACTGAATTTCTCGTATAGTTCATTTTGGAAATAAATGTGGTATTTTACTTTTGGTACTATGTATTCTTTAATGAATGCAATCATTTAATCTTTGTAATTAAATTTTGAAAAATCTACTTCCGATCGTAATATTTTATTATCGTATAATTTTGTAATTTTTACTTGTTTGGGATTAAAATCGACTTCTGTTATGATGATTTGATTTTTGCCATAGTTTACAGGGCATTCTACTATTGGGATTCCGACAATAGGATTTTCTTTACTTGAATGTATTGTGATATCGCTATCGCTTGTGTCGTCATCGTTTATCTCATTATGATGTGAGTCACCTACCTCGACTGCAAGGGATTGAATATCGTCGTCTTTATTATCTGTTTTATTTTTTTAACTCTGTATTAAATTTTTCTATGAATTTATAAAAGTGTTTCATATTTTCTGCTTCGTTTATGTTTAATTCGATCTGGGGAATTTCGTTTTCAGGGAGTTTGTAAACAGTTATTAATGTGTCGGTGTTATCAAGTATGTATTTTAACATTAGTTTAATTTCGGTCCAAACTTGGTCGTCATGTCCACATGCAATTTTTGGTATACTTAAATTTTTTATTTTATGATGCAAACAGAATTTTTTCAGATTTAATAAGGTATAGAATATGTCTTGTTTAGTGGGTTTATTGTAATAATTTTCTTTTGTTATTAAGTACAGTATATATTTTAGTGGGGTTTTTAAAGATACTAGGTTATGAAGTTGAGGATTTTGAGGTGCGTCGAATAGATTACCTATAACTTCTACGATATTGTCGTTATTGTGATTAAGGTAATGTTTCTTATCTAAATAGTCTTTGTATAAAGCTAGTGGAGTGTCGTCTAATTGTGTTTGTAATTGTAGGTTTTGATTATTTTTAGTTTCTACAAGTATACGGCTTAAGGCGTTGGCATTGGTGTTAAGTTTGCCTTTCTTATAGATTATCTCATAGTCGTATTCCTCTTATTAATTTTTGGCTACATTGTTTTAACGAGAATAGCCATTGCAAGAGTCGATGGTCTGTATAGATTTTGAATTTGCGTCCTAGTAAGTATGTTCTAAAGTACTGAGTCGCCCAAATGATAGCTAAAAGTTCTTTCTCGATGGTGGAATAGTTTATCTCAGTGTCATTCAATGTCCTGCTTGCATAAGCTACTGGTAGGTCGTTGCCTAGGCCACCTTGAGATAGCACGGCTCCTATTGCTACTTGGCTAGCGTCGCATGTCAAGTTAAATTCTTTGTCAAAGTCTGGGTATTGGAGTAGCGGCTCATTAGTCAGCAAATTCTTTCAATTTTCAAAACATTGTCTGTACTCAGCGTCGTTAAAGTCAATAACTGCACCTTTCTTTAAGCGTTTAGTCAGAGCGGTTTCGTTATTTTAGCGAAATCTTTAATAAATTTTCGATAATAGCCTAAAAGTCCTAAGAAACCTTTTATTTGTGTTGTAGTTTTTGGAATAGGAAAATTTAGAACGGCTGAAATTTTTGTCGGGATTTGGTTTCACGCCATCAGGGGTTACAATATGCCCGAGATATGCTACTTCTTTTTTGAGGAATTCGCATTTATCTAATTGTACTTTAAAATTTGAATTTTTCAAACGATCGAAAACTAATTTTAAATTTTGAATATGTTCCTGAAGGCTGGTGCTAAATATAATAATGTCATCGAGGTAAACGAGGCATTTTTCGTTTACTAATCCTCTCAGAACATTGCCCATAACGCGTTGGAATGTCGCGGGCGCGTTTTTTAAGCCAAAAGGCATACGAGTGAATTCATATTGCCCGTCTTCCGTATTAAATGCAGTTTTTTGTACGTCTTGTCTGTCCATTTCAATCTGGTGGAAGCCAGATGCTAAGTCTAACGTAGTAAAATAATGACAACGTCCAAGTTTGTCTAGTAAATCAGTTATATTTGGTAGTGGATATTTGTCGTTAATGGTCTTTTCATTCAGTTTCCTATAATCTACCACTATACGCCACTTGCGTTTACCGGATGCGTCAATCTTTTTGGGAACAACCCAAATAGGCGATGACCATGGAGAACATGGTCTGATTATATTTTGATCTAAAATATTTTATATTTGAGAACGTACCTCTTGTCGGTGAATTTCTGGGTATCTATAAGATTTTGTGTAAATAGGAATTTCGTCACTTGTTTTTATGGAATGTTTAATTTGATTAGTAAATGTTTTTTTTTTTTAATATGATATTGGCACTATAACATATATATACTGTAACGTTTTATTTATATGGGTGAAGTGTAAAACATAAGAGAGATATTATTAGTTAAAAGAATACGTTTATTAAATAGGATAAATATTAAAAGATAACAAAAGTACCTAACACTATGATTAAATAATTATAAACACTAATTTAAGACTACAAATATTATTAAATGCTTAATCAATATTTATATTATTACATTTATTTATGTTAACAACTCGTAGACTACTTATTTATATTACCGACTTCATTACTCGTTGCTTCTATATCACAGACTATCCCTCCGCTGTCATTCAGACGGTATTTATACAGCCCAGTGTCCTTCTAGAAATATCCGGCATCACAGCGATACCGAGTACAAAAGAATTAGGAACCTGCTTCAACGTGCATGTGTTATTCCGTCGTCGGGGATTGCATCATCGCTCTGGTACATTATTTCAGTGGCGGCACACATATACCCTTCTCTCAGGGGCGCACGTCACAATACTTTATTACTTGTTTTGGGGAGTGTAGTTTTAAATGGATGAACCCTGTTACTCATATAACAATCTTGGCAAAGATTGATAGAATTCTACTGAAGAATTGCAAATGATCAAGTTCATTTGAGAAGATTCAACAGGATTTATCTCCTAATTTGTAAGATTCAGGAAGTTCTGTATCACCTGCATTACGAATTTCCTTTCCTTGAATTTCTACAGAAACATAAATATAAGAAAAATTTATAAATACATACTATCATTTAAAAAGTAATTGATGTTCATTAAGATACCTGATGAGTTCTTTGTATGTGTTAAACACATAAAAATTCAAATAATGTGGGAACAAAAATAATATGTATTTCATGTCAGCTTTTAATTTTTTCAGTTTGACATTTAAATTCCCATTATATTTTTTTGCATTGCCTTCTATGTTTAGTCTGCGTTATTTTTGTGATAGTGCTGCCTCTGAAGAAATATGCAAGGAACTATTTTCTCCTTGCCCCGTTAACCAATTGTTTCTTAATTGTTACCTATTTTTATCTCTCGCTTAAGAGAGGTATTGGAGTCATGCTAAAAATCGCATATCCAGATTTTAATGAATAAGCGCGCTACAATTCGATTTTAACATTTTTACGATGATATCTGTGCGTCTGTGTATGGATGCATGTGTGTGTGTATGTGTATGTATGTGTGTGTGCGTGTGTGGTGTGTGTGTGTGTGTGTGTGTCTGTGTGTTGGAAGGACGATATCTCAAAAATTATACGACTAAATATCTCATTAATGGGAAGAATTGAAAAGGTTTTGATAGCAATTGAACAACCGGAAGTAGCTGATTTTAATACATTTAAGTTAAAAAAATATAACATATAAAATAATCTGTTGTAATAAACTTCACAGCCCAAATAATGCCATGGAAACCAATTGAAAAATTAAAATGTTTCTGACAGATAAATGTCAGTGTCAGAAATCCGGAGACATTACTGAAGACTTTTTCTGCGTAGTACATACATATATATTATTTCTTTTATTAATAGTTAAATATTTAAAATATAAGTATATTACATATACCCTTCACAAAATACTGTCAATCCCGACAATGAATTGGAAACATCTCGAAAAATTGAACAGTAGGACAAAAATTTTTCATACAATGAATTTAAAATTAAAAAATCTAAATATGAAGAACAGATGTAAGTGTAGGTATACAAGAAATGTTAAATACAATACTTATGTAACCAAATACGGAAGTGGCGAGAGATATTGTGATGGCCACGACAGATTTTTATGTTCCAAAACATATCTAGGTATGTCACGGTTTTTTTTTTTTGCTCATCCTGCATAAACCACAATAGAATAACAAAAGTACATACGATTGGGCTTTGAGCAAATTCTTTTGAAGAGCTTTATTTTAGGAACTATAACAAAAATCAAAACATTGGGTGATTTTGGACTATAGTTATGTGAAATTACCCGGTTTTTGATTATAAACATGTGTATTTAAATAAGTATCTTCACACCAAGTTACAAAATTTTAGTGCAACTTGTACCAGTTATTAACAAAAGTGTGTCTGATAAGATGCACCTTCAAAGGGCTGTACGATTTGTAAACTTTGTAGTGAAAATTTTACGGCAAGTGCTGGCTTATCATCAGTTTTATGCTTTGGTACTTGTGGTAACACGTTTCATACCACTTGTGGTGGATTAAAGAAAATTGAAAGCAACAATTTATCGGGTAATAATAATATAAAATGGTTTTATGATCAGTGCTTGAAAAGTGATAATTCAAACAAAATATTTAAATGAAACATTATGCGATCTAATTGAGTGGCCTCGGCGACAATTTTTCTCTCGTTATGCAAAACAGTGATTTTGCAGCCTTGATATACAAATAACTATTATGACGTGACGGGTGTGGATTTGATTCTATATTAGCCAAAAATATGAAAGCCGAGAATCCCGGCCATAATTCCACAGCGCCCGTCTATAGACTATCCCATTGGTGGAACTCTCATGAAAAAATATTGTTTCAATGCCATTGGTCTACCACCGGTGACGTCACAAATTCATCGCAAAATTAAAAAAAAAAACATATCTTGCTTAATATAAGGAATTTTCATGTTGGGTTTTCATTAATAATCATATATATGTAAATGCCCGAAAATCGGTAAATCCTAAGATTGATGTACAAAACCCAGGATTTACCAATTTTATGTGGTAAATCTACAAACAAATAGATAATTTATATAATTTCGGGTGTTAAAACGTAGTAGTGCAATTGCAAATTGGTATTGCATTTTTAATTGTCGTACCCATGTTGTAAAATCCGACTTTTCATAAAAGGTTGGTGAAACGCGGCCAGATTGTCAAACCTTCAAAGACAGCAATGTTTTAGAATCTGGCTAGTATATTTCTCTAAACACTACAGCAATAACCTAACCTAACGCACAAAAGTAACCCTTGAAAACTGGAGCACAGTTTTGTTCGTTAGGTTATTGTTATATGTAGAGAAATATGCCATGCCATTTAATTTACCACATAAAATTGGTTAAACTTAGGTTTTGCACATCAATCCTAGGATTTACCGATTTTCGGGCATTTACAGTAACATATATATTTGTACAAAGTTTTATAAAAAAAAATCTGATGTGGCCAGCACAATACCTTCCGTCATTTCTATGTATTTTATATAAATTCCACACAAGAAGTTTCTTGTATTTTCAGTAAAATTATTTCATATACATATTGTATAAATTGTATTTGACACTGACATCTGTCAATTAGTAATATTGAATTATTGAAACTGTTTATGGTGACGCAGCACAGATTACAGGATTTATGAAAATTAATTTTGTTTAATGTTTTTATCTCTAAATGCATTGAATATGAAGAAAATAATGTAATCAAATCGTATAGAGAACACAATATTCTTTAATATTTATAATAACATTAAATATCAAAAAAATGACATTTAACTGTGTTTCTTTAAGAAAAACATATATGTACGAGTAATATACGTAATATTCAGAATTATAATGATCCAGTTTCAAGGAAAAGTTCTTCAGAATTTAGTAATAACTTCCATTTTTTTTATTACATCGATTGTCAATTCTTTATTTTTTGTCAATCTGCAATTTTCTTTTGAAAGTCATTTTTCATTTGCTTCTTACTCAGGCATAAAAAAACAATTGACAAAAAAGTTAGTACTCATTAGATTCAGATTTTAATTTTAAACATTTTTCGTATTCACATTTTTAGTCTAATTTTATTAGAAAAACAATAATCACCATATTTAAAAAATAAAATTATGTTCTCAATGTTTCAATCCTATACTCAGTATAAAACACAAATGTTTATTTTATTGCAGAGTACCGTTAGTGCAGCAGTTAATTGAACAGATGACACTGGAAGATAAAAGTAAGTGTTTGCTAATTGCATGTAAGGAGAAGACTTCGGACCATATCCAGATAGCAAAACTGCTAATTGAAGCCGCAGCCGACGTGAATGTTGAAGACAATGACACACCGTTGACAGCCCTCTGCAAAAATATCAGTACAGAGGAGCAGGTTGATCTAATCAAAATTCTCATCGAACAAGGAGCTAATGTTAACTCATTTTCACATGATAATAATATGAATACACAAGATAATGATTATTATGATGACGACTACTTTCCCATCCCGACATACACCTCTGCTCTACACTTAGTCGTGTCTGATAACCATTATAATGTTGCTAAGTTACTGTTGCAAGCTGGAGCTGATGTTAATATTCAAGATTGGGAATCCGACACCCCAGTCCTAACTGGATGTCTATCTTCTCGTTTTGACAATAGATATGACTTAGTGGAGTTGCTTGTTAATGCCGGTGCTAACATAAATGTTCAGGAAACAGGAGGATTTAATTATACTCCGTTACATTACGCAGTGGAAAAGGCAAATTTTCGTATTGCTGATTTGTTGTTGAAGAATGGAGCTGATGTTAATAGAAGTACAGTTCTCGATGGAATAGTGCCACTATTTTTGTTCCCAAAAGTCAAAGTAGACCAAATGGTACTTCAGTGTTTTGAGAATTTAGTGAGAGATACCGAAAATTCAACAGTTTACGAAGAAAATTTTGAAGATTATTTTTATAAAGTGGCATCATTTCAAAATAAAGAAATGTTAGAAATTTTATTTCGGCATGGAATGGTGGTTGGTCCTTATGATCAGCTTAAAGCTCTTGATTCCGTTGTGAAAAGTTATAACGCCGATTCTAAAGCAGCAGCAGATGCTTTTAATTATTTGTGGGATAAAACTAATAATAATATTTTTAAAGATGATAATAGTGCTTCTATTATAGTTAATATGATTAACTATAACTGGTACGTACCACATAAAATATTGTGTTTTTTTAAAGTATTGAATGAATTTGAATCATTACCGTTTTGTGAAAATTATTTGTTTGAATTAGCGGTTAGTGTAATAGAGCGTTCAGCCAAAAATCTATACCCCTATTTTACTCGTGTAAACGTAATTGAAAATTTAGATTCAGTATTCAAATCAATTGACTTTTGTTGTGTCGTTCAAAAATTCTTTGAGAAAGGTGTTAAATTAGAAAGTAAAGATTTTGAGGGATTAATATATATATGCAGCAAATATTTTTTGTTAAACGATGTAGAGGGAGCTACTAAATTTTTAAATGTTTTTATTAATAATAACATAAATTTAAATGATAAAGGTATTATGCAGTTGGCAGTAGCAAACTGTCCTTTGTTAAGTGTGACTTTACTTCAATACTGCATCGTGTGTGACCCAATGGATATATTCGAGAATATTTTGCTAGCAAGAAGAGTAGACACAATGACACTCAGATTAATTGAAAAAGTTTTGAGATTATGTACTCCTTCCGAAGTAATACGAAGACAATGTGTAACATTATTGAAACATATAAAGGACGAAAATAATTATTACTCCAGAGAATTGAATCCTGGTGATTACCTTGCCCCAGTACTGAATTGTGTTCAAACTGAGTGTTCCGAAGAAGAGAAAGAAAAGAAATTCGTTAATTATTTATTAGATGTATTAGCATTAGATAGATTTCCAACACTAAAAGAACTTTCTCGTAATAAAGTTAGAGAACTTCTTAAAGAGAATTGCTCCGATACTAAAACATATTTGAAAAGTATAAAACATCTAGATGTACCGTCTGACGTAAAGAAAATTATACAATGCCAGAAATCTGTTTGTTCTTTTACATAAAATAGATTACAGTAAGTGAACACAGTCTAACAGTTTTGTTCATGCGTTTGTCATTGTTGCATACAAGGCGCTAGCCAAGTGTTTAATCCAAATGTTACAAAATATTAAAATTAGTAATACTTGCTATTGTTTAGTTTATGGTTATAAAAGGAGTATAAATCAACAAAGTTTGTGTAAATCATCGAGCTTACAAACAATAGACCCTATTTTGCCTATGTTATAAAAATGTTCCAAGTTAACGGTGCAGAAATATATCTCTATCCTCCAACAGTACGGAAGTCATGTGTAAAAGTATACTGCGCATGCGTTGTATACTATCGTGTATCTCTCTCTTTCATGCGTACAGTCGTATATATATTTTTTTCTTTATCACAAAACTACATTTTCATGTAAACATTGGACGTTTCGCATTTCGCATCAATGATTACGCCATTTTTATTTCACACTTCGTTCGTATAGGTTGCTATTTAAAAAATAAAAGTTGATAGTCGTATCTTGTAAACTTGACTTTATAAAAAATATCTACATCGGCCATAAAATAATATATTTAAAATAATAAAACTTTTACATGAGCCATTTTTTTCTATTACTTATAATAAAAAAAGTTAAAGGTTTGGGGGGGGGGTCTTCCTAGACTCAACCTGTATATATCTGCACCGTTATGTTAAAACAAGGATGTTGCAAGTGCACTGCATCTATAGTTTGAAGGTCGATGGTGTAAATATAGACCGCGAAAAGAAAGGTGACTATAGCGACATTGAAGTGCTTGGAAAAGCTGATTTATTATACGCTTCAAAAAGTTTGTTATGTAAGGATATGAATATTGTATATCTTGTATGTTTCTATTTGAAATAAAAAAAATTGGTATCCATATTTTGAGAACCACTATTTGAATTTTTTTTTTCAGTTTATCATTGAAATACCCATGTAAAATAAAGATTCTTTGTTAATTTAACCAACTTCGTTTCTCTTGTAGATCTCCAGATCGCAATGGTAGCCACTTAAAAATGAACAAATAAATGTTGTAGAAAATTAAATTCTGCATTCAAATTAGGAAATCAATTTTAAAGTTTATTTTGAAGATTGCTGATTTATAGCGAATGCCATGGAACTCTTTAACAAAATTACGTACAATTGTATGACATCTTAACTGTCAAAAAAAGTTTGTGTAGAGAATATGAAAGAAAATAAAAAATACGGGTTAAATATTTTGTCTTATTCTTTCGATTAAACCAAAGAACAAAAAATCGAGCAACACCTCATTCTACCCACTCAGATATCGTTTTCAAATTAAAGTTCAAAATAAACTTCTTTGGGGCCATTATCAACATGTTGGTACTTTTGCGGTAAACGAAATGGTAAATTGAGCTGCTATTTTTCGCGACACACACATTTTGAGGCTGGTTCGTAATGGTTCAAAAGATTTCATTTTCTCGATTGAATATTGAATGCGGTGCAAACAATGACATCAATCACGAACCGTATTCAAACTGTGTTGAACTAGTGACTGTATTTGGTTCAAAACGTAATTCAAAGAATGAGAAGAGGGAAGGGACGGCTGTCATAAAATAAATCACTTTTTTATAATCTTTTGTTAAATGTATATACGTTTATTTTATGTAATAGCAAATTAAATGTGCATGATGATGCGAAATAAATTTAAAAATCATATTTCATACATTTATCAATCCATCTTTCATGAAAATTATCCACAACATACCTGTTATTCGTAGCAAAATAAAAAAAATAACGAATTATACCATATTCCACCTTATTAATTCAGCGTTGTAGAGAATAGGACGGTACCAAAACAATATATAAAGATAATAGTACCTACCGTAATTTGTTGCCTAAAAACGACTGTGGGTTAATAAATAGAAAAAGGAAATTTAATAAAACAGAATTTAATAAAAGTAAAGATTATGTGCAGAAGGCACTGTAGAATTTGTAAAAAAATATACAACAACGCAAGAATGTAAACTACTACAAGAAAGTAAATGTACAAAAATGTAATGTTGTACCCGGGGTCTCATAACCCAGTTTCGGGCGTAAGCGTGAAATTGGTCAACTTCGTAGCACGGGCAGGTACTGTCCATACGATGTAACTTGGCGAGTTGGGGCTATTCACTGCGGTAATGGGGAAGTTATAAAATCCATAGGCGTACCGAAGAAGAATAAAGTTCAATAAAATTACGAATATTACAAAAAAAAAGAAATTATTTATACAAAAAAAAAATATTACAAATATTGGAATGAATTATTTATTATATAAATCATATTATAATTAATTATTTTTTAAATTAATTAAGTTAAGAAAATAAAATTTCTATTGCTATTGAAAAAAAATGCACCAACGCTTATGTATCAATATAACTTCTTGGGTTGAAAAGTACCTGACACCCCGAGTTTGAGTGTATTAGGGTGAAATTTGCTTTGTGTAAGACAATAAAACATTGTAAAATCACTATATCACTTCTGAAGCTATGCGGCATCGAAGTAAAAGTAAATATTTGACAAAACGCAACTTAGGAATAGTGAACCGAAATTACATTCTTTTGGCTCGCCAAGTTACATCGTATGGACTGTACATGCCAGTTGGAGCGTACGCACGTTCCAGAGTTACAAGTCACGACCAGGGCATCGAACCTGAACCGAACCTCAGATATATTTGTCTGTAGAACCCGAGTCGGAACCGAACCGGATATTAAAATTCGGATTCATGGTTCAGCTCCGGTTCAGGTTAATTTTCAGTTTGAAACGTAATCATAATCGTAATACAGCCGAATATCGACGCCTTCGGCATCCGCGTTACTGCCTGTGTTGACTGTTCGTGAAAATTGTGTTCGTGTTCACATTTTAAATAAAGATGTCTTATTCAAAAAACATTAATTCAATTTTCATTAGGTCGAACCGAACCTGAACCCGGAACAAAACCGCAAATTTTATTAATTTATACCGCACGCGAACCTATTTTTCAAAAAACAAATTAACCTGAACCGAACCCAGTTTGAGCAACAAAGCAACATAATATCGAAAGTACAACGTTACATAAAATAAATTTCCAACAATAAGGCTTATAATGAGGACGGCTCCAATTTACAAACACAAGAATATTGTAAGCTTCAATTGACTAAAAATGAATATAATAAAGCAACGAATTTCACAAAATATACTACTTCCAACAGTGAAGCGCCAAATAAAAATTTACTGCGAGGACAGAGTAACAACAGTCCTCCTAGACAACATTGAGTTAAGTTCTTTCCTTGCAAAAAAAAAACCAAAAAGAGGAAGAACGACATTAAATAAAGGTACTTATCCACATGGCGTGTTCGGGAGAATTGTAGGCGACGAAGTAGGGCGATGGTAACGGCGGAGGGACAGCCACTGGGCACAACGTAGAAGATGTCCCAACAATGGTGACGCTGACGGCAGAGTCGCAAATCCTCCGAGGAGAGATGACTTCCAGAACTCGAGAAAGATGCTCGTGACACCACACAAAGACACCCACCAAAATACACAACAGTGAAAAGTCATTCGAGCACCCCCGATGTACAAATCTGCAACAATGGCGAAACCAAAAACTGGTTCTAAACAACAATCAGATACTCCATTCGCGTCAAAACTAAGTCACACCGACCATCAACCACGTGCCAATCCACTAAATAGAATAGAAATAGGGTGAGAATAATCAGAATAGGGATAAGGTAAGTCACTAATTCCAAGTAAAACATATTTTACATAAATAAACACTATAGGAACATTTGAAATAAAATTACAATCAAAAAGCAGAGAAATGAGACAGCAGAGAGAATTTATTGGACGAAACATTATATAAACAAAGATACACGAAAGATGGACAGAGTAATAGTATAACAATGCGACGAGGGAAAATATATTTAGATGATAAGAAGGTACGTATATATAGGGCAATAAGATTCTGGAGTAAAAATGTTATAGCTTGAATTTTGAACCGTAACAAATGTTAAGTATCCTCTTTATCCGATTTGGAAAGTAGGTAGATAATACTTTATATTCCACACTACCTGACTAGAATATACAAAGTTTCGATGGCATTGTAATACCTTTTTAATATTTTAATAAAATGTCAGATGACAGCAGTTGAATACCGCTATGTTTTAATTTCGTCTGTTTAAAACTGGCGCTGATATGAACGTCATCTACTGAATTGGTTAAGTGGAACAGGGTATATATTCAATTTGCTTTTTACCTCTCGCTAAGAGAGGTATTGGAATCATGCTAAAAATCGCATATCCAAATTTTAGTGAATAAGCACGTTTTAAGGTCCCTACAATTCGATAATAACATTTTTACGATGATGTTTGTGTGTGGATGTGTGTGTGTGGGGTTGTTGGAGGCACGATTTCTTAAATTCTATAAGACTAAAGACCTATGTAACTACGGATTCCTCAATCTAACAGTAATGGGAATAGTTGAATAGGTTCTGGTAGCAATTGGATAACCGGAAGTAGTAGTATCTTAACAAAAATCTTCTAAATATTATTTTTTGAAATTTTATGTTATTACAAATATTAAAAAACAAAATTCTCTATCCGACACATTTAATTTTTTTATTATATCTTCTATAGATTTAAAGATATAGATATATAATATATAAAATAATCTGTTGTAGTAAATGTCATGGCCTGCTCACAGCCCAAACATCTCCATGGTAACTACTTGAGAAATTTAAATGTGTGTAATTGACAGATAAATGTCACTAATGTCAGTGTCAAAAATTCAGAGATAGTACTGAAGGCTTTTTCTGGGAACGATATTTAATATTTCTGATTGTATTATTAATTATATATTTAAAATTATAGGTATATTACATGAACCTTTCAGAAATAACGCTATTCCTGTTAATGAACATTTAGAAAAAATGGAGAAAACTTACTCATATAATGAATTTAAAATGATAGAAAATACGTAAATATAAAGATTAGATGTAATTAGATTTTTTTGTGTATTCAAGAAATGTTAAATACAATATATACCACAATGGAAAGGGCGCGATAGGTATTGTGATGGCCACAATAGATTTTTTATGTTCATTTCATATAATTTATAAATTTTAACAAAACTAATTTTTGTTGGTTTGTCATTTTGATATCTGTCAAATTTCTGATTTAAAACAGTGCATTTTTGCGACTCATATATTAATGACGTCATGATTGAATACGGTTTGAAAATATACATGAATACGTTTCATGACCAAAAAACAGCTTTGGAGAAAAATCAAAGTTTATATTACAATGGTAAAAAAGCAAGGTGTATTTTTTTCACCAACACATAACGATTATGGGTACGTTCGGCATTGACATCTACGGATTGCTCAGAGCTCATAGGTCACTTATTAAATGACAGTATGTATACATATAAGGAAAATCATGAATGAAAATTAAAATAATATTAAATATTTTTGAAGAATATATCCATAATATTGGGTCATTTTTTTACCTTCCGTCACCTCTAGGTACGGAAGGTATTGTCTTTGGTCAAAAAATTCAATGTTGAGTTTTTACTGAATAAGCATGTTTTAAGGTCCCTATAATACGATTTTACCATTTTTACGATGATGTATGTATGTGTGTGTGTCTGTGTTCCTCAAGTTTACATCCAGAAGAACAAGTGATTAGATTTTGGTTATAATTGGTGAACCGGAAGTAGCCTCATTTGAAGATTTAACAGTTAAATTTGATTTATTGACATTTAATATTATTATAACCTTTGAATATATAATACCAATAAGAATGGCAACGCAATGTATTAACTTCAAAATCTGAGAATGACGCGCGCCATCCTTTCTCAAATTGTGAACTAGTTTCAGAATGTTGCATAATTAAACCGCTAGATGGACATTAGGCGACGTTGCATTTTAATTCCGAGTGGAGGGGAAAATAATAATTTCAATTTTGTAGCGCGCAACCAGCGCATGCAATATTATGAACGATATACAAGTAGGTACTACAGTTCTTTTCATATACCGGGTGATCATTTGAAAACTTCCCACCTTGAATAACTCTTTAATTAATAAAATTATCAAAAATCACTAAAACAGGTTAATGTTATTTTGGAGGGGGACATTTAATAACCTATTCCAATCAGTTGGGAAACTTTCACCCTCCCCTCCAGCCACCCCCCCCCCAAAATTTTAAATGGCACTACCCCATGTGTGATACATCATTTTAAAGGTTCTCAATATTTTAAAGCAAAGAAAATTAAAATCGGCCGAGCCGTTCATGAATTAGAGACAAAAATGTATGCCCATTTTGAGTGGTTGATCAAGCCATCTACCTACGTTTTGCTTTGAAACTAAAGAACGTGCGTCGTACAAGTTCAAAGTGTCAAGTGTTGTAGAATTCAGGAATTAAATATCGCCGCTTCAGATAACTTTAGATTACTTTGATTTGGGGTAGCGTTTGTGCCAATTGTGTCACTGAAATGACATACACTTTAGAAGAGAGAATTGAAATAATTTTCATTTATGGAGCTGAAAATCAGTGTGCTCGACGTACAGCCAATGAATTTAATGCAAGACATCTAAATAAACATGTACCCCATCGATACGTTTTAGATTTGGTAGAAAAATTTGAAGAAACTGGATCAGTAGCAAATAAAAAAAGGACACAACCTCGAATTGTGGATGAGGACTCTCAAATAGAAATATTAGGACAATTTGCTGCAAATCCTACGAGCTCAATTCGGCAAGTGCGCAACATAACTGGTTTTTCGTATGGGTCTGTTCATAAGGTTTTAAAACTTCATAAATGGCATCCATACAAACTTCAAAATCACCAAGCTCTAAATGAAGATGATTTCGATAGACGAGTTCAATTTTGTGAACAAATGACTGTGATGATAAATACCACTCCAAATCTAATTCAAAATATTTGCTTCAGTGACAAATGTACTTTTTTTTGAATGGCTATGTTAATCATCATAATTGTCGTTATTAGGATGATGAAAACCCGAATCTATTTAGAGAAACGCATACTCAGTGGCCACAAAAAATTAATGTGTGGGCTGGTATACTGGGGGACTCGGTCATTGGTCCGTTATTTATTAATGAAAATTTAAATGGTACTATTTATCTCAATATGTTGGAAGATGTCATAGACCCCTTGATTACGGAAGCAATAGAAAATCAAGAAGACGACGAAGGAAACTTAATTATTATTCTCTATACGATTTGATTACTTTTTATACTTCATATTCAATAGATACAGAGTTAAATAATTTTAAAAAAATTAAATTTTATAATTCATCCAGCTATGCTAAACATGGAAACTACTACTATATTCATATAATTCAAATTGACAGATGTTAGTATGAGTAAAAAGTAAATGAATGTGGCAGAAATGAGGATGTTGAAGTAGATGTTGGTGAACACACGGAAAGACTAGGTAATAAAATAACTCTAGTGTTACAATTTTCTAGAAAGATACAAGAAAGACGATTACATTGCTTTGAACATGACATGAGGAGAAATGAATTATATTTGAACAAGAATGAGTAGTTTAGTAATGGGAAGTTGAAGAAGCAGAAGAAGACCAAAGATAAGATGGAAGGACTGTATTGCGGAAGACTTGGAGAAAAAGAACCGAATGAGAACGACACGCAAAAATAGCGACCCCTAACGCATGGGAAAAGCTAAAGAGGAAGAAGATGTCAGTGTCAAGTGCAATTTGAATAGTTTGTTTATGAAATAATTTTACTGGAAATTTAGAATGTTTTGCAAGAAAAATTATGTATGGAATTTATACATTATACATAGGATTGACGGAAGGTATTGTGCTGACCACAACAGATTTTTTATTTATAAGAACAAATCTTTTTTTGTATGATCCCATTGTCGGTAATCTTAGTAACGTGGTCTTTGCCAATTAAACACAAATCATTAACGTCAAAATCATCTTAATTACCCTTGGCTGTTTAGCTGTACAAACTCCAGACAGCAGACCAGATAGTGTAAGTTTCGTTGCATTGTTTTGTTAGGTGTTAAAAATGTGAAGTTTTATGTGACATATTCGAAACAAATATGCATTTATATTTTGAATGGGGTACTTTAAAGAAAAACCGTCCGATAAAAAGTTTTATTACATTATAATCTTGCAGTCCATATATACATTGCATGGCCAAATAATTTGTAATTTGCGAGATACGTCTAAATGTATATACATAAAAATGTCATTATTTCACTTATTATTTGTTGTATCAAAAAAAAACTTCGTCACAATATAACTTACGGATTTCAAGAATTTCGCTACATATCCGGAGTGCCCTTAAATACTTAGAATTGAAATAACAACAAAAGCAGAAATCATTATTATCCCTTGATCTACAGTGGCAACGAATTAAATTTAATAAAACTAAAGAGCGAGCAAAATTTAACACCTCGATTATTGGTAATCAATGTTTATTAGGTGGCTACATTTAGGTATTATATTGTCATTTGTTGTAGTTGTATGTAGGATTACCAATATAAATATGAAAGACACAGGGTTCATACTCTTTTTAAATACGTAACTTTTTTTTCAGACGACCACCTACGAAAGTAGCTATAACAACACGCTAAATAACAACAGAAAGTGCAACATAACACGATAGTGATGTTATGAATCTAACACACTAGTGCTGTTATGAGTTTTTAGTTCCATTAATCGACATCAGATGGCATTTCGGCAAAAAGTTAAATAAAATATATGATAATTTACAATAACCGTCAAGTTGAACATTAATAATTATTATATTTGCTAATATTTTTGTATCATTTAGTATTATTTATATAATGTAGTTTTAGATTACGCGCGTGTAACGGATTGAGTTGCGCCGAGCGCCCGTAGTTTAGCCTAACCTCAAACTTCAGCTGGCAGCGGTTTTGCTAAATGAAAATTTATCAACACAAAACATTCCAAGATAAAAGCCTGGTTAACTTTTATAATTGTAGTAACAACACTATTAACATTACATTTGTAAATAATAAATAATAAAAATAAAATAAAAATTTGCTTACAACAGTAAGAACTGTATTAGTGTAAAAACTTTTTTAAGAAATATTTTGTGGTCGTCTGAAAAATAGTGTACATAACTCGCTCGAAAGTGTCTAGCATGCTCGTGTATTAAATCACTCGGCGCTACGCGCCTTGTTCTTCAATCTCTACACTCGCACGCTATTTACCACTTTCCACGCTCGTTATGTAATATACTATAACATTCCCCTAATTTTGCTGGTGTGAGAATGAAAATATTATATCATTAAATTCTCAACCGAATACGTGGAAATTGTCACACGGGGGATGCGAGACTCCTAACACGATGGTTGCAAAATTATGTAAATGGTACAAATTAAACTACTACGAGTATGAGATATTAAGTAATTTCAGTAGATTCAAGTAAAATTAATAATATTTTTTACTTTATGGTCGATGCTCTCTAATTTCTGTAAAACCGCTACTTGAAATATTTGTTTAAATAAAACTTAAATTAATAAACATTTTATTTTCCAAGTTATTTGGTTGAGTTGTAAAATAGAGTATTTTACAAAGGTATCTAAAAACTGTATTCTGTTAGGGAATTATAATATTGTATAGATAATTAAGTATAAATGGTTTATTAGTTATACAGGGTGTTGACCGCGACACCGGAACATAGAACTTTAACGTGTAAAATCAAACTTTCGTGATTTTCTGCGTCCCTAATTATTTTAAGTAAAAAAGCTTCAAATAAATGCTGCAAAGCATAAAATTCTGCATCAGACTCAACAAACAATATTAATTTTGCATGTTCGTGAAAAGAAGAAATTAGCTATGAAAAAGTCTAAAATCACCACAAAAATAGAGATAGCCATGAAATTGAAACTAAAACTTAACAAGTGGTAGCGATTTACCTGTCAAGCTAGGTTTTTTTATTGTTATTATTTATAATTTCTGTTGAAGTTAAAAATTATTTAATAAAATAGATAATTATCCACTTGAATAGATATTACAAATAATACGTAATAAAAATATATTAACCTAACTTGACAGGTAAAATGTAAAACATTTGTTAATTTATCTGTTTCAATTCCATGGATGTCGCTATTTTTGGGCTGATTTTCGACATTTTCATACTTAATTTCTGCCGTTACAAAGCATATAAAATTAATTTTGCTTATTTGATGCAGATGCAGAATCAATATGGATACGATCTTCAAAATGTTCCAAGATATAAGGCAGTGAAAAATGAGTTTTTACGGGGTTTACCTTTTCTATCTTGAAAACTATAAGAATTATGAATTCAATTAAATAAGAATTTTTGTTTATTTTTCAGAGGTCATCTTAGATGTGCTTTGGTTTTTTCAAGTTCAATGTTGTGACGACTTTGGCTAATATTTAATATTCAAATAACTTCAAACATTGCAGCAAGAGGCAGCAGAGTTTGGTTTAAAAATTAATATGTCCAAAACCAAATGTATGCATACACAGAATAGGGTAAACCCAAGATACTCTAGAATACAAGCGGAACTGAATATCGAGAAGGTAACAGATTTCAAATACCTTGGATCAATAATAAACGAAAAGAACAATATCACATTGGAAATACAAGCTAGAATAACCGCCAGTAATAAAGCGTACTTCTCCCTAGTGTCGCTATTGAGGTCCAAACTTTTAAGCAATCAACTTAAGGTAAGAGTCTACAAAACCATCATACGTTGTTACGTGCCTATATGTCTTTTGTTATTTTCTTTATTGTGTTCTATTTCTCGTTTCTTTCGTACCTAAAAATATACTGTTAGCTACTTGTCTTCTATTTATTTTTCTATTTTATAATTTCATACTTTGTTCTTACTCTATTTGTTTAATTTATTGTTGTTATTCTTCGTAATGTGAGGTTATCGTTTGTGTCACTTGTTATTGTTTTAGTAACTTTTCTTATTATTATTTCTTCTTATTTCGCCCAACTTAGTAATTTTTATAGTTTTTCGTTTTTACAAGCGTTCGTGTTGCGCTGTGCGCCCGTGTTCTTCGGCCGTGGTCGTGTGTTTCCGGTCATCTTCGTCTCGTCTGCGTTTATCTCTCTCCCTCTCTCGTAATTTTACCATCGTTCATCTCATTCCTTTTTCTTTTGTCTATTTGTTAATTTTAAATGCATTTTGGCGCAATTTTGTGTACTTTCTATCTTTCTTCTTCTATATCTCTTTTTATGCGTAATGCATTTTGTTTAGTAAACATTTTAAAAAATTGCAAAACCCGGCAAGGGGTAACGGGTCAGATACGGGTGTATTTCTGCAAAGGCAGGTTGATAGTTTTTTTTGGAGCGTAGTTTTTTTGGAGTTGCGTTGCGATATTTTTTTTTCATATCGAAGTTATTTTTTTTCGATTCCAAATTTTGGGATAAAATTTATTCGCGCTTTTATTTTCCGTGAGTGAGATTTTTCGTTGCGTACTTACCCGGAAAGCCCGCTGAGGGGATTTTAACGCTACCAATCAAACGTCGTTGGAATTGAGACTTCCGGCTTGTCCACACCGTCCCGTGAGCCCATCCTGATTCGTACCACCGAGAGCCCGTACATCTGGCCCCGCTGTCCACGTCCTCCGCGCTTTTACGAGTCCACCTGCAGACCACGTGCGAGAGGGAAAACAGCTAAGTGTTGTGCGATAAGTGGGTGTGGTTGAGTTTTATGTTTTCAAGATTAAAAAGTTATCTATTCTTCGAAAACCTTTTTTTTGTATTCACGACTTTTAATTCATTATTAATTTTGAATCTTCGGACTAGTTTTTGTAGCACTAAGATTTTTCTTTTGTGCAAAACCAAGCCTTCCGCTTGCGCTTCTTTAGTAAAGTTAATTTCTTTAATTATAAGTACGTTGTGTGAACGTGGATGTTTGTGGGTTGACGCCCTTAAAGTAATTTTATTCTCCCTTTTAGTTTTACCGTTATTTCTTGTATTTTTGTGTTGCGCCTGCGCCGTATTTCGCAACGGTTCTCCGCGATTACTCCCGCCATTTTGTTGTGAACCGACTGGCCAGCTTCGGTAGTTAGGGCCCTTGTAGTACCCAAGGTTTCTAGGGTTTAGTCCGAGAGCTTGCGGGAAATATAGTCGCCGGTGTCCGCGCTGCTACCCTGTTTTCTCCTCTTCCTATCTCCCTTCTCTCCCCTTTTTTTTGTGTTGGCGTCGCGAACATCCGTTGTCCTTGTTTTATTGTTTATTTGGTTTCTCTTTATGCTTATTACATTAATTTGTATCATTTATTTGCCATCTTTTCATTCAATATATATTTCACTTAATTTAATTTTGAGTATTATTACCAAAACTACCCAAGGATTCCCTCTCAAACAAACTTTGCAGGTTTTCCTTTGCGTTAAGCACTTTAGTTTTATTTGTCCTTCACACTACCGTGGTCTAGAGGGTGAGGGCAGCTTGTCCGATCACGTGGCGCCCATCATATTGAACCACCCCTTCTCCCTGAGAAGCCGGCAGCCTCATCCTGGTGAGGACATTTGTTACTAACCACCGAGGTACGTAATAAATTTGGCGCCCAACGTGGGGCCCCATTAGTTGTGCACGCATTCCCGGTATAATAAATATATATTTTTTTTGAATTTTTTTTTTTCAATTTTGTCTCTATCCTTTCTCTTTGTGTTCCTTACTCGTTCTTAAACTAGTTTTCAATTTCATTGTACTTACCGTTTTCCTTTTTTTTATTTATTTAGGATATATCGTAGGAATTTAAGAAAAGGTTTAGGGTTTTGTTAGTTATTTAATAATCATTTATTTTACGGTTAAAAATAGTTATATTTCGTTACGTTTATTACACTTTCACAAAACATGGATATTAAAATTGATCCCAATAGACTTTTGTCGGATGAACTTACTTATGAACTACTTCTGAGAGGGGGCAATGTTACCGGTACAGTCCAAGAAAAACGAAGTCGACTTCGCGAATATTTTAAAGCTGAACGAGCGGGTGAATCTAACATAGTAAGCAATCCTTTCTTACCGAAATTGGAATTAAAGATTTGTGAGAGAAAATTACAAGATTTGGTAGAGTCTCTTGAGAAATTTGACGTCGCGAATTACCAGAATGAGTATGCACGTATCGGAGCTCGGATTACTCATGTTAAATTACGTCTTAGTCGAATCACTTCTTCTGAAAAAGTCGAACAAGAAAAACTGGCAGAGTTAATACAGAGTTGTGAGAACCACCTCCGACAACTACACTTGAAATTCTCCGCACAAGCTTCTGCTCTTCTATTGGAGGAACATGAACAGTCTTTGCTGGATGGAGGAGACGACTCTCAAGACCAGGAGAACGTTGCTCCCGAAAAGGACAATTCCAAACCTGAAGCGTGCTCTAGTCCTCGCCCCAAAATTGATTTTGAAGATCGACTTACGCAGGCTCTGGAGGCAATATCGTTAAGTTTATCGGTTTCGCGTCAATCGACTCCAGAAGCGCATAAGGAACCGGTTCATAAGTGGAACCTTAGTTACAATGGCGGTCCGGGTTTGTCGAACTTTTTAGAGCGGGTCGAAGAGTTACGAGTAGCGCGAGGTATTACTAAGGCTCAGTTATTCGGATCCGCGATTGACTTATTTACGGGGCAAGCCTTGACCTGGTTTAGGTCAAAAAGACAAATAGTTGCGACATGGGACGAGCTGGTGGTTCATTTGAAATCAACTTTTTTGCCGTGTGACTATGATTTGGATTTATGGGAAGAAATCCGAAACCGGACACAGGGCAAAGATGAAAAAGTAGCACTGTTTATTGCGAATATGGAGGGCCTATTTAACCGATTGAGCAAAGTGCCAGAAGAGATTGATCGGGTTAAACATATTCGACGAAATCTGCTACCGTATCTCCAAAAAGCACTTGGACTTGAATTCGTGAGAACGGTAGATTCTCTGGACGATATTTGTAGGCAGCTAGAGGACATCCATATTCGCACACAACGTTTTAGGCCACCACCATCCGCGAATCAATCCTTAGAGCCCGATCTCGCATACCGTAACGTGGAGTACCGATCCAATACCGCCCGAGTAAACTCTATACGCAATAACGCCGATTCTGCTTCGCGCTCGTCCATGAAATGTTGGAACTGCAGCAAGGTGGGACACAGGTCATCCGAGTGTAAAGAATCTGCACGGAGACACTGTTATCGATGCGGCGAACCTGACGTCACCACTCGTAGTTGTCCAAAATGTTCGGGAAACGCTTCCGGAAGGCGCTAAGTGGTCGTGTCGCGTCCCCTAAGTTATCGACCAGCAGTAAAATGCAAACAAATACCGCCATAGTGAACTACATATTATCGCATTTAGAACATGACCAACGTCCTTACCTGGAAATATCAATTTTCGGTACTAAATTTCTCGGACTGCTTGATTCTGGCGCTACGTGTTCCATAATTGGTAGGGATGGTTGGGAGTTTTTAAGGAATTCCGATTTATGTTTGGACACTACGGATACACCCTCTTGTCAAGTTGCGAATGGTAAGACTTGTTTATCAATTGGTTCGATTACGGTTCCCGTTGTACTCATGGGAAAACTGAAGCTTATTCGTTTTGTCGTTGTCCCTGATGTCACGAGCCCTATTATTCTTGGTATGGACTTTTGGTGCTCCATGGGTATTGTGCCGGACTTGAAGAGTGATGAATGGAAATTCTCTGCAACTACAGCCACTATTAGCGTTAATTCCGCCGTAGTATCTCAAACAGAATTAACCCCTACACAACAGCAAAAACTTGAGGATTTTGTAGAAACTCAATGGGAACGGATGAGTAGCTCGCTTGGATGTACTACCGAAGTTGAACATGAAATTATCACAGACTCCAAGCCCATAAAACAGCGATATTATCCCGTCAATCCGAACATGCAAAAACATATAGATGGTGAACTCGATAAAATGCTAGCGGATGATATTATTGAGCCATCGAATAGCCCCTGGTCTTCACCAATCTTGCTAGTCCCCAAAAAGGATGGAGGTTTTCGCTTCTGTGTGGATTTCAGGAAGCTGAATAAAGTTACTAAAAAGCATGCATACCCCATTCCATACGTCTCTATGATTCTTGACCGCTTGAGAGGAGCTCGGTATTTGTCATCGCTCGACATTAAATCCGCGTACTGGCAAATTCCGATGGCTGAGAATAGTAGAGAGTATACTGCGTTCACAATCCCCGGAAGAGGCCTCTACCATTTTAAAAGAATGCCATTTGGGTTAACAAATGCACCGGCTACATGGCAAAGCCTTATCGATAGAGTTCTGGGTCAGGATCTTGAACCCCATGTATTTGTGTACTTGGACGACATTATTGTATTGTCCGAAGATTTTGAGGAACATGTAACTATATTGAAGAAAATTTTCGATCGATTATTTAAAGCAGGATTGACGTTAAGTCAGGAGAAATGTCAATTTTGTCGGCCAGAATTAAAGTACTTAGGGTATGTTGTGAACAAGAGCGGATTAAGAGTAGATCCCGATAAAATCCAAGCCATTTTAAATATCCCGACTCCCTCTTGCGTTTCTGATGTGAGAAGATTTTTAGGCATGGCGTCCTGGTATCGGCGTTTCGTGAAGGATTTTTCTACAATTAGCTCTCCTCTTACAAACCTTTTGAGGAAAAAACAAAAATGGCAATGGACGTCAGAATGCCAAGAGTCATTTCGCCTGCTACAGGAACACTTGATCTCAGCTCCTATTTTAGTATGTCCAGATTTTTCGAGGCCCTTTACCGTACAGACGGACGCTAGTAATTATGGGTTAGGAGCTGTGTTAACGCAGAATATCGATGATGAGGAGCACGTCATCTGTTTCTTGAGCAGATCACTGAGTAAGCAAGAAAGAAATTACTCGACTACCGAGAGAGAATGTTTAGCTGTTGTGTGGGCGTTGGAAAAACTCCGTCAGTACCTGGAGGGTTCCCATTTTACGGTTGTGACGGATCATCACTCTCTAGTTTGGTTAAATAACCTGCAGGATCCATCAGGCAGACTGTGCCGCTGGGCAGTTCGGCTGCAACAACATAGTTTCGATATAGTACATCGAAAAGGGAAAGATCACGTCGTACCTGATTGCTTATCGCGTGGGGTAATTGCGGAAACTATGGAGTTATTTGCGGCTAATGTACGTGTTGTCAGCACTGATAAGTGGTACAATTCGATGCGCACACGTATTCAGGCGAAGCCTCATAAATTCCCGGAATGGAGAGTAGACGAGAATGGATTACTATATCGACATGTTGAACCAAAGATTGCCGAGCTCGCCGATAACGACCTTGATAGCTGGAAACAGGTAATCCCTAAAGATCAACGCAAGCAAATATTATATCAGGCACATGACGCACCAACCAGTGGACACCCCGGTATCAACAAAACTTACCGAAAATTATTACAAAAATATTATTGGCCGAAAATGAAAGCTGACGTTGCTGCGTATGTACGTAATTGTGTCACTTGTATAGAGCACAAAGCTATACAACTACGACCACCAGGCTTTATGGGCTCTCGGCCTAAAATATGTCGCCCTTTCCAACTATTAAGTATGGATTTGATAGGCCCTGTTCCGCGATCTTCCCATGGTAATCGTTATATTCTTGTAGTCTCTGATTATTACAGCAAATTCGTATTAACTTTCCCTCTTCGTGAAGCTACCGCCCCTGCTATTGTACGGCATATCGAGGACAATATCTTTTTAATTTTTGGCGTACCGCAATATATCATTTGTGATAATGGAGTACAATTTAAAAGCAGGCAGTTTCGTAACCTCTGCAATCATTATAGTGTGTCGTTAATGTATAATGCCTTATATCACCCACAGAACAATCCAACCGAAAGAGTCAACCGTGTCATAAAAACCATGTTATCATCTTATGTTAACGATAATCAGCGAGTATGGGATAAATACTTACCGTCCGTCACGTGCGCCATACGTACTCTCGTTCATGAAGCCACTGGGTATACGCCTTATTTTGTAAACTTTGGTCGCGAACACATCCTCTCCGGAAATGAATTTAGGGCAGGTGCAATCGACGACGAAGGACTTATTGAGTACGATCGTCAAAATATTGCCGAGCAGCGTCCGGCTGGATTTCGGAAACTATATGCCGATGTACGTAAACGCTTAGATAAAGCCTACGAACAGAGTCGCACTCATTATAATTTACGTCGTCGTGCAGTTCATTATGATATCGGTCAAACTGTTTGGCGACGAAATTTTGCACTGTCGAACGCAGCTGACCACTTCACAAAAAAACTCGCACCAAAATATGTTGGACCGTTCATAATAAAGAAGAAAATATCGAGCACTACTTACGAACTTGGCGATCACAACGGTAAAGAGCGAGGAATTTGGCATGTAAAAGATCTTAAACCAGGCCCTTCTGTTGACGACACTCTTTCGGACACTGACGAATGATTTTGGTATATGTTTGTCTTCTCTGTTTGAGTATAATTTTATTTTGGTTTTATGAGGAAAAAATTCTTCTAATTTTCCCTCAACGAGGTGAGGGGGGAATTTGTTACGTGCCTATATGTCTTTTGTTATTTTCTTTATTGTGTTCTATTTCTCGTTTCTTTCGTACCTAAAAATATACTGTTAGCTACTTGTCTTCTATTTATTTTTCTATTTTATAATTTCATACTTTGTTCTTACTCTATTTGTTTAATTTATTGTTGTTATTCTTCGTAATGTGAGGTTATCGTTTGTGTCACTTGTTATTGTTTTAGTAACTTTTCTTATTATTATTTCTTCTTATTTCGCCCAACTTAGTAATTTTTATAGTTTTTCGTTTTTACAAGCGTTCGTGTTGCGCTGTGCGCCCGTGTTCTTCGGCCGTGGTCGTGTGTTTCCGGTCATCTTCGTCTCGTCTGCGTTTATCTCTCTCCCTCTCTCGTAATTTTACCATCGTTCATCTCATTCCTTTTTCTTTTGTCTATTTGTTAATTTTAAATGCATTTTGGCGCAATTTTGTGTACTTTCTATCTTTCTTCTTCTATATCTCTTTTTATGCGTAATGCATTTTGTTTAGTAAACATTTTAAAAAATTGCAAAACCCGGCAAGGGGTAACGGGTCAGATACGGGTGTATTTCTGCAAAGGCAGGTTGATAGTTTTTTTTGGAGCGTAGTTTTTTTGGAGTTGCGTTGCGATATTTTTTTTTCATATCGAAGTTATTTTTTTTCGATTCCAAATTTTGGGATAAAATTTATTCGCGCTTTTATTTTCCGTGAGTGAGATTTTTCGTTGCGTACTTACCCGGAAAGCCCGCTGAGGGGATTTTAACGCTACCAATCAAACGTCGTTGGAATTGAGACTTCCGGCTTGTCCACACCGTCCCGTGAGCCCATCCTGATTCGTACCACCGAGAGCCCGTACATCTGGCCCCGCTGTCCACGTCCTCCGCGCTTTTACGAGTCCACCTGCAGACCACGTGCGAGAGGGAAAACAGCTAAGTGTTGTGCGATAAGTGGGTGTGGTTGAGTTTTATGTTTTCAAGATTAAAAAGTTATCTATTCTTCGAAAACCTTTTTTTTGTATTCACGACTTTTAATTCATTATTAATTTTGAATCTTCGGACTAGTTTTTGTAGCACTAAGATTTTTCTTTTGTGCAAAACCAAGCCTTCCGCTTGCGCTTCTTTAGTAAAGTTAATTTCTTTAATTATAAGTACGTTGTGTGAACGTGGATGTTTGTGGGTTGACGCCCTTAAAGTAATTTTATTCTCCCTTTTAGTTTTACCGTTATTTCTTGTATTTTTGTGTTGCGCCTGCGCCGTATTTCGCAACGGTTCTCCGCGATTACTCCCGCCATTTTGTTGTGAACCGACTGGCCAGCTTCGGTAGTTAGGGCCCTTGTAGTACCCAAGGTTTCTAGGGTTTAGTCCGAGAGCTTGCGGGAAATATAGTCGCCGGTGTCCGCGCTGCTACCCTGTTTTCTCCTCTTCCTATCTCCCTTCTCTCCCCTTTTTTTTGTGTTGGCGTCGCGAACATCCGTTGTCCTTGTTTTATTGTTTATTTGGTTTCTCTTTATGCTTATTACATTAATTTGTATCATTTATTTGCCATCTTTTCATTCAATATATATTTCACTTAATTTAATTTTGAGTATTATTACCAAAACTACCCAAGGATTCCCTCTCAAACAAACTTTGCAGGTTTTCCTTTGCGTTAAGCACTTTAGTTTTATTTGTCCTTCACACTACCGTGGTCTAGAGGGTGAGGGCAGCTTGTCCGATCACGTGGCGCCCATCATATTGAACCACCCCTTCTCCCTGAGAAGCCGGCAGCCTCATCCTGGTGAGGACATTTGTTACTAACCACCGAGGTACGTAATAACGTCCAATACTAACATACGGATGTGAAACCTGGACCCTACGGAATGAAAACGCAAACAAACTCCTAGTCTTCGAGAGAAAAATCCTCCGAAAAATATTTGGCCCAACCCAAGGGCAGGACGGAACTTGGAGAAAGAAATACAATGCTGAAATATACGAAATTTATAATGAGCCAAATATCACAAACATAATTAGAAGCATGAGAATAAGATGGCTGGGACATTTCGCAAGGATGCCCGAAAATGAACCGGTAGTAAGAGCCTTCCGTAGTACACCAGGCACAACGAGACCAAGAGGTAGACCAAGACTAAGATGGATCGACGATGTATACAAAGATCTCCAACATTAAATGCCCGAGATTGGAGAAGACAAGCACAGAATAGACAAGAATGGAGGCAGATCGTGGAGGAGGCGAAAACCCGACAAGGGTTGTAAAAGCCAGAAAAAGATAACTTCGAACTATTAGAAATTGAAAAAATCTGTTGTGGCCAGCACAAAACCTCTCGCCACTTCCTTTTTTTGGTAACATAAGTAAAGGGCGCGAACAGTCATGTTACATTGTTGGCCTTGACAAGCAGATGTGGGGCCCGTTTCGTGCCCTATACTTATGTAACCAAAAAAAGGAAGTGACGAGAGGTATTGTGCTGGCCACAACAGATTTTTTTTATTATATCTCGTATAGGTTTGGAGATATAGTACATAATAATATAGAATAATCTGTTGTAAAAAAATAATCTCGTTGCCTAAAAAAACAGTTGAGATAATTAAATGTTTATAATTATTAACAGATAAGTGCAAAAAAAAATTCTGTGAGGTACGAGGACAATTAATATATATTATTGTATCATTAATTAAATATGTATTTAAACTATAGGTATGTTAATATTACATATATCCTTAAGAAATAGCGCTAATACTTTCAATGAATTTGAAGAATTTTGAACATATTAGAAGAGTAAGACAAAATTCCTCATAGAACGAAAGAGATACAATTTCAATTTGTATATACAAGAAATGTTCAGTTCGTTACTTATAGGGCGCGAGCAGTTATGTGACTTTGTTGACCTTGGCACGCAGATATGAGGATCCGTGTCAGAATGACGGCTAGTAGTTATTTACATAGATGTCATCATTTTTCATTCAAAATATTCTGATGTTTATTTGTCATCAATAGTATGGAATATACTTGTCGACGAAAATAAACCTCATGGATTTGAAAAATCATGATGTTTTAAATGAAAAATTATGATATTTGACACCTATGTACATTATTACTAGATGTCATTCTAACACGGGCCTCCATATCTGCTTGCCAAGGCCAACAAAGTCACATGACTGCTCGCGCCCTATAATGAAAATGAAAATAGCGACAGGTATTGTGCTGGCCACAACAGATTTTCTTATATAGTCTATTTACTGACATAGACGAAATTTTGTTCGATCACTATCTTTGTTAGTTTTTCTTCGATTTTTCGTTTTACTCGGAAACAGTTGAAGATCAGACCTATGTTAATTAAGCAATTACAACTCATTTTGGTCAATACTACGAGGATGGATTGAAAAGTTTCCGGAATCGCTGAGAAGGCCTTGGTTTTTGGGAAACAATCTTATGTCGTTGTTTTATTTAACTCTTCATATGAACTGTCAAGAAATTTCAGTACAATATGTCTATCAGTAAGGCTTGATTTACATTAGCGGTACAATGACAATATGTCAATTACGAGAGGCATTTACATTAGACGGTACTACGACGGTACGAACCACGTACGAACATAATAAAATACCATGACAATATAATTTTGTCTTTTATGTATTATGACGGGTTGTGCAGCATATGTCATGTGTCTATCAAAAATAGAAAATATCGTGCAATGTTTAAAAAATTATCAAATACCGACTTATCTATAACTGCCCTTACTTTTGACGAAGAAGAAAAAAATGAAGAAAATCCACAAAATTTTACAAAACGATACAGTTTTGTACTTACTGTGATAATCTATGATGTATGTATATTTTACGTTACGTTTATGTCTTAAGCAGAGAACTTTTGTTCAAAATGTATACAATAATTTCTCGTGTCTAGCTCATTTTTGACTACATTTTGGTTTAACTAAAAGAAAAATATCAAAAAGTCAAAACCTTGTCAGATGTCAATCACGTGCTAGCATATGCTTACTTCCATTCAGCTGATTTTGGTATGAACATCAACGTGATGTGCACGTACTTTTCAAACACAACCTTCCACTCCTCGTTGCATACAAAAACTACGCAGTCACTATGATACAATATTTTTTCAATAGAAAAATAGATACAGTATGTACCGTGACCGTGGTCGTATCGCTAATGTAATTCAGTGAATATCAATGTGCCGTCATCGTACCGAGAACGTAGATGTAAATGGGTCCATTAAAATACATTGGAGCAAGAAGTATCGTACCGTTATTGTACTGTTAATGTAAATCAAGCCTAATCGTGAAAAGCGTCTGTGTCGATCTACCAAGCGTTAAATCTATAAGGGATAAAAACGAAGTTCGTGCGATGATCAAGTTTTTTTTATTTGGAAGGAAAGACGGCAACGAGATCAGGTTGGATGCTGTCCTTGGGAATGCTTCACCTTCATTTTCCACGGTGGGTTTCTGGGTTTCGGAATTTAAGCGTGGCTGAACACACACTTGTAACGAGCCACATTCAGGTCGCCCAAAATCGGCTACCACACCGGAAATTGTGGATAAAGTCCATGATATGATTCTGGAAGATCGCCGAATGAAAGTGCGTGAGATTGAGGAAGCCATAGGGATCTCTTATGCACGTGTAGTTCATATTTTACATTATGAGCATGAGAAAAATGTGCGCCAGGGGGGTGCCGCATTTGCTTAGTTCGGAGCAAAAGCGCATTCGGACACGAACTTCAGTCGAAAATTTGGAGTTGTTTAAGAAAAATCTGGTCGAATTTAAAAGACATTTCATAACCATGGATAAAACTTGGATACACCACTACATTCCAGAGACGAAAATTCAGTCGATAGCGTGGATTGGACATGATGCGTCGGCCCCGAAGAAAGCGAAGTCAGTTCAATCGGCAGGAAAGGTGATGGCGTCGGTCTTTTGGGACGCCAAAGGCATTCTAGTAATTGATTAACTTGATAAAGGAAAAACTACGCCGCACTTTTAGACAAGCTGAAAGCAGCAAAACGTAAATTGAACGATTCGGGCAAATATTAGCCCATCATCAGCTATAATAAAAAATTTAACAGTCAGAAAAATAAAAAAAGTTAATACAAAGTTTTCAACTCACCAATAAAATTTGTAGAAAGTTATATGTAAAACCAAAATGGAACAATATATTTTAGTTTTACATTATACAGGAATATTTATACTTAAGAGCATTGTGTACTCCTGTACTAAAATATGAAGCGAAAATTCAAATAAATTGTTTCTGTACTAGAACTATTAACACTTTAAAAAATTCAACATTAGACAATCATACTTCTGATATGAACCTGCATTTTAAAAACAAAATATCGCAGTCTATTAATACTGGAGTTTGATTTTAATGGGAAACTCAAAATTCAGTAGCATTTCTTGTTTTCCCATTAAAATCAAAGTAAAATACTGATAGATTTCAATAATACTTTTTTTAAAAGCAGGTTTATATCAGAAGTATGTTTGTCTAATATTGATTTTTTAAAAATGTTAATAGTTCTGTTCAGGAACAATTTATTTGAATTTTCGCTTCATATTTTAGTATAGGAGTACACAATGCTCTTAGTAATTTCAGGATTTATTGATAATCGCAGCAAGACGAAGAAAACAACCCAGATGCAATCTCCATGGGACAGGGGAAGCTTTGCCAAAAATGTTTGAAGCGTGATTTTACAAAACGATAGTAAAGGACAACAACATTAAGTGCGCAGAACAAAATTAAAAATGTATGACAATTATAAAAAATAGAGCCAAACTTGAATATAAGGGTGTGTGACGACGGAAAGATAAATTAAATTATTGTAAACTGAAACAGGGGTTATTATTGAAAATTAATGAAATTCTTTAAATGTTGTACATTGTTTTTGAAATCAGTTTGAATATTTAAACTATTGTTGTTTTTACCTTCCGTCACCTATAGGTAAGGAAGGTATTGTCTTTGGTCAAAAATTTCGGTGGTGAGTTTTCATTGAATAAGCACGTTTTAGGGTCTTTACAATACGATTTTACTATTTTTTACTATGTGTGTGTGTGTGTTCGTATGTGCGTGTGTGTGTGTGTGTGTATGTGTATGTATGTATGTGACCGCTTTTTCGTGCACGATATCTCCAATACTAGAATTCCAAAAATTACAATTCTTGCGTATTCCTCTTCCTTACAACCATATGCAGACATGTTTAGATTTTGGTTATAATTGGTCAACCGGAAGTATCCTCATTTGAAGATTTTAACAGTTTTTCTTGAAAAACTCAGTTAAATATTATTATAACTTAAAGAATATATTATTCTCTATACGATTTGATTGCATTTTATATTTAATATTCAACAGATATAGAGTTAAAGAATAATAAAGATAAAAAATTCGTATAAATTTCATAATTCAGCAAGCTATGCTAACATAACCATGGAAACTGCTAATATATTCAGGTAATTCAAATTGACAGATGTCAGTATCAATAAAAAGCAAGTAATTGAATGAAAAAATAAGGGAAGTAATTCTAGTGTTAGAAGTTTTTAGATATAATAGAGACGATTACATTGGTTTGAACATGTCATGAGGAGAGATGAATAAATTAATAGAAGGTGGAAGAAACATAGGAAGACCAAATATAAGATGAAAAGACTGTATTGCAGAAGACTTGAGAGAAAAGGAACTGATTGAGGACGACACGCAAAACAAAAATTAGTGGAAGAAGAAAATAAAAAATAGCGACCCCCTAACGAATGGGAAAACTAAAGAAGAAGAAGATGTCAGTGTCAAGTGCAATTTGCATAGTTTGTTTATGAAATAACTTTACTGGAAATATAGGATCTTTTGCAAAAAAATTATGTATAGGGCGCGTGCAGTGACATGACTTTGCTGCCTATGGCAAGCAGATATGGGGACCCGTATCAAAATGACAGCAATTAATTATGTCCATAACTGACAAGTGTCATAATTTTTCATTCAAAATTTCATGATTTTCTTATTTCATGTGATTTGTTTGTTATCAGGAGTATGGAATTCCGTTGCCGAGAAAGGGAATCATAAAATACCAAAAATTTAGAATCTTTTGCAAGAAAATTTATGTATGGAATTTGTACATAATACACAGGATTGACGGAAGGTATTGTGCTGGCCACATCAGATTTTTTAATTGTATATGACAAGTTTCATATAATAGCCATGTGTTCTCAAATTTTGATTGTTCTAAAATTTTTGTGTTTTCGAAATCGATTTGATGGCTAGTTTGACAAAAATGTTTGCATAAGGCACTATGATCTGTGTTATTTTGTACCTGAAAGATATTGATGCTATGGTATATTCTCTGTTTCAAGGGTTGAGAAGTCTCGCCAATGTAACATTTGTGACACGTTTTACAAGTGATTTGGTAAACAATATCTTTTTTCGAATTGGTTTCTATTTTGTCTTTAAGAGGTGTATATAGTGAGCAGGTGGAATTTACGCTTATTGTGTTTGCTATTTTAATATTAGTGTCTTTAAGAATTTTTTTGTAATGAAATATTTAAGGGTTTAACATATGGAATCGTGGCATAAATAGTTCGCTCTTGTTGCATCCCCCTACCCCATCAACAATTGTCTGAACAGTGCGATGATATTTAAGTTTATTAATTATTTCTTTAATAACATTTTAAGGTATTCTGGCGGATAACCATTGTTAAAAATATATGAAATATTGTGTCGATGATATTCCGGATGAGCCAACAATATTCCCCTGTCAAATAGGGCGTAAACTACACTTTTTACCTTCTGTCACCTTTAGGTAGAAAGGTATTGTCTTTGGTCAAAAAATTCAATGATGAGTTTTTAGTGAATAAGCATGTTTTAGGGTCCCTATAATACGATTTTACCATTTTTACGATAATGTCTGTATGTATGTGTGTGTGTTTGACGAAAGTTTCGGATCGCATAACTTCAATATCACGATTCCGAAAATTATAATTTTTTCGTATTCCTCAAGTTTACATCCAGAAGAACAAGTGACTAGATTTTGGTTATATTTGGTCAACTGGTACCCTCGTTTGAAGATTTTAACAGTTAAATATGATTTATTGACATTTAACGTTATTATAACTTAAAGAATATATTATTCTCTATACGATTTGATTGCATTTTATACTTCATATTCAATAGATATAGAGGTAAAGAATTATAAAGATATTAAATTTCATAAATCAGCCAGCTATGCTATAACCATGGAAACTGTTAATATATTCGGGTAATTCAAATTAACAGATGTCAGTATTTATGAAAAGTAAATGAATGTGGCAGAGATGAGGATGTTGAAGTAGATGTTTGGGAAGGCACAGAAAGATACGGTAAGGAAATAACTCTAGTGTTATAAGTTTCTAGAAAGATACAAGAGAAACGATTACATTGGTTTGAACATGTCATGAGGAGAGATGAAGAATATGTTGGAAGAAGAATGCAAAGCTTAATAATAGAAGGATGAAGAAACAGAGGAAGATCAAAGATAAGATGGAAGGACTGTATTGCGGAAGACCTGAAAGAAAAGGAACTGAATGAGAACGACACTCAAAACAGAAATGAGTGGAAGCAGAAAATAAAAAATAGCGATCCCTAACGAATGGGAAAAGCTAAAGAAGATGTCAGTGTCAAGTGCAATTTGCATAGTTTGTTTATGAAATAATTTTACTGGAAATTTAGAATACTTTTGCAACAAAATTTATGTATGGAATTTATACATAATACACAGGATTGACGGAAGGTATTGTGCTGTCCACATCAGATTTTTTTATACTTTATGTTGGTGTAAGATTTAAAATTTATGTATCTGCCAGATGCAGTTGGATTTTGATACCAATTTGTGATAATATTCTTGTTTTTCTTAGTAATTGCCGTGTCAAGAAAGTGTATTTCACCATTTTTACTTTAATGCCTAGGTCACACCTGTATGATTCTGTACGATGTACGATCAAACTTGTTTTGTACGTTGAAAAATAGAAGCGTTTCTATTTCCGACATACAGAATCATATGAAATATTTGCTACTACTTTCACGACTATGCATTTCAATACTAGTGGATCTCAATTCACTGTATTGTTTAACATTTGAGAATTTTAGGTTAATATTTTTTTAAATCTTGACTTTTCTTATCTTTGTTTATAATCTGTTTAGTTTTTTGTGTTGCTTTTTACCTCTCGCTAAGAGAGGTATTGGATTCATGCTAAAAATCGCATATCCAGATTTTATTGAATAAGCACGTTTTAAGGTCCCTACAATCCGATTTTAACATTTTTACGATGATGTCTGTGTGTGTGTGTGTGTGTGTGTGTGTGGATGTGTGTGTGTGGGATGTTGGAAGGACGGTTACTCAAAAACTATAAGACTTAAAATTTGTTTAACAACGTATTTCCCAATCGGACATTCATGGGAAGATCTGAAAAGGTTTTGGTAACAATTGGACAACCGGAAGTAGAAGATTCTTGAAAAAAAATCTTCTAAATATTATTTTTTGAAAATTTTTCTTGATAATATTAAAGAAAAATAAATTCTCTTTCTGATACATTTAAATATTTTTATACATATTTTATAGATTTAGAGATAAAAGGAATATAATATATAAAATAATGTTGTAATTAATTTTACAACCGAAAGGATGCCATGTAAAATAGTTGCAAATTTAAATTATTTGTAACTGACAGATAAATGTCAGTGTCAGAAATAATGAGTAATGAAAGAAAAATGTATTTGGAGAATCCCTTAATTCTTGATCTGTGACTATTATGGAGATGACAAGTCTAGGTTGAAGGACTTAAATTTGTTTCAAACATTATGGGACAATGTACACCAGTACTGTAGACTAGAGTAACTTTGAATTGCGAAAAAGCTATCAAATTCTTCTCAAGTAAGTTGTAAATATTGACAAAATTACACATCGATATAAGAATAATCGGAGTGCAATCTATCCGTCACTTTATTAAAGGGATTTAAGGTTATTTAGATATAACAAGTATGAAAAAATAAAATGTAAAAGAAGATATATAAGAATAGATGCACAATCCAGATATATACATTTTAGACCGCCCAAAATTAATGTTTTTACTAGAAGAATATGAAGAGAAAGTAAACAAAGTTGTTCGAATTGAAAATTGCTGTTACCAGCCTAATATTTATATATGGTAAACTCTACTTTGTAATTTATTGTAACATAATTTATGGTAAATATCTTTATGTTGAGACATGCTATTATTGAATAATAAAGAAGTTTATACGTCATAGATTTATATGAATATATTATTTGTATTTATAAAAATAATCTTTGCTTTATGCATACAGCCAGGTAAAATATACGGCGAGAGGTTATGTGCTGGCCACATCAGATTTTTTGCATTAGTATTGTAGCTTTTATTATTAATTTTCTATTCTTGTAGTAAACTGGTAATTTAGTAATATAATTTCCTTTATTTTATATCATATTTTGTTTTATTTATCAATTTTTATACCGTATTGTTTATAATATTTCATATATTTATACTTATACCTATATTATATTTTTTTTCGGGATAATTAGTTTTTGAATGTGTTTATTCTGGGGACCCGGGTTCGATCCCGACCGACGCCAAAAATTACATCGCATTTTAATGGCACAAAATTGACCCCTGTGGCGCACTCTTCACGCCAGCAATGAGTGCCCGTGAGGTGACGCCTGGTAAACGCCCACACGGTACAAATATTCCATCATTACCGATATCTGTGTACGAAGCAGATTGGCACACCCAGCAATGGGTAATATGCCGTGATGAAATATTTATTTATTTATTATTTTGAATCAAGCAAATAGTCTTTTTATAAACAATTTTTACATTGACGAACATGATATCGAGTAGTAGTTCCGACGAAACCATAATTTTAATGTCTGCGTGTATGTTTATTAACAAAATAAAAAAGAAAAAGGTTTAAGAAGCGAAGATCTGTGTGGACCAAGAATTGGTTGAAAAAAAATTATAAAATCAAGCGTCTCAAACATCCAAACAATAAACATGAATAAACATAGGTTTAACAGTGTTCGAAAACTTCGTCGTGAAATGAGTAATACATGGTATCATGTTGAATAATCTAAAGAAGATAACTTTTTCATATGGTTTTTGTCATACAAGTGTGATACTGTGCCTATAGTTTTTCATCTTACATTTCGATTTTCATCGTACATCGTACAGAATCATACAGGTGTGACCTAGGCATAACGTGGGTGCAAATTGTTGAACTCATCATCAACACAATTCATGGGAGCTATTACCAGGCAGCGATCAACATAACGTTTATAATATAAAATATTCCATATGTTGTTTGAGAACACGGTGTTTTCTAATTTTTGCAATATCAGTTCCGTCAATGTGCTGTTTATATGTTAATACTTGGTAATATGTTCCATTTCATGCAAAACAAAGCTTTCATGAGTCTTAATAGGCAGGCAACTGTTCATTTTCATGCAAGTTTTAGGTAAAATAATTTGTTGGACGTGGTCGCAGATGAAATTGGCGCATGTTGCGAATGCGATGGGGATACCGAAGATTGTGCGTACACTTGAAGAGACTGAGTTGATCGAGGAGGTGGAACGCACCGTTGAAGATGTTGGACTACTGTCTTGTTTGCCCCAATCTGTATCACAGTGCTGTGTAAAAACAATACAATAATTAATAAAATGTCACTATCGAAACATACAGTATCTCATTTCATTTATCCACCTGTTTCAAAAATGTTATATTCTCTTTGCTCGGTACTTTTGACTACTCCAGCTGATTTAAATTCGTAAACAAAATTTCTATCAATGATTTTGTTAATAGAAAATTCTGTTTTAAACATGGAATAATAGTACCACAGAGATTATGGTTTTTGAAACTTTTTTAAAGTAACAAAGCCTTTTTGTTTGATCAGTTTTCATCTCTTCACACCATTTCATATTTGTCATAACCCAGGTGATATTCGTGATGTTCGTGATTTTTTTAGTATAAAATTACACTTGACGTTTCTTCCAGTATATCTGTTTTTCAAGGCATCGAACCCGCCAAAAACTGGGTTCGGTTCAGGTTACTTTGTTTTTTGAGAGATGGGTTCGTGTGCGGTTCTGGTTCAAACATTCAATTCATTTTGCGGTTTTATTCCGGGTTCATGTTCGGTTCGACCTAATGAAAATTGAATTAATATTTTTTGAATAACAATCTTTATATAGAAATAATTTAAAATGCTTGAATAGCTTGTCTTCGTAATGTTTTTCCTTTCTCATCCATGATTATGTTCAATTAAATCGCGGAACAAAATTAGAAACTCGTTGATTTTGATTAAACGTCAAATCGTGCGTCAAATTCAAAAAACAAACTCCGCCACTGGTTTTGCTTTAACGTAGAGGGCAGTTCAATAGATAATTGCATACCAGCAGCTCATCGACATACTTTCCTATTATTTTAGTATATTAGAGAACAATGTGAATATGGAACGTATATCTGTCATATAGCATAAATCACGTAGACATACGTCAAATAATCTATCTCTTTCTAGCACATAATGTTGCTATACTACCGCTATATAAAATGTTGTTTATTCTTTCTTCGAACAAATGGCCTTGAATTTTCATCTTTCGTGAACCAAACTATACTATTACCCTGTGTTTTTAATTTCTTCTACTAGTACATATATCTTTGTTAATGACCTATCTTCACAGCGCTGAACGCTGGTTTACCTTAGTATTGCCAACTCGTGGGATTTTCCCGAATTGCCGGATTTTTTAAGTTCTGTGGAAAAATGGGATAATTTTATGAAAACTCTTAGATTTGCGGGATTTTTACTATCACTGTCAATTAAATATATTTGTATAGAATTTAGTATAGATATATGGGCTGGTTGAAATATTGTTTATGCGAATAACACAATTTTGAAGAATACTTTTATAGAAATCAGTGTTGCCAGTGGAATGACATGAAATTATGATACCATTGTAGTTCGTAATCATAATTGAACTGTGTAATTTGTGCGTACAATTTTATTTGCATAACTCAATTTAATATTTATATTTTTCCTTGTTTGTATATTTATATATTGAATATGTGCGCCCAACAATCAAGGATAGTTTTTCTAAAAAAAATTACAGTATCGTGAAGAGCTTTATGGTAATACGAAAAATTTTGAACGCCACACAGTCGATATGCAAATAACGAAAGTTTTGTTCTGTGATGTGAATAATTTTAAAAATGGATTACAGAATAATTTTCCGAAAAATTATAGATAAAATATCAGTGTGTTAATTTCTGTAGTTCATGATTTTGTTTTACTCTGAATACGAGATCAAAAGAACTTTTAAGGCATGTAATTAAAAGTGTATCCTAATAAGTAGCAATAGTTACACTTCCATATTAATAACAAAACCGTCAACTTTTACAACAGAAAACAGTATTAAAATCAACGCCTTTTAAGACGATTGAAGAAAAAGGTATTTTTAAATAATTTTTGTAATACTATACCGTTACTATAATATAACAGAACTAAACACTTAAGTGAAAAGGGATGTACTCGTATAACGGACGCCGGCCGTTAAGGATTATAACGGACGCACGAACGAAAACCAAAAGCAACAAGGCGTCTAAACTAATAATAAAAGTGCTTTTATGGAGCTCGTTTTTAAATTATATATTTATGAGAAATGTGCCCCATAAATGCACGTTTATTATAAAAGTGCCCTTGTAATACGGGCAATTAGTTTTACATATATTTTCATAAAAGGGACATTTTTGTTTCAAAATGGTTGGCAACACTGATTAACCTGGTTAACTGTTGCGGCGATGTTTTTTGTTTACATTCGGTTTGTGTCATATTGTTATTATTCTTGTATCTATCAATATTAAGCAGTAGCAGTAGATAAGTCTTGAAATGAGTGACAACAAGATTATATTGTTAGACGTAAATCGAAGACGCCCGTAAGTGGCCTCCAAACCTCCCCTTATAGCCACCCTGTCACCACCAAATTACTCGCCAAAAATGAAATACTAAACAATAATATAACACCAGAACTTAAACTTAACCAAACACACGGATAGTCACGCTCTGTCTGTCCACGTGTTCCCAGTGAGCGCGCCAAACGCTTGTTCCCCCTCTCCTCGCCTGTCTCGCCCCACTCCTAGCCGATTCGCCTCATAGCCCGCCAGTCCATCTCATGACTCCGAATTTTCTCCCTTACATTCGGCCTTCCTGCAACAATTAACGTCCTCGTTAATTACACATAATTAACTTAACTCTCCAACAAATCAATCAAATCTTGCCGATCGGCTATTTCATCGCCACTGCTCTGCTCTCCGCCTGAAGGAAAATCACCTGCTGTACTATAGTAACGCCGAAGACTATCAACTGTAACCACCGCTCGGAAGTTTTTGTAACCACGAACGCCTTTCACCGCCTCGATCTCGTACCTGTCGTTACCTAAAACCTTCACAATTTTATAGGGGCCATTATATCGGTTTACAAACTTCCGGTTTACGCCTTTTTCGCCCGATATTGTGCTTGCATTTTTCCAAAGCACTAAATCACCTATTTTGTATTCGGTTGCAACCTTTCGCCTTTTATCATAGCGCGCTTTCATCGCCTTCGCCACCTTGGTCAGGTTTTCGCCCGCCTTTCGCCTACGACTCGCCAGGTCCCTTTGACTTTTTGTATAATCTGTTTGTTCGTTACCTGTAGTATTAGCCTCTCGTACGCCTGTCGCCTAATCCGCCATAGCGCCACGGCAGTGCGAAAACATCAACTGCGCCGGTGAGGTTTGTGTACTTTTATTTACCGTATTGTTTATGCCCCATGTCACCTCTGGAATTTTGTCGTCCCAATTGCACTCCTCCTCTACACTGGTCATCAACGCATCAACCAGAGTGCGATTCTGCCGTTCTACCTGACCATTCGCCCGGGGTGCCGCCACTGCATTTAACACGTGTTTTACCCCTCGCCCCGCCAAGAAATCTGCAAAAGCTTTACTGGTGAATGCCAAGCCTCTGTCAGATATTATACGCCTTGGGTACCCAAATACGCCAAACACGCCTCTTATTTCACGTATCACCTCCGCCGATCCTAAAGTTCTAGTAGGTTTCGCTATCGTGAACTTTGTAAAGCCATCCACTAACACCAAAAGATATGAGTTACCTCGTTTACTCCTTGCAAAGGGACCAACATGATCGATATGCACCGTGTGGAATGGCTCCGCCACTTTCTCTATGGGATGTAAGAGCCCACCTGCTCTCCCATAATCGCCCTTACCGAAAGCACAGCTTAGACACGCCGTCACATACTTCTTTACGAATCGCCCCATTTCCACGCCACATCTTTCTTTGTCAATTCTGTGAGAGGCCTCGCCAATACACGTCCCGCCTTCAGTGTAAGTCGCTTGGTTGACGCCGTCATAAGCGACATAATTGCATCACCCGAACACGGAAGTAGATCACCGCATGTGGAGACGTTCACCGCCGCACCCGCCTCGTAGATCACCCTCGGCTTAAATGTCTAAACCGGAAAGATACTTACTATAAAGATCCTCCGGCTCAGTGCAATGTGCCGCCTGCGCACCGGGTCTCAACTCCTTTGGCAACCCGTCGATTATCATGGCCACCGCCTTCTGCCCACCTAGTTCACACCTGCCACACAACGCCACCTTTGCGTGAAAATAGTGTGTCATCGTCTCATCCGACCGCTTTTCCCGTGCTAGTAACTCCCTCATTAGCTGCGGGTAATTCGCCTGGCGTGGGAAAGCTCGAGCGAGTGCCGCCTTCCACTCGTCCCAAGTGAGGTTGTAGTTCTCCAGCCTATTGAACCACGATCGTGCTGCGCCCTTCAGCTTGATCTGCATGAAATACGCCTTTTCATACTCAGACCACCCATGTATTTTCCCCAACTGGTCAATCTTCGCCAACCACTTGTCGATGTTGTTTGTATCATCGTCTGGGTCAAACGTATCCAAGATATCGTCACCCGCGCGCGCCTCTACGCGTGAACAACATTCACTGTTGTCCGAACGTAACGCCTTGCTTGACCCTAAAACATCATGCGTTTCGCCAGTATGCATTTCGGACTCACCCATTTCCGATTGACTTTCCTTCACACCACTTGTTGCGCCTGAAGCCGCCCGTTTGCAACGCCTCCTCAATCGTCTTCAACAATCCGCCCTTGAGAAGATTTTGTATTAACGCCTCGGTGTTAGTTTGCTCGGTCTCCTCTTCCGAGCTGCTTGTTTCAACAGTGTTTTGAGGACGCCGCCTTGTCCCCATATTCGCCGCCACTGGTCAGGAATGTGCAACGCCAACACTTGTGTAACACCACAACGCAATTACGCCAAACACAAAGCACGCGGTTATAAATCCCACTCCTGATCTGTTAGACGTAAATCGAAGACGCCCGTAAGTGGCCTCCAAACCTCCCCTTATAGCCACCCTGTCACCACCAAATTACTCGCCAAAAATGAAATACTAAACAATAATATAACACCAGAACTTAAACTTAACCAAACACACGGATAGTCACGCTCTGTCTGTCCACGTGTTCCCAGTGAGCGCGCCAAACGCTTGTTCCCCCTCTCCTCGCCTGTCTCGCCCCACTCCTAGCCGATTCGCCTCATAGCCCGCCAGTCCATCTCATGACTCCGAATTTTCTCCCTTACAATATTTTGCAACGCTGTTAAAAATGGACAGTAAGTACTCGTACTTTGTGTATGTTTAACCCCTGTTTAACGTAAACGTATATAAAAAATAGACAGTTTTTGCATGTTGCTTAGCAATATCGTATTTGTTACTTATCGTACGTGAAATTTACAGACGTAATACCTCCGTAGAAGGTAAAAGACGGGCCAGTAGACGTACATAACCTAGTGGTCACAGATTTTATCTTAAAACTTCAGAATCAGAACCTTTTTGATTTGCAGACAGAACTGTCATAAAAATTCGACAAATTCTTATTTATTCCGTAAATTTGGTAAAATGTTGAAAACTGAGAATTTACCATCGACGATAATTTGAGATTGGGAGATTGCTGAGATGTGACAGAGATGAATCTTTAAGAAAATTTGTGTAATTCGAACCTGGAACATCAACATCTGTAAAGTAACCTGAATGGAGCCACAAGTTTTTTTTTTCAGAGCTATCAGTGAACATGTAGAACTCCTTATAAAGCTATTTGGCAAATATTAAGTAGTTCGTCCATTAGTTTTTGATATCTTTTCCAAAATACAATGAAAATGACATATATTTAAACGTGTCATTTGAACCTAATGCAATCTAAACTTTTACAAACCCGTTATTTTGTACGTCCGTTATTAAAGTAGTACCGTTAACGTTGACGGAATATTCACGTACGCTATGCAAAAACTCCCTAAACATAAAATTCCGACACGTAATACGTATTATGAACCTTTCTGGTTATTTACAGTCGTGTAATTTGAATCTTGGTTATAAAAGTATCAGATACCAGTAATTCGGGCTTATTCACGTGTACCTTGTTATGCGATCTTTATTGCTACGTAACAATTTATTGCTATTTTAAAGATAATTGTTAAAATTCGTATTCACGTGTCAAGAAACTATTGTTATTTTAACAATAATTGTTATCAGCCAGGCAAGAGCATCTATGACCACTTGCCAAGGTGTCAACAATTATTGTTATAGTAAAATAAGATCGAAAATGCTCATAAATGCTTTGGAAAATAATCATAAAAGGTAAATTTATTGGGTGCTATTCTTGTGTCAACGTTAAAACTTAAAGGTCCATCGTTAGCGCAGTTTACAGTAAATGTATAAAAAATGTAATGTTGTACACAGAGTCTCATAACCCAGTTTCGGGCGCATGCATAACATCCACACAGCGTGAAATTGATCAACTTCGTAGCGCGGGCAGGTACATGCCAATTGGAGCGCACGCACGTTCCAGAGTTACAAGTCACGATAATGGGCAACAATGCAACAAAATAAAATATCGAAAGTACAACTTTACATAAAATAAATTTCCAACAATAAGGCTTAAAATGAGCTGATGGCTCCAATTTACAAACACAAGAATACCGTAAGCTTCAATTGACTAAAAATGAATATAATAAAACAACGAATTTCACAAAATATACTACTTCAACAGTCATCATCATCATAATCTTTACGGTTTTGGCTAGTCAGCCTGTTCCGTTATCTTAGAGCTTTGAATTATTGGTCCTTCCATCTTTTCCTTGGTCGGCCGTTCTTCTTCTTCCTTTTGGTTTGTAGTGCAATAGCTGAGCTGATATGGTATTCTGCTATGGTCCATTCTTTCAACGTGGTTTTTCTTCTCTGTATGTGTCTAATGTCTGTAATATTTTCTGTATTTAATTTTTCTCTAATTGATTCGTTTGTTTGTCGATCTAACAATGAGTATCCGGCTAATGGACTGAGAAACTTCATTTCCGCTGCTTCAATTCGTTTTCTTTGTTGGTTTTTTAAGGCCCATGTCTCAAAACCATAAAGTAGAGTGGGTACAGCCAATACCTTATAAAATTTAAGAACAGTTTCTGTGTTTACTTTTCTGCTTAGTGTTCTTTTTATTGTCCCTGTCAATTGTAGATATTTATTAATTTTTATGTCGACATCTCTTCCTTTGCCGTAACCAACGTTACAACCTAAGTAGTTAAAATTATTTGTTTCCTCCATTGTTTTATTTTGTATTATTATTTTTGTTCTTAATGGTTCTTCTCCTTTAAATCCCGTTACTTTAGTTTTTTGGATTGATATTTTCAAATTATATTTTGGTAATAATTCATTGAGAGTGTGCATGGCTCGTTGTAAATTATCTTCTGAATCAGCGAATATTATTTGATCGTCAGCAAATAATATAGTGTTGTTTACTCTTACGTTGTTTATTAAATAGTGGTTTTTAATTTTTTCCTATCATTCTTTTATGACTTGGTCAGTGTATAAATTAAATAGAGTGGGTGATAAAGGACAACCTTGTCTAACTCCTTGTGAAGTTTCTCTACAATCTTCGCTTAGTACACCATTAATCTTGATTTTAATATTTGTATTTCTGTATATGTTTTGGAATTCCTTTTTACCTTCCGTCACCTATAGGTAAGGAAGGTATTGTCTTTGGTCAAAAATTTCGGTGGTGAGTTTTCATTGAATAAGCACGTTTTAGGGTCTTTACAATATGATTTTACTATTTTTACGATGATGTCTGTATGTGTGTGTGTGTGTACGTATGTGCGTGTGTGTGTATGTGTGTGTGTGTATGTGACCGCTTTTTCGTGCACGTTATCTCCAATACTAGAATTCCAAAAATTACAATTCTTGCGTATTCCTCTTCCTTACAACCATATGCAGACATGTTTAGATTTTGGTTATAATTGGTCAACCGGAAGTACCCTCATTTGAAGATTTTAACAGTTTTTCTTTAAAAACTCAGTTAAATATTATTATAACTTAAAGAATATATTATTCTCTATACGATTTGATTGCATTTTATATTTCATATTCAACAGATATAGAGTTAAAGAATAATAAAGATAAAAAATTCGTATAAATTTCATAATTCAGCAAGCTATGCTAACATAACCATGGAAACTGCTAATATATTCAGGTAATTCAAATTGACAGATGTCAGTATCAATAAAAAGCAAGTAATTGAATGAAAAAATAAGGGAAGTAATTCTAGTGTTAGAAGTTTTTAGATATAATAGAGACGATTACATTGGTTTGAACATGTCATGAGGAGAGATGAATAAATTAATAGAAGGTGGAAGAAACATAGGAAGACCAAATATAAGATGAAAAGACTGTATTGCAGAAGACTTGAGAGAAAAGGAACTGATTGAGGACGACACGCAAAACAAAAATTAGTGGAAGAAGAAAATAAAAAATAGCGACCCCCTAACGAATGGGAAAACTAAAGAAGAAGAATATGTCAGTGTCAAGTGCAATTTGCATAGTTTGTTTATGAAATAACTTTACTGGAAATATAGGATCTTTTGCAAAAAAATTATGTATAGGGCGCGTGCAGTGACATGACTTTGCTGCCTATGGCAAGCAGATATGGGGACCCGTATCAAAATGACAGCAATTAATTATGTCCATAACTGACAAGTGTCATAATTTTTCATTCAAAATTTCATGATTTTCTTATTTCATGTGATTTGTTTGTTATCAGGAGTATGGAATTCCGTTGCCGAGAAAGGGAATCATAAAATACCAAAAATTTAGAATCTTTTGCAAGAAAATTTATGTATGGAATTTGTACATAATACACAGGATTGACGGAAGGTATTGTGCTGGCCACATCAGATTTTTTCCTAATACTTCCCAAAGAACATTTCTTTTCATTGTATCAAATGCTTTTTCGTAATCAATAAATCCTAAGAAGGTTGGTTTGTTGAATTCCCTGTGTTTCTGTATTAGTTGTGATACTGTGAAGATACCATCTAAACATGATCTACCTGGACGAAAGCCGTTTTGGTATTCCGTGAGTATACTTTCCGCAATAGTGTTTATTCATTTGGATATGATTTTTGCATAGATTTTATAACCTGAACATAATAAGGCTCACTCCTCGGTAATTATTGCATTCATTTCTCTTCCCTCTTACCTCCCGCTACCCTTGGTAAGGAAGGTATAGTGATCGCATATCGAGATTTTGATAAATGACCACGTTTTAAGATCCCTACAATCCAATTTTAACATTTTCACGATGTCTGTGTGTATGTATGTATGTATGTGTGTTTGTGTGTGTGTTCTTTACGCTCTAACTCAAATACTATCATTCAGAAAATTTTGAAACCATGTATTTCTACCTTACTCCAATATGGAAAGAAGCCATTAGATTTTGGTGGCAATCGGATAACCGGAAATGGCAGTTTACTTCAAGTAAACTGCCATTTCCGCTTCAAGCTCAATATAGTTTTTCTTCAAAAAATACATTTAAATGTAATTTTTTCTCAATTTGTTATTATAAAAATTAAAGACTATCTCATTTTCTACAAGTTTGCTTTAATACTTTTTCTATATTTTATGGATAAATTTATAAAGTAATATAAAAATTATATTTCGGAGCTTATTCTTTAATCACATCTCCGTGGTTACATAGTTCAGCTCAAATGTATGTAACTGACAGATAAATGTCACTGTCAAAAAAATAATCATTTCAAATTAATAATAGTAACTTTTTAAAAGAAAAATTGTAAATAGAACAATAGTTTTATGGAAAGGAACTTAAAATACATAATTTCAAGCATTAGTAAATATACAGGTATGTATTTAAATAAAGAAACAAATAAAAATATTATCACGGCATATTATTCATTGCTGGGTGTGCTTATCTGATTTATACATACATTTCGCTAATGATGGTGACATATTTGTATTGTGCGGCCGTTTACCACAAGGGTTAATTTTATATCATTTAAAATTCGAATTATTTGGCGTTGATCGGGATCGAATTGGATTCCACAGATTCGCGACCAGACATCAGGCACGCGGCAACGAGACCCCATAAATGGCGGGAGGTATTGTGTTGGTCACATCAGATTTTTTTAATATTGGTATTACAATTGCCGTTCCCCATTCATGTGGGACGTGACTATATATGTCCAGCATAAGTTAAAAAAAAAAATGCAATAGACGTTCAATAAATTGTTCAGAGGCATACTTTATTAATTCCATATTTATTCCGGGTGCTTTTCTGTTTTTGCAAGCTTTTAGTGTTTCTTGTAGTTCCTCTATTGTTAACCAATCTACTGTGCTTTCTTGTATTTGTAACTGCATTGTGTCTTCATTTTCTTGATCCTTCCATAGATCTTCATAGTAATTCAACCAGCGTGTTTCAGAGATTGGATTTAATTGAAGTCTATATTTCTCATTTTTATTTATTTCTTTAAGTATTCAACAGTGAATCGCCAAATACAATTTTACTGCGAGGACACAGTAACAACAGTTCTCTTACACAACAATTGAGCTAAGTTCTTTCCTCGCAAAAAAAAAACCAAAAAGATGAAGAACGATATTAAATAAAAAGTATTTATCCACATGACATGTTCGGGGGAATTGTAGGTGACAAAGTAGGGCTATGGTAACGGCGGAGGGACAGCCACTGGGTACAACGAAGAAGGTGTCCCAACAATGGTGACGCTGACGGCAGAGTCGCAAATCCTCCAAGGTAAGATGACTTCCAGAACTCGAAAAAGATGCTCCACACAAGATGACACCCCACGGACACCCACCAAAATATACAACACTGAAAAGTCATTTGAGCACCCCCGATGTACAAACCCGCTACAATGGCGAAACCGAAAACTAGTTCTAAACAACAATTGGGTACTCCAATCGCGTCAAAACTAAATCACGCCGACCATCAACCACGTGCCAACACACTCGCAAAGAGAAACACATCTATCTGCCCCATAACACAGCCTGTACCAGAATCCATGAGGCTGAATTATTTTCCGGAACCCAGAAGTTTAGCCGGATGAAGATGGCGCAAAAAATCAACAAAACAATAAAAAAAGAAATACAATAAAATTCGACAACGAAAAACATGTCGAGCAAGGTAAACAAATTTTTGTTGGTTTGCCATTTTGATATCTGGCAAATTTCTGATTTAAAACAGTGCATTTTTGCGACTCACATATTAATGACGTTATGGTTGAATACGGTTTGAAAATATAGGTACATGAATACGGGTCATGGTCAAAAAACAGCCTTGGAGAAAAATCAAAGTGGCTGACATCTAATGCGAGATTTCGAACCTGATTTACATTAGAATGGTAAAAAACAAGGTATACTGTTTCACTAACACAACGATTTTATAGAGAAAATTGCATATACTCTATTTAAGAAATACTAAACATTTACCTACCATCTTTGTCGTACACATATAACATATATGAGTCTTTTATTCGCTATCTCATTATCGAATGTGTTACAGTACAGTATGTATATGCTATCTCCGTCCAACCAACGGCAAAAAATGAAATAGTAAGTAACGATAGTATAACCGCGGTAACGAATGTCATTTTGAAATATTTGAATTATTTTAATATTCATGTGGTGATTAAGATGATTTTGACGTTGATAATTTGTGTTTAATTGTGTATTGGAACTTTCCAGTGACGCTGCTAGCACTCAGTACCCTGTATCAAGGATTGCTAAGGACGCCATACCACATTTTCCATTTTTTTTTCTTCTGAAAGTATACCTAAAACTACTTACATAAATATATATTTTGTCACATGTTTCTAGTTTTCCATAATAATATTAAATATTTTGATGAATATGTGCATAATATTAGGTCATTTTTTTATTTGTAAGAATTTTTTTTTTTTTGTATGATCCCATTGACGGCAATCTTAGTATCGTCGTTTTTGCAATAACGGAATGCACAAGAACTTACGAAACTTGCAACACACAATGAAACACAAATTATTAACGTCAAAATCATTTTAATTAACACGTGAATGAAACTAATGTGAGAAGTGAGAACTACGAGTGGTGTGACACGTATTTTCTTTGCGCCAATAAATTAACTCGAAATAGCGGGAATTATTGCGCACATTAAGTACGAAACGACATATACCTCTAAATAGAAGAACAAACGAAGAAGGGAATGAACATCAAATTACAATGGATACCAGGAGACATAGGACTACTAGGAAATGAGATGGCAGACGCAGCAGCAAAAGACGTACAACAACCGATAACAGAAATAAAAATACCAAATACAGACATACTCAACATAATTAAAATAAATACTATTAATGAATGGCAAGAACAATACAACAGTGACGCACAAACAAAAGGAAAATGGTATTATGATCTGCAACCCACAATACAAAGAAAAACATGGTACAAAAACCTCCAAAGTAGCAGGAAAAACATAAAGAATATAATAAGAATGAGAATTGGACATGGACAAACTAACTATTTAAAACATAAAATAAAAATCTGTGATTCACCCGACTGTCAGACATGTAACAGACCTGAAACAATGGAACATATAGTCAACCATTGCACAAAATACGACCAGCATAGAATATTACTACAACAACGAACGAGGAAGACGCTGATAAACACCCTCAAGGAACCAGAAAAACATCACAATGAAATAATTAAATTCCTAACACATAGATTGTAACATAAATCTCTAGATGTACTCATTTGTAATAAAGGTCGCATGACGATAGTCAGGACCATAATTAGAAATAAATAAAAAAGTACGAAACGCAGATAGTGACAAATATAAGTGGTGTGTACCAAATTCTGTTAAAATTAATTGGATATTTGAAACGGTAAGTCCAAAAAACATTGTTTAAGGTATAAAACATTAAGTAATGCAATATACAAGGCAAGGTCAACAGCCAGGTCTGCTACCGAGGTTTAAACTTGGAAACTCAGTACAAATGCAAACTTACCAGTGGCGTAGAATTTAGGTAAGGTTTATTTAGATATTTTATCTCGCTTTGAGATGAGCTAGGCCTCGGAGGAGTTGATTCAGGCAGTAGCTTGTATCGCGAAGCGTTACACAAAGAAAGACTACACGTTTATAATATGGATGCTGATAATGATGACTATTCCACCGATGAGGGTAAAAGAAAGAGAAATCCAAATTTGGCAGGCATAGATATATTTAGTAGGAGCAAAAGAATACTAAGAACCCCCGATAAAAGAACCAGAAACATTGAATAAAGAAAAGATAAAAAGTGAAACAATGAAGATCAGCAAGACTTGTTAATCAAGATGATGCAGAAACTTATGAATAGTAGTGAAGAAATAATGCAAGAAATTAAAAATATTAGGAAAGACCAAAAGCAAAATCATGAACAACTGAAAGAAATAAAACAAGAAAATGAAATTATGAAAAAAGAAATAAAGTACCTCAAGGATAAAGTTGAATATCTAGAAAAGATAAAAAAAAAAGAATTTAATAATAACTGGCTTTGAAATAAACTCAAATAACGACAATGAACTTAAAAAATCTGATGTGGACACCACATGACTTCCTTGTACGATTATTAAACTATACATATTTTTTTAATAAATAAATTACAAAATATTAATTTTAACTTCAAAACAGTAAGATATATAGCGGCCATAATCTAACCCGGTTCTTTTTAAAGAGAGTTTTGATTACAACAAAGAAATATTTGATTACAACAATGAATATGACTAATTTCACAATAAAAATATAATATTTGTTAATGTACGAATCATAAAATTGCACGTATTTAACGTGATTTGACATGAACATTTTTTTTATGTTTTTGTCCTAATCCATAGCAAGCTTTATTACAAAAACAAAAAATCTGATGTGGACACCACACGACTTCCTTGTACGATTATTAACCTATACATATTTTTTTAATATCTAAATTACAAAATATTAATTTTAACTTCAAAACGGTAAGATATATAGCGACCATAATCTAAACCGGTTCTTTTTAAAGAGAGTTTGGATTACAAGAAAGAAATCTTTGATTACAACAATGAATATGACTAATTTCACAATAAAAATATAATATTTGTTAATGTACGAATCATAAAATTGCACGTATTTAACGTAATTTGACATGAACATTTTTTTTAATTTTTTTTGTTCTAATCCATAGCAAGCTTTATTACAAAAAAAAGTATATAATTTTTAAATTTACATATCTCGCTTATACAAAGGGCTAATTTAATAATACTTGATGTGCTAGACGCAGAAATTAATTCTCTAATACTTTTATTTGAAGCATTTATTTCTAAAATCAAAATAAAATCATTTTATTCAAGAAAAACTGTTAACAACTTCAAGTAATGTACCACTTCCGGTTAGCCTATTTTAACCAAAATCTATTATGTTATTTCGATTGACATAAAAGTCTTGTATGCCAAATTTGAAAAGTTTTGGATTATATTTTAAAACAGTTTTTCATTAAAATCTATTATAGGCTTCATGTAAAGTGCCACTTCTGGAAATTGTGTAATAACCAGAAAAGGAGGTGCACAACTAGATGTTATAGGAGTCCTAAATACAAAATTTCAACTTTCTACGGCTTACCGTTTTTGAGTTATGCGAGATACGTACGTACAGACGTCACGACGAAATTAGTTAAAATGTATTCAGGGATGATCAAAATGGATATTTCCGCTGAAATCTGAAAACCGAAATTACAATACTTCCTTTACTTACGTACAAGGAAGTAAAAATGTATTGAAAAGTTCATAAAAGACGATTTACAAGTAGAAACAAAAATAAACAATGCAACTAAAATTAATACAAATAAATACATAATTGAAACTGAAACCCTATTTGACAAAATTAATATTCTAAACAACAAAAGCAAATTGAAAGGAAAAAACCCTTCCATCTATATTTCTTCGGATTTAACACAGAATGAAAGAGAAATCCAAGGAAAAATTAAGAGCTATAGCAAGAGAAGAAAGTAATAAGGGTAATCAAACAAAGATAGGCTATAAAAAATTAACCATAAACGGCAATGAAATGAGTTAGGACAAGGAACTGGGCAAACAAATAAATTCTAAAAATACAAAAAACTGACTACAAGACACGACGGCTCCAAGGTTACAACTGCTACGGAAAACGGACCAAGAGAACATAAGGAAATGAAATATCCCAATAAAAACAATGTAAACACAGACACCAATATACACGAGAATATTAAGCAAATACAATGGATAATAGGCACTCGGAATATGCAAAGCTTAAATGGAAAAGAAATATAACTAATAGAGGAATTCGAAAAAGCAAAGTTAGATCTACTTGCAATTTGTGAAACGAAGAAAAAAGGAATAATGGAACTGTAAAATGATCATGTACTACTATTTAGCGGAGTAAAACAGGAAATAAGAGCTAAAGAAGGAGTAGGAGTAATAGTAAGAAAGGAATATCTACAGAAATTAAAAAGTTGGGAGTTCGTATCAGCAAGTGTTGAACAGGAGTGCCCTGATTGAGGTTATGTGAATAAAGTCGTTCAAAAAGTTCGAAAAATGTTTTTATTAACGTAAGCAAATAATTTCTTATGCATAAGCACAAGGTATAAAAAGAAATATAATACGAAAGACCAGATACAAAGTGTTAAATTGCGACACCTTATTGATATCCACGGGTTGCCTAGAACCTTTTTCAGTCGAGTATGTGAACGAATGACCTTTTTCCACTTTATAGTAAATGGATAACGAGAGCACAACGGTTCGAGCAAATAATACACGTCGCGGCCTTACCGGAAAGAGAATGTCGCGATAAGTGTCGATAAGAAAGGTATTTCACAAAGGCAAGAGAGAGTGGTGAAGGGTGCTGACATCTAGATAATAATTACCAATCAACAGCAAGACTATTAAAAATAGAAATTCAATTAGAACGGTAGAACGGATACGAAACACAACAGTCATAGTAGCTTACGGACCAAATGAAAATGACAATACGGAAGAAAAAGACAAGTTCTGGGACGATTTAAATGATCTTGTCTAGAACGTTAATGACAGAATAATAATTATTGGCGATTTCAACGGACGAGAGGGAAGAAGAAACAACGACAAAATAGATGTAATTGGCCCGTATACGGAGAGGAACACAGAAATAATAATGGCAAAAGACTAATAAATTTTTGCATACAAAATAACTTAATTGTGACAAATTCATTTTACAAGCATAAAGATATCCACATGTACACCCGAGAAGTCAAGAGCAGAAATGAAAGGTCTGTCATAGACTACATGGTAATAAATAAAGAATATAGAAAAGAAGTGATGAATGTGAGAGTAAAGAGAGGTCCAGAAATAAATAGCGACCACTATTTACTACAGGCAAATACAAAACTCGGGAAAGAAACACACACAAATCAATATGACAACGTAACGTGCAAGAAATCAGAAGAAGTAATTAAATCATATATGTTCAGAAATGTCGAAGTAGCAGAAAAAATTAAAGACTTAGTAGAAGAGGCAGCGAAAACTGGAAAGGAAAGGTGAAGTTTGGACAGAAAAAATATAACAAAAATTTAAAGACAATCCTAACAGCAGCAAAGAAAGCATGTGGAACAATAGTTATACATAAAAACAAAAAAAAAGCTGCGACGTAAGAGAGCAAATAAAAATAAAAAAAAGGAGAAACGAAGAATGTACCTTCAGCACGAAACAAATGAAAGTTACAGAGAATACAAATTACAAAGAACCAAAATAAAACAGATGGTACAGGATGCGAAGAAACAATCATGGGAAGAGTTTGGAAGAAAAGTGGAAGAAGACAGCAAAGGCAACCAAGAATTATTCTACAAAGTATTAAAAAAAATAAGAAAACCTAAACAATATGAACTAAAGCAAATAAAAGGAAAAGATAGTAAAATATTATCAAATGATAAAGAAATAATGAGGCGTTGGAAAGAATATTTCCAAAAACTACTACTCAACGTAGAACAAGAAGACACCTTTACAAACGGAAGTAACGACAATAAAACACAAGAAGAAGATGACATAACAAATGAAGAGGTTGGAGAAATAATAAATTCTATAAAAAGAGGAAAATCGGCTGGACATGACAGAATAACATCAGAAATGCTTAAGTGCATGGGAACAATAGGTCTAGAAATGCTAGTAGAAATTTTTAAGAAAGCATGGAGAGAGAACAAAATACCGAATGATTGGAAAATAGGTATAGTGGTACCATTATATAAAAACAAGAGTGACAGCAGAGTCTGTGATAAGTACAGAGGCGTATTGTGGCAAAAAATTATGAACGTATACTAGAAAAACGATTAAGAACAATTGTAGAATGTAAGCTTGAAAAAGCAAAAAGTGGATTTAGAAAGGGGAGAAGCACCCAAGATCATATATTCACTATAAAACAAATAATAGAAAAAACAAATTAAAGAAATCCACAGTATATCTAGCACTTCTAGACCTAGAAAAATCATTTGACAGGGTCCCACAAAAATTAGTATGGGAAAGTTTAGAAAAAGAGGGAGTTAAAGGCAAGCCAAATGCAGGAATTATAAGTTGTACGAAAATAATTGAAATTACGTAAGGAAAAATAACCTGAAATCAGAGGAATTCTTAATAAATGACGGCCTACGACAAGGGGGTGTACTCTGTCCACTATTATTCATAGTACTCATGGATGATATAATAAAAGCAGTGAGGAAGAGCGTTAGTAAATTAAATGTCGGCTATTATAAACTTCGTACAATTCAGATCTCGGAATGCGCTTTTGCAGACGATGTAATGATTTGCGCATCAAAGGCAAAAGATCTCAAAAGAAACTTAAAAATATGGATACATGAATTAAGAGCGAGACAGATGAAGTTAAATATCACAAAGACAAAGATAATGGTAATAGGCAAAAACAGCGAAGAAGTTAACATAAAGATAAATGACGAAAAAATAGAGCAAGTCGACGCTTTCAAGTATTTGGGCGTGTTAATAAGTAAGGACGGATATATGGAAGAATAAATAAACGACAGAATAACTAATACATCCAAACTATATTACGCGCTAGCAACTTCATTTATTGGTAAAAAAGAAATATCGCATAAAACAAAAATGACAATCTACAAAACAGTATATAGACCAACTCTAATATATGGCAGTGAAAGCTGGGTACTATCAGAAAGTCAAAGAAGTAAACTTCAAGCTATGGAAATGAAGTACTTAAGAAAAGTAGAAGGTACCTATAACTCGTAAAGATCGAATAAGAAACGAAAAAGTTAGAGAAGAATTAGAAATAGAATCCATAGCCGAAAGAATAGAAACCTAACAACTAAGCTGGTTCGGCCACTTAACACGCATGGAAGAGGACAGTCCAGTAAAAACAATATGGGAAACAAAAATACAAAGAGCCAAAGTAAGAGGAAGACCTAGGAGACTTGCAATGAAGAAATTGGGAAAATATTAAAGGAAAGAGGAACCATCTGGAACGAAGCGAAGAAATTAACGAAGAACAAAACAGAATGAAGAAACTTCTCACATAACGTAACATAATGTTGTAATAGAATATTTTTATAATGATATATGCAATTCATATTATATATATTGTTATAAATTTTCTGTTCTTCTTGTAGATCCAGTTATTTTCTATAGTTTTCAAAGGAAAGTGTTGTAGGTTATACGGATCAAATATTCTTCACATTTAATAATGTTTACATATATTAGAACGTTTCGGTGGTCAAAATGCCACCATCATCAGCTATTAACAAATAAATCATTATAAGTAATGTTACAAAAAGTAAAATATAAAATAGTGTTACCTTACAAAATCATTTTACCTTCCGTCACCTTTAGGTAAGAAAGGTATTGTCTTTGGTCAAAAAATTCAATGATGAGTTTTTACTGAATAAGCATGTTTTAGGGTGACAAAAGTTCCGGATTCCATAACTTTAATACCACGATTCCAAAAATAATATTTTTTTCGTATTCCTCAAGTTTACATCCAGAAGAACAAGTGATTAGATTTTGATTATAATTGGTAAGCCGGGAGTAGCCTCATTTGAAGATTTAACAGTTAAATTTGATTTATTGACATTTATCGTTATTATAACTTAAAGAATATATTATTCTCTATACGATTTTATTACATTTTTATACTTCATATTCAATAGATACAGAGTTAAAGAATTTTAAAGAAATTAAATTTTATAATTCAGCCAGCTATACTAACCATGAAAATTAATAATATATTCATATAATTCAAATTGACAGATGTCAGTATCAATAAAAAGTAAATTAATGTGGCAGAGATGAGGATGTTGAAGTAGATGTTGGGGAAGGCACGGAAAGATACGGTAACAAATAACTCTAGTGTTACAAGTTTCTAGGAAGATACAAGAAAGACGATTACATTGGTTTGAAATGTCATGAGGAGAAATGAAGAATTATATTGGAACAAGAATGAATAGTTAGTAATAGGAGCTTGAAGAAGCAGAGGAAGACCAAAGATAAGATGGAAGGACTGTATTGCGGAAGACTTGAGAGAAAAGGAACTGAATGAGAACGACACGCAAAATAGCGACCCCTAACGAATGGGAAAAGCTAAAGAAGAAGATGTCAGTGTCAAGTGCAATTTGAATAGTTTGTTTCTGAAATAATTTTACTGGAAATTTAGAATCTTTTGCAAGAAAATTTATGTGTGGAATTTATACATTATATACAGGATTGACGGAAGGTATTGTGCTGGCCACAACAGATTTTTTAGTAGTATAAACGCATATATGACGAAAACTTTTTTCGTTTTACATTTTTGAAGTTTACATAATATTGATATTTACATAATATTGTGACGTGCGCCCCTGTGAGAATAGTACACGTGCCCCGCCGCTGAAAGAATGTACCAGAGCGATGACCCAGATGACGCAATCCCTGCGACGCGCCGCCTTGAGGGTAACTACGCCGTGACCTAATTCCTTTGTATACAGGTCACTGTCGCCTCGCGAAGGTTCTACTAGGCCCGAGGAGGTTCTAGAAATAAAGTCGCCAGGTATATAACCCGTCGCCAAAGCCAGCGAAGGCACTCTGTAGCAACGAGTAAAGAAGTCTGATATAAATAAACGTTGTGAATAGTTGGTGATATAAACGACAGTCGCCAAGTGAACATAAATAAATGTAATTAGTGACATAAAGAGTGGTGAATTGTAAGTGTCTTATAATATTCTTAGTCTTTAAATTAGTGTTAATATTTGTTTATCATAGTGTTAGTTTAATTTATTATCTTTTAATTATATATTCTTAATATTTATTTACCGTTTAATAAACGTATTATTCTTTTACTTAATAATATTTGTCTGTGTTTTACACTTCACCCATATAAATAAAAACGTTACAATATTGATTGTTATAACTGAAAAGGTAACCCACGTTTTTCTTTATTTACGTACTACTTTTAAAACCTAATGTTTGTTCTTATTTTTCAGTTATAACAATCAATATTATGTAAATATCAATATTATGTAAACTTCAAAAATGTAAAACGAAAAAAGTTTTCGTCATTTATGCATTTATACTACTAAAAAATGATTTTGTAAGGTAACACTATTTTATATTTTACTTTTTGTAACATTACTCATAATGACTTATTTGTTAATAGCTGATGATGGTGGCATTTTGACCACCGAAACGTTCTAATATATGTAAACATTATTAAATGTGAAGAATATTTGATCCGTATAACCTACAACACTTTCCTTTGAAAATTATTGTTATAAAGGATATATCGAAAATGTAAAATTTTGTAAAAAAATCGTTTGACCTTACACCTTCGGGTAGAAAGGTTTTTTGATTATATATATATATATATATATATATATATATATATATATATATATATATATATATATATATATTGTATTATTAATTAAATATTTAAAATTATAGTGTAACGTGCGCCCCTGACTTAAGAGTATGCGAGCGCCGCCATTGGTAGAATATTCCCGAGCGATGACGTAATCTCCGGCGAGGGAAACCCTTACGCGTCTAGAATGGTTTAATTACATCTGGTGGACTGATCCTTTGTATTCAATGTCAATGTGGCGTCGGAAAGTTCGAGAAGGACATCGCGCTATATAACCCCGTCGCCAAAGCCAGCGAACACAATCTATTATATAGAAACAACGAGCAATGAACAGTGGGTGATATAAATAAACAGTCTACGAGTTGTGAACATAAATAAATGTAGTTATATAAATAAATAAATAAATAAATATTTCATCACGGCATATTACCCATTGCTGGGTGTGCCAATCTGCTTCATACACAGATATCGGTAATGATGGAATATTTGTACCGTGCGGGCGCTTACCAGGCGTCACCTCGCGGGCACTCATTGCTGGCGTGGAGAGTGCGCCACAGGGATCAATTTTGTGCCATTAAAATGCGATGTAATTTTTGGCGTCGGTCGGGATCGAACCCGGGTCCCCAGATATATAAATGTAGTGATATAAATATTGTTTCAATAAAAAATATTTGTCCTAATTAACGTTTAATAAACGTTTAATTTTAATTAATGATATTTCTTTGATTTATACACTTCACCCATATAAATAAACGTTACAATAGGTAGGGTAATTCATGACTAATCTAATGTTACAAACTTTAACAGCTTATTTGTGCTGGCAACATCAGATTTTTTTGTAATGTAACGATATATTTCTATTCATTTATTGTTGCACACTTTTTAATACATTTCATGTAAGTATTAATGTTATGGTAATGAAACACTTACTTTTTTGTAAATTTACATTTTTAACTCGAGATTGATGGAGATGAAATTATGAAAGACGCACAAACATAATAACCATGCGTTATTCGGTATTCGAACCCAGGACCTTTGGAGCATGAAGTGATATCCCTACCGCCAGCCCACCTGGGTCGGCATGTAACGATATAAAAAGAAATTGATGTATGAATTCAGAAAAAAATCTCTATCGAATGAACTAAATTGATTTACAGATTTTCATTTAAAAAATATAATTTTGTGCTATAGGTTGAGAAGAACTGGTTTGATTTATTTTTTTTTGTTCAATAAGTGAATGTCCCGCTGTATCCCTACAACTTTTATTTGGATAATTTTATTTCTTTCCCAATAGTAAAGAAAATAATTGATGTGTCCCATATCCATGTATATGTAGTATACATATTTGTTTAGTGTCAGCTACATAACATCAAAATTTCACCACAATACCCGTATCTACCGCACTTTAACAAATAAAAATATTTTCAACGAAAATATTATTTTAAAAAACTATTCAGATTGTATATCTTATATATGATACTTTCGAAGTGTCTCATGTATATATATTTTGCTTCAAACTGTATAAATTCATTGTTCTGTTCTTTACATCTACAGTGTTGGCCTGTGATTCGCTATGTCTTGCACGATCTCGGAAAAAGATCAATCCTTCGCGGTTCTAGACTACGGTCCTAAAGGAATCGTCGGGACTGTGACATTGAACCTTTCGTACGGACTCAAACCTGGAGCAACCATCAACGCTGTCGTAAAGACTGATGCAGATATGGCCATCAACATTAGAGATCAACATGACAATATACTTATTCATGTTGTTTCGAGGTAGGTATGAAAATATTCTTAATAAATGAGCATTTTTATTATAGTTTCTTCACATAAATCAAATTCTAAAAACTACGGTATATAATTTTTCAGACATCTTAATAACTTAAGCCTTGTACAAGAGTAGAGTACAGTACCTATCTTTAATTTTAAAGAATGATAGAAATGTGTTTCCCATAATGGAAATTCTCAAATATTTTTATAAAGAAATAATATGTAATTAGATTACTAGTACTAGTGTAACAAGTATCATATGTCATTTATATAATTGAATGCACTCGCCTATTCGTGAAATAAATATACTTTTTAATCATATTGCATATATATAACTTTTAATTATAAGAACATTTTACTATCAATCGGTAGGACAGTAGCTAATTCCAAACGGGCATTCAGCAAATTAAAACTAATCTTGTCATATTAGCGAACAACCAAGACCCAAAATCGTCTCACGATTTAGCTGTGTTTAAGCGCTGAGTAAAAAATTCTAAATAAGTAGACACCAACGACATTATTGAAGATTTGGCATCGAAGAAAGCAAGAAAACATTTCATTCATTTTTTTTGTTTACGTTAATATCTCTGAAATTTTTATATAAAAATCTGTTGTGGCCAGCACAATACTTCTCGCCATTTTCATTTTATGTTGCATAGGGCGCGAGCAGTTATGTGACTTTGTTGGCCTTTGCAAGCAGATATGGGGGCCGGTGTCAGAATGACAACTAGTAATAATGTACATAGGTGTCAAGTATCATAAGTTTTCATTCAAAACATTATGATTTTCCAAATCCATGTATATTATTTTTCTCGACAAGTATATTCCATACTATTGATGACAAATAAACATCAGAATATTTTGAAATTTTGAATGAAAAGTTATGACATATGACAGTTGTGACATCTATGTAAATAACTACTAGCCGTCATTCTGACACGGATCCTCATATCTGCTTGCCAAGGCCAACAAATTCACAAAACTGCTCGCGCCCTATAAGTAACAAATTTAACATTTCTTGTACACACAAATAATTGAAATTGTATCTCTTCTTTCGTTCTATGAGAAATTTTGTCCTACTATTCTATTATGTTCAAAATTCTTCAAATTCATTGACTGTATTAGCGGTATTTCTTAAGGATATATGCAATATTAAATGTACTCGTACCTCCCAGAATAATCTTCCAGTAAAGTTAGTAAAAATGCTAATTTTTTACACTGACATTTTTCATTTATCTGTCAATTAAAAACATTTAAATATCTCAACTATTTTTTGGGCAACAAGATTTATTACAACAGATTATTCTATATTATTATATACCTACTATATCTCCAAACCTATACGAGATATAATAAAAAAATTAAATGTGTCAAATTGAGAATTTAATTATCTTTATTATTTGTATTAACAAATTTTCAAAAATTAATATTTAGAAATTATTTTTTTTAGAAACTACCACTTCCGGTTGTCCAATTGTTACCAGAACCTATTCAACTCTTCCCATTATTGTTAGATTGAGGAATCCGTAGTAACACAGGTTTTTAGTCTTATAGAATTTGAGAAATCGTACCTTGAACAACCTCACACACACATCCATACATACACAGATATCATCGTAAAAATGTTATAATCGGATTCTAAGGACCTTAAATCGTGCTTATTCACAAAATTCTGGATATGAAATTTTTAGCATGAATCCAATACCTCTCTCAGCAAATTGTTCACGGTAAATTTTAATTGATTATTTGTTTATATGAAACTTGAAAATACAATACTTTGACCGCCACTACATATTCGAAGAAAATATATCTCCAATAAATTCTACCTTAAAAACATGCAATCCAATAATGTTTTACTAATAGATAAAATCAAGGACATTACAAACTATTCTAACTCTAACTACTGGAATAAAAGGAACAAACCGATATTATCTGACAGCCACCAGGAATTAAACACAATTAACATAGAAACATTTCAAGTGATGCCTATATTTAAATACGATCTAATAATTAACTGGTTCCAAACTAATGTTAATTGTAACCAATTTAATAAATCGGAACCGGGTTATATGACGAAAAACAAATTTATGGAATATATTAACGACAAACAGTGGGACGAAATAATTTATACAGATGGATCTGTCCATCGCAATAAAAATTCTAGCAGCTTTGCCATATTCAAAGAATACAGCAACACCACCACAATGTATAGAATTAATCACCTGACCAGTTCATACAACACCGAAGCTTTAGCAATCTTTCATTCGTTAGAAAACCTTGTAACATGCCATAACAAAAAAATGCTCGTAGTTACAGACTCAAAAGCTGTTTTAGAAAGCTTAACCAACAAATTAGACACGAAGAGCCTACCCATTATATATAAAATTAAAAATCTTGCTAAAAAGCTTTCTGATCAAAACAACCATATAGAATTTCTTTGGGTACCGGGACACTCAGGTATAACTGGGAACGAAAAGGCAAATGAATCAGGCAACGAAGGACACCTCACCGGACAAGAAATTAATATCCACCTGACAATATTTGACGCAATAAATATCATCAAGGAGAAAATGATGAATGAGTGGCAACAATGGTATATACAAAAAAGTGAAACGACGGGAAAAATATTTCTAGAGTATAACCCAAAAATCACCAAAGAAAATTGGGTCAACAAACGCATGACAAGAAAATATATAACAACATTAGTTAGAATAAGATGCACACACACAAAAACTCCCGCCCACTTACACAAATTAGGAATCATAGAATCAGACAAATGTGAATGTGGACAAGCAGCAGACATAAACCATCTTGTATTTAATTGTAACAAATATATTATGGCACAAAGAACCTTCCACTTAGATATAATTAAAACATACCATACACTACCGGTAAATATTCACACTATTACATCAAATCCGAAATCCCAACTTTGCTTATCATTGTTTAATTACATTGTACAGTGCGGAATAGAAATATAAAATTATACAAAATAGAAACGTATAGAACAGGAGTAAATGGCAAGCATGTCTCCTAAGGACACAAGCCAGGGAAGAGAGAAAAAAAAAAAAACAATACTTTGACTTTGACTATAAACAAGCCTTTAAAAAAATAATGCAAGTGAGGTTATACTTTAATTTAATATTGCTGTAAGAATATATATACTGCTCAAAAGAATTAAAGGGTCATTTTTTTTTGTTAATAACTTTTATACTAAGAAAACAAGAATACCCATATTGAGAATTAAAGTAATGTAAAGCTTATGTATTGTTTAAACATCAGTAGGTACTTGTTTTATTTGTTTTGATTCTGTCATTATACTTCTACACTGGTATTAATTAAAGAAGACGCAAAACAGGAGTGAAATTTAGTTCTCTACGATATTTTATTAATTATTTGCTAAAGTATAGCAGTGATAGATCGCTAAATTTGTGAGCTATGAATGAAAATAGAGGAAATAGAAGACATCTGAGTCAAATTGAATTGTCTGAAGCCGTTACGTTAATCCACAGCGGTACGTAGCTCGACGTCCAGGAGTTAGCCATTCAGTTATCTGGAGGGCATGGAGAAGATACCAAGAGACCGGTCTTTTATCCAGACGTATTGAGCAAGGCCGAGGAAGATTAACTGCTGCTAATGAAGACAGATTTTTGAAACTTCAGGCTCTACGTAAGCGCTTCGCTACAGCTCGAGAGCTACAAAATGAGCTCTCTCGTGCAACTGGTACCAGGATTTCTAACCAGACTGAACGAAATAGGCTTCGAGAGGAACATTTATCTTCCCGGATTCCTGTTAAGAGCATTGTGTACTCCTATACTAAAATATGAAGCGAAAATTCAAATAAATTGTTCATGTACCAGAACTATTAACATTTGAGTTAAAATTAATAAACAATATGTGATTGTGTTCTTTTTTCATTTATTTTTTAGTAGTGTCCATGCTCTGGATTCTGGATACTCCAATTTAATGATAAACGTTTGTTGTAATGTGAAATTAATAAAATTATTAAAATAAAGATTTAAGCTACCTGTAAATGAATTTTTAAATGAAAATCGCACATTTAGAAAAAAAGTTATTAAGAAAAAAAATGACCCTTTAATTCTTTTGAGCAGTATATATATATATATATATATATATATATATATATATATATATATATATATATATATATATATATATATATATATATACAGGATGGAAATGAACTTAATGTCATAAATTTAAGGGTGAGTAGTATGACATGTGTAGATTATGAAACTGAAAGATTTTTTTTTAAATTCGAAAAACGAAAATTCGACTTTTCTTAAGAAACTTTTTCTTACTGCTGTTTTAATTCATATTTCATTAAAAATATGGTTATCAAAAATACATTCCAAATTAGTTGTATAAGATATTATTCTTAATAATTAAATTAAATAGCATTTTTAACGAAAATAATTGTGTAATAGATAAAATAATACAAATGCGTTGCCAGTGGTCCAGTGGTACCAAAAATGTTAGTTTCATGAAAACTACCCTTAAATATGCGAAGTTAAAAAAAAAATTCTGTTTTGTAATCTACACATGTCATATTACTCACCCTTAAATTTATGACATTAAGTTCGTTTCCACCCTGTATATATATATTTAATATATATAATGGGAAATCGATCCCTATATGCTGAAAACTTACGATTTAATGAAAGATATTAGGTACCGGTACTATCTAAAAATGACATATTACTCAATATGTGCTTACGCAGATAAGTCCATTTACATAGAAAGAAATGAGAGCATACGAAAACTTCTATACTTTTATAAATGTTGGTCATGATGGGTGAAAAAATGTACATTTTAAATATTTTGACAAATAATGTGTTTATTATTGGAAAAGTGAAATATAGATTTTAGTATATTATCGAAGTAAAATGATTGTATTCTATATTTTACTGGTATTACTTTCTCAATGCTTGAATGATACAGACGTCTTCGACCATGGATGATATTACAAAATGAGAATATTATATTTGTAATGTAAAGAATAAAATAGGAGGTTTTCAGTTTATGCCAAATGTTATTTCCCTGCTTTCCAACATTTTACGTACTTAATCGACTTTTCTTTTTCGATATATTTCTTCTAGAAATTATTCCTTTGGATTCTCATTTCTTCGTATATCCCAAATTTTAAATAAATATATTGCGTATTTACTATTATTACATATTTAATACATTATACAAAATAATCCAAGCAAATTCTGGCATATTTTAATTTATTTTCATTTAAATCAGCTCGTTTTATTATCCGTAACCAGAACCACAAACCTTTCTTTTGTATAAATTTTTGTACAGTATTTTGTTTATTATCTTTAACAGAAGAAAATCTGAAAAACGATTTATTGTAATTTCTATCCACTCTATTAGAACAACCGTACATTGCATAAAAACTTGACATTTTTATTATTACTCAAGCAAAAATATTCGTCAATGAGGCGATTGTTTTATTTGTCCTCCAAACTAAAAGTTAGGTTATGGCTTGCACGTGCCCTATATTCTGAAATAAAAACAAAAAAGGTTTTCTTTTTTGTAAAATTTCTTATACATGATTATTATTTTTAAGCCTAACGAACATTCTTGTCTCTGTCTCCGGGCGCAAACCTCGCGGTACCACTAACTGGAAAGTAAATATTTTTATAACCGCGTTCAATAAGGTCGATAATTATTTGATTTTGAGTCATTTTTATCTGCATCTCCCTATAAACATACATATTACTCCATCCTTAAAGGGATGTCTTCAAATTTAAAAGATTTATTAAACAACTTTTGTAGATAGTGAATGAAATTTGGATATAAATTTTTTTAAAAGAATTTTCAGTCTTCCAGTTTCACCCTTTGTCAACCAGAATTATATCTGGTATACCCTAGTTATAAATATGAATGTAGACTTTTAGGGACAATATGATCTTATCCTTATCCCTAATTAAATCGGTAGAAATATACACAGCAATATTTTGACATTTGACATCTATGTACATAATTACTAATTGTCATTCTGACACGGGCCTCCATATCTGCTTGTCAAGGCCAACAATGTCACATGACTGCTCGCGCCCTATACTAATGTAACCAAAAACGGAAGTGGCGAGAGGTATTGTGCTGGCCACCACAGATTTTTTCATCTAAAATTTCGACAAGAGTAAAGATAAACAATATTACGTATTTAATTTTGCAAGGAATATACCAATGGTTAAAATATTGACATCCTTTCATTTAAGTAACGAAAAAAATGTTGCTCTGTTTAGAGTGTCGAGTAATGGCTTTGCCCTGAATTCGTTCTTCGGGTCATGGGGCCCAGACGAGAAAGTGTCCCCTTCTCCTGTGGCCAAGGGGTGCCGCTTCTCCGCCACGCTGGTGTACGAGCAGGAGGGCTACAGAGTGTTCGTGAACGGTGTTCAGGTGGCGTTCTATAGGCACCGCTCTGCCAAGCCGCCGCACAAAGTGGAAGTCAACGGTGGACAGGTCTACAAATTGGCTTACCTCACATTGAGTGACATCTAGAAATACTTATGTAATATAATATAAATGAAATTGAAATTTGAAGTTTCTGCATTTTATAGTAAACTAGTGTACTCGTATAAGTCTTTAAAGCACATGTGATGAGTTTAAACACACTAATATCATACACTCTTTTTTATTATACCTGCATATCTATCCCTGCTTGAAATCTTCTAAATATTATTTTTTGAAAAAAATTGTTCTTGCAATTATTGAAACAATAATTTAATCACTAACAAATTATTTTATATCACTTTTACAGAGAACAAAATTCCCTGCAACTTTTATGTTAAATATTTCTACCTTCCGTCACCTTTAAGGTAAGGAAGGTATTGTCTGATCAAAAAGTTCAATGATGAGTATTCCGCAAGCTACATCTAGAAGAAGAGGTGATTAGATTTTGGTTATAATTGGTCAACCGGAAGTACCCTCATTTGAAGATTTTATCTGACTTTCTTGAAAAAACGCAGTTAAATATCATTTATTGACATTTAACGTTATTATAACTTAAAGAATATATTATTCTCTATACGATTTTATTGCATTTTATATTTCATATTCAATAGATATAGAGTTAAAGAATTATAAATATATTAAATTTCATAAATCAGCCAGATATGCTAACCATGGAAACTGCTAATATATTCAGATAATTCAAATTGACAGATGCCAGTATCATTGAAAAGTAAACGAATGTGGCAGTGGTAAAGGTGAGGATGTTGAGAAAGATGTTGGGAAGACACAGAAAGATACGGTAAAAAAATAAGGGACACAACTCTAATGCTAGAAATTTCTAGAAAGATACAAGAGAGACGATTACATTGGTTTGAACATGTCATAGGGAGAGATGAAGAATACATTGTTAGAAGAATGAATAAGTTAATAATAGAATTTTGAAGAAGTAGAGGAAGACCACAGATAAGATGGAAGGATTGTATTGCGGAAGATTTGAGAGAAAAGGAACTGAATGAGAACGACGCGGAAAACAGAAATGAGTGGAAGAAGAAAATTAAAAAAGCGACCCCTAACGAATGGGAAAAGCTAAAGAAGAAGAAGAAATACTTGGTTTCAATTTTCAAAAGTTTCTGAATGTTAGTATTTGAGTTAGAGTGCCCAGAAGATCCACACACACATACATTTTCACACTCACAGACATCATCGTGAAAATGTTAAAATTGGATCATAGAGACCTTAAAACGTGGACATTTACCAAAATCTTGATATGCGATTTTTAGCACGATCCCTATACCTCTCTTTTACCAAGGGTAGCGGGAGGTAAAAATAGTAACCTACGAGTAACTGTCTATTCAACGATTTTGATTGGTGAAACGGAATTTTGACTATGCGATGATAAAATTTATTCGTCAGATAACTATTTATGAATTTATTCGACAATGAATCCGGGCGGGCATAAGAGTATTTATACGGCGAAAAAGTAAGTTCAAAGCAGCAGTAAAAATTAAAAGAATAAATAAAACACACTATAAAAGTCACAAAATGGAGAAAACCAAAAAAACACAACAAAATTTCAAGCGAATGGAAAGAAACAGCCTAACTTTTTAAACGCCAGTTCGATAGTTTCGCCCACAGAACATTAACATTCAAATTATCGCCAACGCAAAGTGACAGTCACAACCTAAACTTGGATTGACCACAGAATCAATTTATTTCACTGTCTAAACCAAAGCTATTTTCGTACGTGAAATGAACCATAGGTGACCATTTAGGAATTGGTGGTGTGATCTCTATTCCAATGGTAGCAGGATATAAAAAGAAATATATTTCATCAAGAATATACGAGTATTTATTACATTATTTTTAAATTTGTTATTTTTACGAATATACGATTATTAATCTTTTTTTTCGAAAGTAACTTCCTTGTACGTAAGTAAAGGAAGTATTGTAATCGCGAAAAATTTCGGTTTTCAGATTTCAGCGGAAATGTCCATTTTGATCATCCCTGAATCCATTTTGACTAATTTCGTCGTGACGTCTGTACGTACGTACGTCCGTACGTATCTCGCATAACTCAAAAACGGTAAGCCGTAGAAAGTTGAAATTTTGTATTTAGGACTCCTATAACATCTAGTTGTGCACCTCCCTTTCTGGTTATTACACAATTTCCAGAAGTGGTACTTTACATGAAGCCTATAATAGATTTTAATGAAAAACTGTTTTAAAATATAATCCAAAACTTTTCAAATTTGGTATACAAGACTTTTATGTCAATCGAAATAACATAATAGATTTTGGTTCAAATAGGCTAACCGGAAGTGGTACATTACTTGAAGTTGTTAACAGTTTTTCTTGAATAAAATGATTATATTTTGATTTTAGAAATAAATGCTTCAAATAAAATTTTTAGAGAATTAATTTCTGCGTCTAGCACATCAAGTATTATTAAATTAGCCCTTTGTATAAGCGAGATATGTAAATTTAATTTTACTTCCTTGTACGTAAGTAAAGGAAGTATTGTAATCGCGAAAAATTTCGGTTTTCAGATTTCAACGGAAATATCCATTTTGATCATCCCTGAATCCATTTTGACTAATTTCGTCGTGACGTCTATACGTACGTACGTCCGTACGTACGTATCTCGCATAACTCAAAAACGGTAAGCCGTAGAAAGTTGAAATTTTGTATTTAGGACTCCTATAACATCTAGTTGTGCACCTCCCTTTCTGGTTATTACACAATTTCCAGAAGTGGTACTTTACATGAAGCCTATAATAGATATTAATGAAAAACTGTTTTAAAATATAATCCAAAACTTTTCAAATTTGGTATACAAGACTTTTATGTCAATCGAAATAACATAATAGATTTTGGTTAAAATAGGCTAACCGGAAGTGGTACATTACTTGAAGTTGTTAACAGTTTTTCTTGAATAAAATGATTATATTTTGATTTTAGAAATAAATGCTTCAAATAAAATTTTTAGAGAATTAATTTCTACGTCTAGCACATCAAGTATTATTAAATTAGCCCTTTGTATAAGCGAGATATGTAAATTTAATTTTACTTCCTTGTACGTAAGTAAAGGAAGTATTGTAATCGCGAAAAATTTCGGTTTTCAGATTTCAACGGAAATATCCATTTTGATCATCCCTGAATCCATTTTGACTAATTTCGTCGTGACGTCTATACGTACGTACGTCCGTACGTACGTATCTCGCATAACTCAAAAACGGTAAGCCGTAGAAAGTTGAAATTTTGTATTTAGGACTCCTATAACATCTAGTTGTGCACCTCCCTTTCTGGTTATTACACAATTTCCAGAAGTGGTACTTTACATGAAGCCTATAATAGATTTTAATGAAAAACTGTTTTAAAATATAATCCAAAACTTTTCAAATTTGGTATACAAGACTTTTATGTCAATCGAAATAACATAATAGATTTTGGTTCAAATAGGCTAACCGGAAGTGGTACATTACTTGAAGTTGTTAACAGTTTTTCTTGAATAAAATGATTATATTTGGATTTTAGAAATAAATGCTTCAAATAAAAGTTTTAGAGAATTAATTTCTGCGTCCAGCACATCAAGTATTATTAAATTAGCCCTTTGTATAAGCGAGATATGTAAATTTAAAAATTATATACTTTTTTGTTTTTGTAATAAAGCTTGGGACAAATATATAAAAGAATGTTCATGTCAAATTACGTTAAATACGTGCAATTTTATGATTCGTACAATAACAAATATTATATTTTTATTGTGAAATTAGTCATATTCATTGTTGTAATCAAATATTTCTTTGTTGTAATCAAAACTCTCTTTAAAAACATGCTTTATGGTCGCTATATATCTTACTGTTTTGAAGTTAAAATTAATATTTTGTAATTTATTTATTAAAAAAATATGTATAGTTTAATAATCGTACAAGGAAGTCGTGTGGTGTCCACATCAGATATATTGTTTTTGTAATAAAGCTTGCCATGGATTAGGACAAAAAAAAAATGTTCATGTCAAATTACGTTAAATACGTGCAATATTATGATTCGTACAATAACAAATATATTTTTATTGTGAAATTAGTCATATTCATTGTTGTAATCAAATATTTCTTTGTTGTAATCAAAACTCTCTTTAAAAAGAACCGGGTTAGATTAATGTTAATTTAAAAATTATAGTAGTAAATGAATTATTTTTTGTTCTATATCAAAATATTTCTCGGGCTTGGCTTAAGCCTGTCTATATTTTGTAATTTAATTATTAAAAAAAATATGTATAGGTTAATAATCGTACAAGGAAGTCGTGTGGTGTCCACATCAGATTTTTTGTAATTTAAATTTAGTTAAAACCAAGTTACTAAGTACTAGTGGTGAACAAACCAGAAAAAAAAATTCAATGCGCGCAAACTTCATAGTTGTTGATAAGAAATTGAGAAATGAAGAAGTATACTTTGGTTCACGAAATACAACAGCACATGGCGCTTGAAGGCCGACCGTATTTATATGCATTAAATATTAAATAAATAATTTTGCAATTCGTTTAACCACACTTATCAATACTAAATATTTTAATCTGTAAAAATATACCATAATTGAATATTAAAAACTACAAAATTGAAATCAGATACATGGTTAAATATCTTTTAATTCCGTTGATTTTATTTGATAATTACTGACAGATGACAGGTGATATTTTTACGTTTTTGTAAATTAATTGTGCATTTAGACCAATCAGAGGACAGAATTTTATTCCTATCTAAACGCTTTTTTCTTACGTGAAATGAACTATAGTAGGGAATTTTAATAAAGCAATATTAAATTATTTGATATTTACCCATTAGGATGTTATATAAATTGATGTCTGAAAAAAGCAGTGTAAGAAATTTTGTGTATTGTGACCACTACCCGTAAATAATATCTTTCTGTGTTTTTAATTATACTTTATTTCATGTAAGAAAATAGTACATGTCGCTTGATAGTCGACCGTTTTTACATGTATTAATTAAATAATTTGTGTAATCAAACTTGGTCAATATTAAATATTTTTATTAGTAAAAATGTACCATACCTGAATATTAAAAAGTACAAAGTCGAAATGGTTAAATATCACATACATAATTCTGTTGATTTTATTTTATAATTGACAACTGACAAAAGATTTTTTTTGTTTACTTGATATGCATTTTAGCCAATCAGAGTGCAGAATTTATTTCCCAATCTAAACCAACGCTATTTCCTTCCGTGAAATGAACTATAGGCGATGGGAAATAAGTAATATGACATCTGGTGATATTTTGCAGAACTATGGTTGACGGGATAAATTATACAAGTGACATTTTCTTGATTGTATAAACACAAGTGCTTTCTATTATATTTACGTTTACATATGTAATATCTCTTAATATTATACACTTAATGTATAAATACAATTAGTAAATGTCAAATTATCCCGTTAACATTAGTTCCACTTTGGCGCTGCGATCTTATTTCCCATCGCCTTATAGTGTATTTAAAAGCCACTATACAGGGTTGCGATTGAGAAAATTTCTATTGTACTAACAGTTTAACTTAAATTGTACTAAAATCACTAACTCTGTACTAAAAATAAAAATCCCGCCACATATTTAAAATAATCATAATTGTACCTATATGTACTTTCAAACATTTTTATTGATAAACTAATAAACAAAAAACAAAAAATAAACATAAATACATTTTTGTGCAACCACCCGCGAACTAAACATTTCGCAGACGTAATACAGTCCGTTGATATGGTTACGGCGGCAAAATTGAGCCCTTCCGACATTACCTACTACTTTAAATAAATTGTGCTAAACTTAGAAAAGAGGTTACTGACGTACTAGAAAATTGAGAATTGTACTAAATCTAGTACAATTGTGCTGACTATCGCATCGCTGCCACTATATCTTTAATGGCCTATCTTCACAGCGCTGGTTGTGTGTTGATGTTACATGTGTTACATTTGGTGTTGGTGTGTCATCATTCTTGTATGTGTTAATGTTAATTATTAAGCAGTAGTTTACAAGCCTTGAAATGAGTGACGAAGAGAATATATTTTGTAACGCTGTTAAAAATGGGCAGTAAGTATTCGTGCTTTGTGTTGTGTATGTTTTTTGTTTAACGTAAAAGTTGGTAAACGTAGATTTATAAGGAAAAAACAATAAAATTCGAATACGGATAAAAGATAGTTTTTAATTATTTTTTCATTTATTATTTAACTTGAATATAGTATAGAGTTATGATATTATAAACATATTCTGTACTATACTATAATCTTGTCTTCAGTGGCGGCTTGTCAGGGTAGGCAGGTGAGGCAGTGCCTCACCAGAAAGAAATAATAATATCATTTTAACAAATTACTAATTTGAACTAATAAGCTGTAAATAATGTAAAGTAGTATGTAATTTAAATTTCAATATATTCCGTTAATGCTTGTCTTTATAAATATTAAAAGAACAATTTAAATCACCACCATAACTAATATGTAATCCAATTCACCTAATTTACACTTTGTGAGACTTGCCTATGACATATACTCGAAATGAATAGTATTGTCTATTTCTAAACAGCGCCATGATGTAGTAGCGCTTTAATGTACAACTACTTGTCTGTATATAGACAAATATCCCTAATAGATGGCGAAATACGGTTCTGATCCATAGTAAAATAACGGTATTTTTCGTTGTCGACCGAAAGGCAACAAAGCGAATAAGCCGACTGCTAACTTTTACAACTTTCATGTAACGTCCGTCTTGGTCAGATGCTGGCCAGATTTTCAATTTCTTCAGCTACAAAGAAAATAGCTATTTTACAGGATTTTTTTTTTTTAAATAAATTTTAGAAGTACATTAACATGTCCTAAAACAGTATTCTCAAATATTAAATGTTACAGGATGTATCAAGATAATGGAACAGTGCCATTTATTCCTGAATATGAATAGTTCCACAAAAAAGTGATTAAGATATTTTGTAAAGCATAAAGGGGGACACATTTTGGCATAACTATTATTATTTTAGAGCCAGTGGTAATCAACTTATGGATCAATGTTTTTTTTTTTAAATTGCATCATATTTTTTATTAACTCATTAAATAGCGAATTTCCTTTTGAATTCAACAATATAATAATAGCATACCCTTACATTGCGAAAATTTTGATAAAAAATAATTCAAAATTAATATTTTAATTTTTTTAAGTAGGCTAAGCAAACATTCAACTATTAAAAAAAAGAAAATTATCTGTCATTTTTGTATGTCATTGTTACGTATTAAATTATTTTTTCGAAATGTTCCAAAGTTCGTAATTTTTTTTTATTTCGCATAATTATAATTTAGTCTTGCGTAAATTAAATATAATCTTTCCGCAAATAAATTGCATGCTAGGAATGCATTTGTTGAATCTGCTGCCATTATTAAATTAATTATTACAAAAGTAACGAAAATTACCTTAATTATAATAATAGATACCGATGAAATACGAAAATGACAGATAATTTTCTTTTGTTTTAAAGATTAAATATTTGCACAACCTACTTAAAAAAATTAAAATACAGATGAAATACTAACTTTGAATTATTTTTTATCAATTTTTTCGCAGTGTAAGGGTATGATATTATATCGCTGAATTCAGAAGAAAATTCTCTATTTAATGACATAATAAAGAATACATAATGGCATTTAAAAATTGTAACATTGGTCCATAAGTTTATTACCACTGACTTTAAAATAATAATAGTTATGTCAAAATATGTCCCCCTCTATGCCTTATAAAATATCATAATCACTTTTTTGTGTAACTTTTCATATAAATGAATAAAAGGTACTGCTCCATTATCATGATACACCCTGTATAGTATGAAAAATGATAATAGAAAAAAATAAAAATAAATACTCGGTTAGTTTCAATAAGGGAAATTTTATTGCAATACGTATTTCGGCTTGTTAGGCCATCATCAGGAAGGAAAGAACCGAATGAGACGAAAACATGATACAATTTAAATAGCAGATATAATTCAAAGAAATGGGGATCATAGTGGACAAATCAATGGAGATTTATAAAGGTCTATTTGTTCGTTTACCGTCTTTCAAAGTAAATAAATGAGTATTTTATTATATTTATTAATTTATTTTTACCTCTCGCTAAGAGAGGTATTGGATTTATGCTAAAAACCACATATTCAGATTTTATTGAATAAGCACGTTTTAAGGTCCCTACAATCCGATTTTAACATTTTTGATGATGTCTGTGTGTGTGTGTGTGTGGATGTGTGTGTATGTGTGTGTGTGTATGTGGGGTGTTGGAAGGACGATTACTCAAAAACTATAAGACTTTAAATTTGTTTAACTACGTATTTCCCAATCGGACATTCATGGGAAGATCTGAAAAGGTGTTGGTAACAATTGGACAACCGGAAGTAGAAGATTCTTGAAAAAAAATCTTCTAAATATTATTTTCTGAAAATTTTTCTTGGTAATATTAAAGAAAATTAAATTCTCTATCTGATACATTTAAATATTTTATTATATATTCTATAGATTTAAAGATAAAAGAAATATAATATATATATATATATATATATATATATATATATATATATATATATATATATATATAATAATAATAATAATAATAATAATAATAATAATCTGTTATAATAAATTTTACTGCCGAAAGAATGCCATGGAAAATAGTTGAAAATTTAAATTGTTTGTAACTGACAGAAAAATGTCAGTGTCAGAAATCCGGAAACATCACTGAAGACTTTTTCTGAGAAGTACATATATTATATTATTTCTTAATGTATTAATAGTTAAATATTTAATATTATAGGTATATTACACATACCCTTCAGAAATACTGTTACTTCCGACAATGAATTGGAAACATCTCGAAAAATTAGAAGAGTAGGACAAAATTTCTTCATAGAATGAATTTAAATTTAAAAAATCTAAATATATGGAATAGATATAAATAGAATTTTTAGTGTAGAGTGTAGGTATACAAGAAATGTTAAATACATTAGGGCGCGAGCAGTCATATGTAACTTTGTTGGTCTTGACAAGCAGATATGGGGTCCCATGTCAGAATGATAGCTAGTAATTATGTATATAAATGTCATATATCATAATTTCTCATTCTATATTTAGTGATTTTCCAATTCCATGTGGTTTATTTTCCTCGACAAGTAATTTCCACAGTCCTAGTAACAAATTAACTACGTGAATTTAAAAAAAATTGAAATTTTTAATGAAAAACTCTGACATTTATGTACATAATTACTAATTATCATTCTGAAACGGGCTCCCACATTTGCTTGTCAGGGCCAACAATGTAACATGACTGTTCGCGCCCTATACTTATGTAACCAAAAAAAAAGAAGTGGCGAGAGGTATTGTGCTGGCCACAACAGATTTTTTTAACTGTGTTGACGTCCTACGTGTGTTGTTATGGTTTTTACCTCTAAATATTCTAAATATTTTTTTTTTAATTTTTTCTTGGTAATATTAAAGAAAATTAAATTCTCTATCTGATACATTTAATTTTTTTATTATATATTCCATAGATTTAGAGATAAAAGAAATATAATATATAATATAATCTGTTGTAATAAATTTTACAGCCGAAAGAATGCCATGGAAAATAGTTGAAAATTTAAATTGTTTGTAACTGAGAGATAAATGTTAGTGTCAGAAATCCGGAGACATTACTGAAGAATAGTTAAATATTTAAAATTATAGGTATATTACATATATCCTTCAAAAATACTGTCAATCCTGACAATGAATTGGAAACATTTCGAAAAATTAGAAGAGGACAAAATTTCTTCATAAAATGAATTTAAAATTAAACAATCTAAATATAAGGAATAGATATATGTAAGTAGAATTTTTGGTGTAGAGTGTAGGTATACAAGAAATGTTAAATACAATAGGGCACGAGCAGCCATGTGATTTTGTTGGCCTTGACAAGCAGATATGGGGGCCCATGTCAGAATGATAGCTAGTAATGATGTATATAGATGTCAAGTATCATAATTTCTCGTTCTAAATTTAGTGATTTTCCAATTCCATGTGGTTTATTTTCCTCGACAAGTAAATTCCACACTTTGTGACAAATTAACTATACGTGTATTTAGAGAATCTTGAAATTCGGAATAAAAAATTGACAATTGACATCCATGTACATAATTACTAATTATCTTTCTGAAACGGGCCCCCACATCTGCTTGTTAAGGCCAACAATGTAACATGATTGTTCGCGCCCTATTCTTATGTAACCAAAAAGGGAAGGGTCGAGAGGTATTGTGCTGGCCACAACAGTTTTTTGTTATTATTTTAATGTGTTCATATACATACAAATGTAAAAAAAATCACGTAAGCAAACGATGTATTTACAAGTTTTTACAAAATTTTGTAACAATATCTCTCCTGAAGAAGGCTTAAAAGATGCCGAAACCGGTTGAGGCCGAAAATTAAATAAAATAATTTTGACTGCAATCCAAAAATTTATTTATTTTCATAAGTAGGGAAAAATATACAGGTGATACAGTTAAATCATTTTCTGTTAAAATTTCTGTATTTGAAGAAATAGAGAGAAGGATAATCGACCAAATTATATTAGTATTTTATCCAACTATTTTAATGAAAAAAAAATAAAAAAATAATTGAATAGAAAACACAAGAGTAATTTATGAAAATAATATTCTATTCGCGACTCTTTGGCTATACCGGAAAAACTAGATGCGGACACTCTGATCTTGGTTATTTTTTCCTTATAAAAAAATATCTGATGATGTTATATTGTTGTAGTGACAGTTGATGTAATTGCAAATAAATATAGAAAAATAATAATAAAAATGTTATTAAATCAAACAATTTCTTGCACTGTCCTTGCAGTACTTACTGTCCATACGATGCAGGGACGTAGCCAGGATATTTATGTAGGGTGGGCCAGCGGTGGGCTCAAATATTTTTAGGTGGGCCACTAAGAAAAGTTTTATACTTAGGGTGACCAAAACTGGGACATTTTTTAAAGGATTGTAAAATAAGCGCCGCAGGCGAAATTTTTTTTTCATTCAAGGTCAAATGCCTTATAATTGAAAGTTACAATTTTTGAAGGGATGTGAAGCTGCATGTTTTCCCATTTCTTTTTACCTCTCGCTAAGAGAGGTATTGCATTCATGCTAAAAATCGCATATCCAGATTTTATTGAATAAGCATGTTTTAAGGTCCCTACAATCCGATTTTAACATTTTTACGATGATGTCTGTGTGTGTGTGTGTGTGTGTGTGTGTGTGTGTGTGTGGATGTGTGTGTGTGTGTGTGGGATGTTGGAAGGACGGTTACTCAAAAACTATAAGACTTAAAATTTGTTTAACAACGTATTTCCCAATCGGACATTCATGGGAAGATCTGAAAAGGTTTTGGTAACAATTGGACAACCGGAAGTAGAAGATTCTTGAAAAAAAATCTTCTAAATATTATTTTTTGAAAATTTTTCGTGGTAATATTAAAGAAAATTAAATTCTCTATCTGATACATTTAAATATTTTATTATATATTCCATAGATTTAGAGATAAAAGAAGTATAATATATAAAATAATCTGTTGTAATAAATTTGACAGCCGAAAGAATGCCATGAAAAATAGTTGATAATTTAAATTATTTGTAACTGACAGATAAATGTCAGTGTCAGAAATAATGAGTAATGAAAGAAAAATGTATTTGGAGAATCCCTTAATTCTTGATCTGTGACTATTATGGAGATGACAAGTCTAGGTTGAAGGACTTAAATTTGTTTCAAACATTATGGGACAATGTACACCAGTACTATAGACTAGAGTAACTTTGAATTGCGAAAAAGCTATCAAATTCTTCTCAAGTAAGTTGTAAATATTGACAAAATTACACATCGATATAAGAATAATCGGAGTGCAATCTATCCGTCACTTTATTAAAGGGAATTAGTGTTATTTAGATATAACATGTATGAAAAAATAAAATGTAAAAGAAGATATGAAGCGTCTAGTTTCAAAACCCGGCAAATCCACTTAGGTCAAGTTGTGGGAAATCTCAAAAAACTGTTGCAATATGTTCCAAATAGATAATTAGGTAAAAACTTAAATGAACATATATTGTTGTTGATAAAGAAGCGGAATCTAATTTTTTTAATAAAAAAAACTGATTAATAATGTCAAAATTTGAATTTAAAAAATGGATTTGTCGAGTTTTGATTTCGAACTTTGGATTTGTCTGGTTTTGAAACTGACTTCAGTGAATATACTTCGTTAACTAATTTTTTATTTTAGAATAATTATAAGATTACACTTTTACAAATTAAATACAATCAAACAATGAGATCCGGGATCGTTTCAACCCGTTCACACAAATTAGTACTGCATTCTGGATCCTCTGCAGTAGCGTCATCTGAAGGATTGTAATATTTTTGTAAAACGTTACTGAAATATTTTAGATTTACAAGATCTTGAGAGTTTTCACCCCAGTGCTTTTCCAAAAGAACACTAACGTCTTTTAGTTTCTCTTTGTTAGGCTTTACACCACCTGATTTTTTATGTTGTATTATGTTTCTAACCGATTTCCCTTTTTTAAACACAGATTTATGTTCTCCAAGGTCTGACCTATAGGCTTGTTCACCCCGAATTGTTACCATTTTATTTTTCCCTTTTCTTAGAATAAATCTCTTGCTCATTTTAAAACGGAAGTGCCATTGTGCCGGAGGTTTCATAACATTGTGAGAGTCTTGTTTCCAATTGTACACCTCTACATCTTGACCCAATATAAAAACAGTTCCATGCTTTTTAAATATTTCAATGAACTCTTCTGGAGAAACGATAGTGTCTTTCTTCTTGATAATTTTTTCTATTCGGCCAAAAACCCTATCTGGGGGAATGAATGAGTGTCCAGTCACAGGAAATATTAATTCCAAATTTTTAACACTGGGAGGTGCATCTACACTAAGCCATTTAGTGCACATAGTCATCATTATAGTATTTTTATTTTGCCGCCCACAGCCGTCGGCAATAAGGCGGACAGTATCTATATTGTCCAAATTGATATTGCAAAGTTTGTGAAAAATTGCACTGGCAATTTCATCAGCTCCCTTACAGTGTTGATCTTCTGTCCACGAGTACAAGGACACGTTTTCCTTTGTTAAAGGTGAGTGAGACGATCCTGTCACGGCGGCGAAATTGTAGGTGTAGAGCTGCCGACTGTAATATACCGACTGATCAGGGATTTTTGGCATAGCCTGGTTCTTTTGGCAGTCAAAAGATATTGTTTTAAGGCCTTCCCTCTCTTCTCTAAGCAAATTAAAGAATGCCTTTGCCCTTAATTTATGAACGTGGCGTTCAATCATAAGTTTCTTTTTAAGTTTTTCATCTTTTTCTAATTTGATTTTTTCCATTAGTTGTAGGAAGGTTGAGCAAACATCTGTTCTGGGAGAGCCGAACCCAATGTTATAGAACGAATTAAAAATATGCCGAAAGTAACTTTTTTTTTACCATAACAAACGAAGGATCAGTTTCAACATTCTTATAATATTGCCTCCACATCTCGTTTATATTTAAATCAGAAGGTAAATATGTACGAACACTACTGTTTCTGCAATAATGTGCCTCAACGGTTTTAAATTTTTCAATGAATCGCATAACAGAAGCTTTTTTTTCTGCAAATTTCTCTGTCTTACGATCACCTCCCCTTCTTTCACAAGCCATCTGTTGTTGTTCTCTAAATCGCTTGAGTACCCCTAGTACACGATCTTTACTTATTTGTAAAATGCCAACAAATGCTTTTTGGCAAACGCGTATTGTTTTTGTCGAGTTAGCAAGTCGAAATTTGTAATTTACAGAAAAGTTTTTCTTATAACTCTTGTTTCCTGTACGTCCGCGGCGTTTTATATTATTTATCTCACAATATTTATTTATAAAGTTGTCTTGACTTATTTTATCGTTATGGGAATAAAAGTTGCCATGGAATTGGCTTCACATCGCGCATTGAAAGGGTACTGCATCTATAAGATTTCGTAGCATGTTGACAATTGGGATATGAAGGCAGACATTTAGCTTTGTATCTAAGAAGAAAAATATTGTCTAATACTAGTAAAGAATAATTTTGCAAAAATAAAATTACCTTTCTGACTTTTGCGACGCTCGTTCCCAAGTTTTTGGCGCCGAAGCTCGCTTCCGCGCTGAGTCAGGATTTACCGCCTTCGGAAAATTGCCACTACACTCCTCCATTGTTTAATGATAGTGATAAATAAAATACTTTTCAAGTTTAACACTTAAAACAAAATTCTACGGGCACTATTTCCGTAATAAACTGTTGCAACACAGAGAAGCAATATACATGTTAAACAAAACGAACGACCGATATGACCACGTGACATCAAAACCGCTGCTCTTATTGGCTAATTTGGATTTGCTGGCATTTGATCCCAACCGATCGTGGATTTGTCGGATTTTGAAACTAACCCGATATTTTGAACGTAAATAACATATGGTTTTGTTGAGTTTTGATAGGTAAACGTTACACCATGCTACGGAGAATAAGATGACGAATCCATAACTGTATCAAACTCATTTTTTGCCAAAAGTGGAGTTGTCGGGTTTTGAAACTAGACGCTTCATATGTAAGAATAGATGCACAATCCATATATACATTTTAGACCGCCCAAAATTAATGTTTTTACTAGAAGAATATGAAGAGAAAGTAAACAACGTTGTTCGAATTGAAAATTGCTGTTACCAGCCTAATATTTATATATAGTACTCTACTTTGTAATTTATTGTAACATAATTTATGGTAAAATATCTTCATGTTGAGACATGCTATTATTAAATAACAAAGAAGTTTATACGTCATAGATTTATATGAATATATTATTTGTATTTATAAAAATATTCTTTGCTTTATGCATACAGCCAGGTAAAATATACGGCGAGAGGTTATGTGCTGGCCACATCAGATTTTTTATATTCGTCTTCTTTATAAACACACTTTCTTTTTGGCATTTTGAAATTCGATAAATAAATGAAGCAGTTTCTGTAAAAATGTGTTTAAAAAATAAAAATAATACTTATACATATAATTTAATATGTACTTACTCATAAATTAAAGTAAGAACATACTTTATTATACGGATCTATGACAATTTTGTTAGGCAACGGGCAACCCCTACATAAAAATTTCCAACCCGCGGGGTGGAAGTGAAATATATTATTTCCCACCCAAGAGATTGTCATTGCAGTTAGGAATGACGTATTTACCAACCTCTAAAATGTTAGGAATCGACATATAACTATAATGATTGTGAATAAAATAATATTACTGTTTCTTTACCATAAATGCCATTATTGTTTTGAAATGAGAAATGCAGTTCAAATAATGTGCGTGAACTGTTTTCTCTCATTTGACTTTTAAATGGGTGGGCCAATGGGTGGGCCAGAGTTTTTGCAGGGTGGGCCTGGCCCACCCTGGCCCACCCCTGGCTACGTCCCTGATACGATGTAACTTGGCAGGTTGGGGCAATTCACATTATCACTGCGGTAATGGGGAAGTTATACAATCCATAGGCGTACCGAAGAAGTTCAATAAAATTTACGAATATTACAAAAAAAAAGAAATTATTTATACAAAAATAAATATTACAAATATTGGGATGAATTATTTATTATATAAATAATATTATAATTAATTATTTTTTAAATTAATAAAATAAAATTTCTATTGCTATTGAAAAAAAAATGCACCAACGCTTATGTATGAATATAAATAACTTCTTGGGTTGAAAAGTACCTGACACCCCGAGTTTGAGTGTATTAGGGTGAAATTTGCTTTGTGTAAGGCAATAAAACATTGTAAAATCACTATTGCACTTCTGAAGCTGTGCGGCATTGAAGTAAAAGTAAATATTTGACAAAACGCAACTTAGGAAAGGTGAACTGAATTACATTCTTTTGGCTCGCCAAGTTACATCGTATAGTTGGAGAAACAATTATCTGGAACTGACTTATGCAGGGTTTACAATCTTTTATGGACGGTTGGGTTTGTTTGCGGTCAGGACTCATAAATTATTCGAACTTGAAGGCATCAATTTTAGGGTAAGAAATGGGCCGTATTAAAAAAAATCATACTCAATGTTTGTATAAAATTTGTAAATTGAAACTATATAATAAATAAAAAAACAAAACAAAATTTTAGTTTATTAACTGGGAAGAAATATTTACATATAAAAAAAAAACAACACATAGTAATATAGAGATTTAGTACAGAGTGCATAGCACACTGCAGTCAGATAAAGAAAACAAAATACATTATAACAAAAAACAACATATTACAATAAAATAAAGATTTAGTACAAAGTACATGTACAGTACAGTGCAGTTAGATATAGAAAAAAATATTTACATATAAGAAAAAACAACACATTACACTAAAGTTGAGATGTAGTACAGAGTACATGTACACTACGGTCAGATTTCGAAAAAAATATTTACATATACCTAAGAAAAGAACAACTCAGTTTTCTTATTCACTGTCGCTATCACTATCATTGCCACCCACTTCAATTATAAGTTTGTTTACGTGATTCGCCCTATACCCATTTTCAATATCCACTACATGCCTCACTGAATTCTTCCAACTTTCTGTACTGGTCATATCAGCTATGTATCTAATTTTTGCATGTACCTCAAAAGAAAATTTCAAATAACAGTTTATATTTAAAATTACATTAGAATTTATTGTAATCCCTATAATAAATATTGTAATCATTTAATCTCTTTTCACTTTACAAATTGACGTTAGAAGAAATACACTTAAAACGAATTATTATTTTAATACAGATTTAAAAGTACATCTTGAATGCAAATTTCGGGTACGGCCCAGGGCCCTGATTCTGTAATTTGCGTGAGCATTTACGACACCAATACTAACACAAATTAGTCACATGTATACAGTATGCCATCTATTAGAGATCTGAAGAACTACTAGTTATGACGTCATACATTGCGAGACACGCAAATATATAGTATGTTCGAAAATTGAACCACGACGTTACCGGTAAAATTTTTCAGGTTACCGGCATTATTTTCGAACGCGGTAACTGAAATGTATGGTAAATTTTTGTTACCGCCGCAACCGTGCTCAGAGCACGGTTTTTGTGGTAATTTATAGTCTAACCTAACTTTTGAAGTATACACACGTTGTTCTTTGACATCATTTAAATGTAAATTGTGTTTAAAAACAACTGAGTACTGTACATGGTACAAAAAACAAATAGTATCCAACAAAAATATCCTGCGATGCAAACTAAAATGATTTTGACAGTTATTAATAACCATGAATACCAATGCGTTCGACTGCTTACCGCGAGAACCGTAACCTTTCAGTTACCGTGTAAAATGACCACGATAACCGCGGTTGAATTTTCGAACATACTAATAGTTGCGTGACCTACAGAGGTCCTGTTTCTTAAGGGGGTATCACACGTAAGCACATACGCGCAACTTGTCACAGATTTTCTGCAACTTTGTTTATTTCATGCAACTTTTTGCGTATGATAAAGAGACTAGTTTCATGCAACTAGTTTACGAACATGTTTGAAAACTTCGCAGACAAGTTGCAGATATGTGCATACAAACGATGTACGCATGCGCCATATAACTTAAAAGTCCCTAAACACACGTGTTTATGTTTTGATGTAAAGTTTAAAAATGTGTGCCACAGACAATCATTTGGAGACATATTTGGAAACGTTGATAAATGTAATTAGAGATGTTTCAGAGTTATGGGATATGAGACGTGTAGAAAAACGTTACCAACATTAAATATGTAAATAACCTAAAATATATGTAACTCTGCCCTCTGCGCACGTGTGATAACAAGAGTTGAGTATTTTGAAAAGTTGCGTCAAAGCAGTTGCAGATATCTGCATACGTGTGATACCCTCTTTTTACTTGCGTGACTACCTATCTCACTTTAATTCTGTAGTTGTCTCGTATTGCTGTCATTTTGCGCGTTTTGTTGTTGTTTTATTTTTATTGTTATATTACGTCTTTTTTTGTTTCTTGTTATTTTTAATTTGTTTTTATTTTTATCGTTTCTTTTTAGTGATTAAATAATTCACAAATGTAAGTGTATCATAATTTGAGGTTATCAATTTACCTTATTATTTGGTTTATATTGTTAAAATTGTTTCAGATTATACCTATTTCTCCTCATAATGGCTTTAGCTGGCATTTTTATAGCTTTAGCTGAGGAGGAGATATTAGAAGAAAGGTATGATACCCGAATAATACGTAGAAAGTTGAGGGATGGATAAAATCCTTTCGAAATGAGGAATACAGAATTTTTTTTTTTAGATTAAGCAAAGAAGCCTGTGTGACATTGACGCTATGATGATTTCAAACCTAATACCAATATTAAACTTCGCGACATAAAAACCTAATGCACAAAATTCCCCATAAAAGTCACTAGGAACAAACAGTGACGTCATTTAATGTAGTCACGCAAATGTAGTCACGCAAATGCTCACGCAAGTTACAGAATAAGGGCCCAGGACAGAAAACTCTACCTGGCTCCGAGTACCAAAACCGCAAGTCCATAAAACTTTATAACGACCAATTGGCAGTATCTATAATGAGTTTCAAATATTTGTTTCTCCAACTATACATATAATTCTATAATGTGCCATTGCCGCCCTGATGTGACTGCGTTAAGGCTGATTAGGGTTGTTTGTTGCGGTATAAAAACAAAGAGCGGCAATTCGAGGTAAAAGTTTAGGGGATTTCTAATGAAATTCAATAGAAATATGACGCGTAATGCAACCAATAACAAGCGGGTGGTAGGCGGAGATTCGCCCTTCCATAAATGGCATAAATTGGCATTTCAATTTTGTATGTACTTTCTGGGAGTGCAGACATAATTTTTTTGAGCGATTTTATCTGGAGTGTGTATTGCCCGAAATTATTAGAGGTAATAGGTTTAGAAAAAGAAAATATGTAGACACGGAATTTATACAAAAGCTCAACAAATAAAAAATAAGATATCTAATTAGGGTTTTTTACGTAATATAATTTTATAAATATATTATATTTAAACTAATAATATTATTATTACACATGCCTTATAATCAAAAGAGTTTTATCGATTTTTAAGAACAAGAAACTTATGTCATTTGTCAGTATTAACATTAAACCATTGCTTACCGACATGTTTAAACTAATATCCATTTGTCGAGGATTAGTAAAAGTTCTGAACAATAGAAGAATAATTTGTATAAACGCAAGAAAAAAGGGCCAGTAAACCATTTTATTTTATTACTCTTATAGTCCTATCCCCACTCAAAAATACTAAGGGTAGATGCGGCAGGTATAGACAAATCGTGTCTCTCATTTGCGAATTGCGACACAAGTGGACATAGTTATCAATTGCAAATAAGTTGATATTTTTATTTTATACAAATGTTACTAAAATGTATTATATAAATACTTTGTTTTTCTCAAATATTGTTAATTGTTTATTTACTGTATTTTTTATCTTTCACGGAGATTTCAAATTTATTTCAATTTTTAGTTTCATTCATTATTTATACAACTTTTTTGTCAATTAAAAATTGAAGATCTAGAATTAAACAGTTATCATTCTAATAAATTACTGTTCATATATAAAGAAAAAATATGATTCAGATTCTGAACGTTTGTTTCGATTTCTTTGTCCACACGACTTCATTAAAACTTCTCTGAAATAATATAAATAAAATATTTTTTACAATTATATTAGTTTATATGTAGAATACATATATTCTTTTAGATTAATAATATAAGAAGTATTCCTTTTGTTGCAATTAAAATCTATCTTATTATCAGTATTATATTTTGTCTCATTTTAAATTTGCTACGCTTTACTCTATAATACCGACACACGAGGATAGACATGTGAACTATTTTACATTTTACTAAAACTTTTGCTACTGATGCCAATTATTTCACCAGATATATAGTCACCATTTTCTAAAAATCCAGCAGTGCAATAAAGTTCAAATTTAGTATTACCCACTAACATATTTTATAAACTTTATGATTTGAGATAAATTTGGCGCGATTTTATCATTCAGTTCGAGAAATATATTTTTTTAAAAGAACTAAAATTTATTTCATTTGACGAACAAAAAAAATATGTATTTTAATTATGTATGTTTGAGAGAAATATCATTCCACAGAAAAGAGAAAATGATGACGAAAAAAAAACACTATTTTGTGTATGCAACCCGCAATACGTTAAAGCACCCTTAACATTAGTTCCACTTTGGCGCTGCGATCTTATTTCCCATAGGGTACCTATATACTCAGGGTATGGCCATGACGTAGCTCGCGTTTCGTCCGCCATTAGAGGGCCACTGTCATATTCGTTGTTGTTGCGCAAATTATTATGTATTTTCGTGGCTACTTGTTTTATTTTAATGCAAAACACATTTAAATATACTTCTAATATTTATTTAAAGTGTAAGTAATACTTTTATTTTATTTATATGTGTATTTTCTTGAGATACTCACTACGATGACTGGCAATATTGAAAACACATAAAAATTACCAATATTAAGCACAAACATTTAAATTTTTAAAAGGTAAGTTTAAAATATATACATATTATGTAAATAATGACCACAGTTATTAAATTTGATGTGATAAAAACAACCTATATCCTATGCGCTACATAACCTCTAAATCTATGTCATAATAATAAATGTGTATTTCTTAAATAAATGAATTTTTATTACCTTTTTAGATTCATAGTGTGATTATTTAATATTCCTGTATAATATAATATCACATTTCTTACAAATAAATAGGGAAATGAATTATCAATATGTTTGACATTGGCTCGCTTATGGCGGCGATCTTGCCCCATGGCCATATCCTGTATATAAAGGTACCCTAATTTCCCATTGCCTATAATGTATTTAAAAGCCATTATATATCCAGAGTTGCCAGATTGGGTGATTTATCGCCAATTGGGCTACAAAAAATATATTTTCGCGACTAATATTTACAATCGGCGATAGGGGACTGATTTGGGCTACCAATTTTTAAAAAAAAAACATTAAACTAATCAAAATATATTTAAAAGCGGATTATATTCTACACTGCAACCCGCAAACCCTCACATTATAGCGATACAGCCTATGTTTGTGTTTATTCATTGGTTTCTGCCTTGCCCTGAGCATTGCGACAATTGACGCTTGGTGCGCGCCGTGTGTGTCACCTTTGGATTATACTTCTCCCTTCTCCTGTTGTTAATATTCATGGCATGCTATACTTGCACGTTTCATGCTGGTTTTGTAACTGGTTATATAATTTTTTCTGTGCTTAAGCAATAAATGTATAATTTATTATTATAAATAAAACTTCAACTGATTGGTTGTGGTTTTATATATTTCATAATAAATAACGAAATGTAATAGTAATTATAATATGCTATTGTTATAAACGAGGAAAAGACTCCGTCCACCTCTAAAATTGGTAAAAATGGAAAGGTGATTCATTTATAAGTCAAAGTTTGGGCAACTCCAGTCTCAATTTACCGCACGCCAGCTATACATAAATATTTAAAATTGGGCGCCATGATTGGGGTACTTTTATTTTAATGCAGGGGGCTACTTTGGGCGACTATTAGTTCTGAAATTGGCGACATTGCTATAAAATAATCTGGCAGTGGCAACACTGTATATATCTTTGTTAATGTTAATGGACTATCTTCACAGTGTTGGTTGTGTGTTGTGTTGATTTTACATTTGGTGTTGGTGTATCATCATTCTTGTATGTATTTGTGTTAATTATTAAGCAGTAGTTTACAAGCCTTGAAATGTGTGACGAAGAGAATATATTTTGTAACGCTGTTAAAAATGGGCAGTAAGTATTCGTGCTTTGTGTTGTATAATGTTTTTTGTTTAACGTAAAAGTTGGTAAACGTAGATTTATAAGAAAAAAACAATAAAATTCGGATACGGATAAAAGATAGTTTTTAATTATTTTTTCATTTATTATTTAACTTGAATATAGAATAGAGATATGATATTATAAACATATTCTGTACTATACTATAATCTTCTCTTCAGTGGCGGCTTGCGCTTGTCGGGGTAGACAGGTGAGGCAGTACCTCACCAGAAAGAAATAACTCAGAATATTATTTTAACAAATTACTAATTTGAACTAATAAGCTGTAAATAATGTATAGTAGTATGTAAATTAAATTTCAACTTATTCCGTTAATACTTGTCTTTATAAATATCACAAGAACAATTTAAGTCATCACAACTAATATGTAATCCAGTTGTGAGACTTGCTTATGACATATACTCGAAATGAATAGTATAATGTCTAATGTTTTTGATACTTCGATACGTACGCTAGAGTTGTTTGAAGCTAGCCTCATATGCAAAATGCAATGAGTGCGTAAAGAATAAAACATAGGTATTTTCGGGTGCTTTCCACACGGCCCTTGTTCTAAGGTGATGCTGCCTGTATGTAAAATTTGGAAAGGTTTCGTAGCGGTAGGGATGATGTTTAAATTTACATTTAGGGGTCTCCGATCGTATTTTGTTATTTGACATATTTCACAGCTATTAATAAATGTTTGAATAGATTTTCTTAATTTTGGCCAATAATATTGTTGTTTTATGCGTGCTTCTGTTTCGTCGATACCGCGGTGATTAGTTTTGCCACAATGGTAATTCGATATGATTTGTGTGATTTCTTCGTTATCGGTAACGTCTCTTAAATATTTTGTACATTTTACTAAATTTAGTTGAGAATTTTTGAAATAATTTTGAAGTATTAGACTGAATTTCTCGTATAGTTCATTTTGGAAATAAATGTGGTATTTTACTTTTGGTACTATGTATTCTTTAATGAATGCAATCATTTAATCTTTGTAATTAAATTTTGAAAAATCTACTTCCAATCGTAATATTTTATTATCGTATAATTTTGTAATTTTTACTTGTTTGGGATTAAAATCGACTTCTGTTATGATGATTTGATTTTTGCCATAGTTTACAGGGCATTCTACTATTGGGATTCCGACAATAGGATTTTCTTTACTTGAATGTATTGTGATATCGCTATCGCTTGTGTCGTCATCGTTTATCTCATTATGATGTGAGTCACCTACCTCGACTGCAAGGGATTGAATATCGTCGTCTTTATTATCTGTTTTATTTTTTTAACTCTGTATTAAATTTTTCTATGAATTTATAAAAGTGTTTCATATTTTCTGCTTCGTTTATGTTTAATTCGATCTGGGGAATTTCGTTTTCAGGGAGTTTGTAAACAGTTATTAATGTGTCGGTGTTATCAAGTATGTATTTTAACATTAGTTTAATTTCGGTCCAAACTTGGTCGTCATGTCCACATGCAATTTTTGGTATACTTAAATTTTTTATTTTATGATGCAAACAGAATTTTTTCAGATTTAATAAGGTATAGAATATGTCTTGTTTAGTGGGTTTATTGTAATAATTTTCTTTTGTTATTAAGTACAGTATATATTTTAGTGGGGTTTTTAAAGATACTAGGTTATGAAGTTGAGGATTTTGAGGTGCGTCGAATAGATTACCTATAACTTCTACGATATTGTCGTTATTGTGATTAAGGTAATGTTTCTTATCTAAATAGTCTTTGTATAAAGCTAGTGGAGTGTCGTCTAATTGTGTTTGTAATTGTAGGTTTTGATTATTTTTAGTTTCTACAAGTATACGGCTTAAGGCGTTGGCATTGGTGTTAAGTTTGCCTTTCTTATAGATTATCTCATAGTCGTATTCCTCTTATTAATTTTTGGCTACATTGTTTTAACGAGAATAGCCATTGCAAGAGTCGATGGTCTGTATAGATTTTGAATTTGCGTCCTAGTAAGTATGTTCTAAAGTACTGAGTCGCCCAAATGATAGCTAAAAGTTCTTTCTCGATGGTGGAATAGTTTATCTCAGTGTCATTCAATGTCCTGCTTGCATAAGCTACTGGTAGGTCGTTGCCTAGGCCACCTTGAGATAGCACGGCTCCTATTGCTACTTGGCTAGCGTCGCATGTCAAGTTAAATTCTTTGTCAAAGTCTGGGTATTGGAGTAGCGGCTCATTAGTCAGCAAATTCTTTCAATTTTCAAAACATTGTCTGTACTCAGCGTCGTTAAAGTCAATAACTGCACCTTTCTTTAAGCGTTTAGTCAGAGCGGTTTCGTTATTTTAGCGAAATCTTTAATAAATTTTCGATAATAGCCTAAAAGTCCTAAGAAACCTTTTATTTGTGTTGTAGTTTTTGGAATAGGAAAATTTAGAACGGCTGAAATTTTTGTCGGGATTTGGTTTCACGCCATCAGGGGTTACAATATGCCCGAGATATGCTACTTCTTTTTTGAGGAATTCGCATTTATCTAATTGTACTTTAAAATTTGAATTTTTCAAACGATCGAAAACTAATTTTAAATTTTGAATATGTTCCTGAAGGCTGGTGCTAAATATAATAATGTCATCGAGGTAAACGAGGCATTTTTCGTTTACTAATCCTCTCAGAACATTGCCCATAACGCGTTGGAATGTCGCGGGCGCGTTTTTTAAGCCAAAAGGCATACGAGTGAATTCATATTGCCCGTCTTCCGTATTAAATGCAGTTTTTTGTACGTCTTGTCTGTCCATTTCAATCTGGTGGAAGCCAGATGCTAAGTCTAACGTAGTAAAATAATGACAACGTCCAAGTTTGTCTAGTAAATCAGTTATATTTGGTAGTGGATATTTGTCGTTAATGGTCTTTTCATTCAGTTTCCTATAATCTACCACTATACGCCACTTGCGTTTACCGGATGCGTCAATCTTTTTGGGAACAACCCAAATAGGCGATGACCATGGAGAACATGGTCTGATTATATTTTGATCTAAAATATTTTATATTTGAGAACGTACCTCTTGTCGGTGAATTTCTGGGTATCTATAAGATTTTGTGTAAATAGGAATTTCGTCACTTGTTTTTATGGAATGTTTAATTTGATTAGTAAATGTTTTTTTTTTTTAATATGATATTGGCACTATAACATATATATATACTGTAACGTTTTATTTATATGGGTGAAGTGTAAAACATAAGAGAGATATTATTAGTTAAAAGAATACGTTTATTAAATAGGATAAATATTAAAAGATAACAAAAGTACCTAACACTATGATTAAATAATTATAAACACTAATTTAAGACTACAAATATTATTAAATGCTTAATCAATATTTATATTATTACATTTATTTATGTTAACAACTCGTAGACTACTTATTTATATTACCGACTTCATTACTCGTTGCTTCTATATCACAGACTATCCCTCCGCTGTCATTCAGACGGTATTTATACAGCCCAGTGTCCTTCTAGAAATATCCGGCATCACAGCGATACCGAGTACAAAAGAATTAGGAACCTGCTTCAACGTGCATGTGTTATTCCGTCGTCGGGGATTGCATCATCGCTCTGGTACATTATTTCAGTGGCGGCACACATATACCCTTCTCTCAGGGGCGCACGTCACAATACTTTATTACTTGTTTTGGGGAGTGTAGTTTTAAATGGATGAACCCTGTTACTCATATAACAATCTTGGCAAAGATTGATAGAATTCTACTGAAGAATTGCAAATGATCAAGTTCATTTGAGAAGATTCAACAGGATTTATCTCCTAATTTGTAAGATTCAGGAAGTTCTGTATCACCTGCATTACGAATTTCCTTTCCTTGAATTTCTACAGAAACATAAATATAAGAAAAATTTATAAATACATACTATCATTTAAAAAGTAATTGATGTTCATTAAGATACCTGATGAGTTCTTTGTATGTGTTAAACACATAAAAATTCAAATAATGTGGGAACAAAAATAATATGTATTTCATGTCAGCTTTTAATTTTTTCAGTTTGACATTTAAATTCCCATTATATTTTTTTGCATTGCCTTCTATGTTTAGTCTGCGTTATTTTTGTGATAGTGCTGCCTCTGAAGAAATATGCAAGGAACTATTTTCTCCTTGCCCCGTTAACCAATTGTTTCTTAATTGTTACCTATTTTTATCTCTCGCTTAAGAGAGGTATTGGAGTCATGCTAAAAATCGCATATCCAGATTTTAATGAATAAGCGCGCTACAATTCGATTTTAACATTTTTACGATGATATCTGTGCGTCTGTGTATGGATGCATGTGTGTGTGTATGTGTATGTATGTGTGTGTGCGTGTGTGGTGTGTGTGTGTGTGTGTGTGTGTGTGTCTGTGTGTCTGTGTGTTGGAAGGACGATATCTCAAAAATTATACGACTAAATATCTCATTAATGGGAAGAATTGAAAAGGTTTTGATAGCAATTGAACAACCGGAAGTAGCTGATTTTAATACATTTAAGTTAAAAAAATATAACATATAAAATAATCTGTTGTAATAAACTTCACAGCCCAAATAATGCCATGGAAACCAATTGAAAAATTAAAATGTTTCTAACTGACAGATAAATGTCAGTGTCAGAAATCCGGAGACATTACTGAAGACTTTTTCTGCGTAGTACATACATATATATTATTTCTTTTATTAATAGTTAAATATTTAAAATATAAGTATATTACATATACCCTTCACAAAATACTGTCAATCCCGACAATGAATTGGAAACATCTCGAAAAATTGAACAGTAGGACAAAAATTTTTCATACAATGAATTTAAAATTAAAAAATCTAAATATGAAGAACAGATGTAAGTGTAGGTATACAAGAAATGTTAAATACAATACTTATGTAACCAAATACGGAAGTGGCGAGAGATATTGTGATGGCCACGACAGATTTTTATGTTCCAAAACATATCTAGGTATGTCACGGTTTTTTTTTTTGCTCATCCTGCATAAACCACAATAGAATAACAAAAGTACATACGATTGGGCTTTGAGCAAATTCTTTTGAAGAGCTTTATTTTAGGAACTATAACAAAAATCAAAACATTGGGTGATTTTGGACTATAGTTATGTGAAATTACCCGGTTTTTGATTATAAACATGTGTATTTAAATAAGTATCTTCACACCAAGTTACAAAATTTTAGTGCAACTTGTACCAGTTATTAACAAAAGTGTGTCTGATAAGATGCACCTTCAAAGGGCTGTACGATTTGTAAACTTTGTAGTGAAAATTTTACGGCAAGTGCTGGCTTATCATCAGTTTTATGCTTTGGTACTTGTGGTAACACGTTTCATACCACTTGTGGTGGATTAAAGAAAATTGAAAGCAACAATTTATCGGGTAATAATAATATAAAATGGTTTTATGATCAGTGCTTGAAAAGTGATAATTCAAACAAAATATTTAAATGAAACATTATGCGATCTAATTGAGTGGCCTCGGCGACAATTTTTCTCTCGTTATGCAAAACAGTGATTTTGCAGCCTTGATATACAAATAACTATTATGACGTGACGGGTGTGGATTTGATTCTATATTAGCCAAAAATATGAAAGCCGAGAATCCCGGCCATAATTCCACAGCGCCCGTCTATAGACTATCCCATTGGTGGAACTCTCATGAAAAAATATTGTTTCAATGCCATTGGTCTACCACCGGTGACGTCACAAATTCATCGCAAAATTAAAAAAAAAACATATCTTGCTTAATATAAGGAATTTTCATGTTGGGTTTTCATTAATAATCATATATATGTAAATGCCCGAAAATCGGTAAATCCTAAGATTGATGTACAAAACCCAGGATTTACCAATTTTATGTGGTAAATCTACAAACAAATAGATAATTTATATAATTTCGGGTGTTAAAACGTAGTAGTGCAATTGCAAATTGGTATTGCATTTTTAATTGTCGTACCCATGTTGTAAAATCCGACTTTTCATAAAAGGTTGGTGAAATGCGGCCAGATTGTCAAACCTTCAAAGACAGCAATGTTTTAGAATCTGGCTAGTATATTTCTCTAAACACTACAGCAATAACCTAACCTAACGCACAAAAGTAACCCTTGAAAACTGGAGCACAGTTTTGTTCGTTAGGTTATTGTTATATGTAGAGAAATATGCCATGCCATTTAATTTACCACATAAAATTGGTTAAACTTAGGTTTTGCACATCAATCCTAGGATTTACCGATTTTCGGGCATTTACAGTAACATATATATTTGTACAAAGTTTTATAAAAAAAAATCTGATGTGGCCAGCACAATACCTTCCGTCATTTCTATGTATTTTATATAAATTCCACACAAGAAGTTTCTTGTATTTTCAGTAAAATTATTTCATATACATATTGTATAAATTGTATTTGACACTGACATCTGTCAATTAGTAATATTGAATTATTGAAACTGTTTATGGTGACGCAGCACAGATTACAGGATTTATGAAAATTAATTTTGTTTAATGTTTTTATCTCTAAATGCATTGAATATGAAGAAAATAATGTAATCAAATCGTATAGAGAACACAATATTCTTTAATATTTATAATAACATTAAATATCAAAAAAATGACATTTAACTGTGTTTCTTTAAGAAAAACATATATGTACGAGTAATATACGTAATATTCAGAATTATAATGATCCAGTTTCAAGGAAAAGTTCTTCAGAATTTAGTAATAACTTCCATTTTTTTTATTACATCGATTGTCAATTCTTTATTTTTTGTCAATCTGCAATTTTCTTTTGAAAGTCATTTTTCATTTGCTTCTTACTCAGGCATAAAAAAACAATTGACAAAAAAGTTAGTACTCATTAGATTCAGATTTTAATTTTAAACATTTTTCGTATTCACATTTTTAGTCTAATTTTATTAGAAAAACAATAATCACCATATTTAAAAAATAAAATTATGTTCTCAATGTTTCAATCCTATACTCAGTATAAAACACAAATGTTTATTTTATTGCAGAGTACCGTTAGTGCAGCAGTTAATTGAACAGATGACACTGGAAGATAAAAGTAAGTGTTTGCTAATTGCATGTAAGGAGAAGACTTCGGACCATATCCAGATAGCAAAACTGCTAATTGAAGCCGCAGCCGACGTGAATGTTGAAGACAATGACACACCGTTGACAGCCCTCTGCAAAAATATCAGTACAGAGGAGCAGGTTGATCTAATCAAAATTCTCATCGAACAAGGAGCTAATGTTAACTCATTTTCACATGATAATAATATGAATACACAAGATAATGATTATTATGATGACGACTACTTTCCCATCCCGACATACACCTCTGCTCTACACTTAGTCGTGTCTGATAACCATTATAATGTTGCTAAGTTACTGTTGCAAGCTGGAGCTGATGTTAATATTCAAGATTGGGAATCCGACACCCCAGTCCTAACTGGATGTCTATCTTCTCGTTTTGACAATAGATATGACTTAGTGGAGTTGCTTGTTAATGCCGGTGCTAACATAAATGTTCAGGAAACAGGAGGATTTAATTATACTCCGTTACATTACGCAGTGGAAAAGGCAAATTTTCGTATTGCTGATTTGTTGTTGAAGAATGGAGCTGATGTTAATAGAAGTACAGTTCTCGATGGAATAGTGCCACTATTTTTGTTCCCAAAAGTCAAAGTAGACCAAATGGTACTTCAGTGTTTTGAGAATTTAGTGAGAGATACCGAAAATTCAACAGTTTACGAAGAAAATTTTGAAGATTATTTTTATAAAGTGGCATCATTTCAAAATAAAGAAATGTTAGAAATTTTATTTCGGCATGGAATGGTGGTTGGTCCTTATGATCAGCTTAAAGCTCTTGATTCCGTTGTGAAAAGTTATAACGCCGATTCTAAAGCAGCAGCAGATGCTTTTAATTATTTGTGGGATAAAACTAATAATAATATTTTTAAAGATGATAATAGTGCTTCTATTATAGTTAATATGATTAACTATAACTGGTACGTACCACATAAAATATTGTGTTTTTTTAAAGTATTGAATGAATTTGAATCATTACCGTTTTGTGAAAATTATTTGTTTGAATTAGCGGTTAGTGTAATAGAGCGTTCAGCCAAAAATCTATACCCCTATTTTACTCGTGTAAACGTAATTGAAAATTTAGATTCAGTATTCAAATCAATTGACTTTTGTTGTGTCGTTCAAAAATTCTTTGAGAAAGGTGTTAAATTAGAAAGTAAAGATTTTGAGGGATTAATATATATATGCAGCAAATATTTTTTGTTAAACGATGTAGAGGGAGCTACTAAATTTTTAAATGTTTTTATTAATAATAACATAAATTTAAATGATAAAGGTATTATGCAGTTGGCAGTAGCAAACTGTCCTTTGTTAAGTGTGACTTTACTTCAATACTGCATCGTGTGTGACCCAATGGATATATTCGAGAATATTTTGCTAGCAAGAAGAGTAGACACAATGACACTCAGATTAATTGAAAAAGTTTTGAGATTATGTACTCCTTCCGAAGTAATACGAAGACAATGTGTAACATTATTGAAACATATAAAGGACGAAAATAATTATTACTCCAGAGAATTGAATCCTGGTGATTACCTTGCCCCAGTACTGAATTGTGTTCAAACTGAGTGTTCCGAAGAAGAGAAAGAAAAGAAATTCGTTAATTATTTATTAGATGTATTAGCATTAGATAGATTTCCAACACTAAAAGAACTTTCTCGTAATAAAGTTAGAGAACTTCTTAAAGAGAATTGCTCCGATACTAAAACATATTTGAAAAGTATAAAACATCTAGATGTACCGTCTGACGTAAAGAAAATTATACAATGCCAGAAATCTGTTTGTTCTTTTACATAAAATAGATTACAGTAAGTGAACACAGTCTAACAGTTTTGTTCATGCGTTTGTCATTGTTGCATACAAGGCGCTAGCCAAGTGTTTAATCCAAATGTTACAAAATATTAAAATTAGTAATACTTGCTATTGTTTAGTTTATGGTTATAAAAGGAGTATAAATCAACAAAGTTTGTGTAAATCATCGAGCTTACAAACAATAGACCCTATTTTGCCTATGTTATAAAAATGTTCCAAGTTAACGGTACAGAAATATATCTCTATCCTCCAACAGTACGGAAGTCATGTGTAAAAGTATACTGCGCATGCGTTGTATACTATCGTGTATCTCTCTCTTTCATGCGTACAGTCGTATATATATTTTTTTCTTTATCACAAAACTACATTTTCATGTAAACATTGGACGTTTCGCATTTCGCATCAATGATTACGCCATTTTTATTTCACACTTCGTTCGTATAGGTTGCTATTTAAAAAATAAAAGTTGATAGTCGTATCTTGTAAACTTGACTTTATAAAAAATATCTACATCGGCCATAAAATAATATATTTAAAATAATAAAACTTTTACATGAGCCATTTTTTTCTATTACTTATAATAAAAAAAGTTAAAGGTTTGGGGGGGGGGTCTTCCTAGACTCAACCTGTATATATCTGCACCGTTATGTTAAAACAAGGATGTTGCAAGTGCACTGCATCTATAGTTTGAAGGTCGATGGTGTAAATATAGACCGCGAAAAGAAAGGTGACTATAGCGACATTGAAGTGCTTGGAAAAGCTGATTTATTATACGCTTCAAAAAGTTTGTTATGTAAGGATATGAATATTGTATATCTTGTATGTTTCTATTTGAAATAAAAAAAATTGGTATCCATATTTTGAGAACCACTATTTGAATTTTTTTTTTTCAGTTTATCATTGAAATACCCATGTAAAATAAAGATTCTTTGCTAATTTAACCAACTTCGTTTCTCTTGTAGATCTCCAGATCGCAATGGTAGCCACTTAAAAATGAACAAATAAATGTTGTAGAAAATTAAATTCTGCATTCAAATTAGGAAATCAATTTTAAAGTTTATTTTGAAGATTGCTGATTTATAGCGAATGCCATGGAACTCTTTAACAAAATTACGTACAATTGTATGACATCTTAACTGTCAAAAAAAGTTTGTGTAGAGAATATGAAAGAAAATAAAAAATACGGGTTAAATATTTTGTCTTATTCTTTCGATTAAATCAAAGAACAAAAAATCGAGCAACACCTCATTCTACCCACTCAGATATCGTTTTCAAATTAAAGTTCAAAATAAACTTCTTTGGGGCCATTATCAACATGTTGGTACTTTTGCGGTAAACGAAATGGTAAATTGAGCTGCTATTTTTCGCGACACACACATTTTGAGGCTGGTTCGTAATGGTTCAAAAGATTTCATTTTCTCGATTGAATATTGAATGCGGTGCAAACAATGACATCAATCACGAACCGTATTCAAACTGTGTTGAACTAGTGACTGTATTTGGTTCAAAACGTAATTCAAAGAATGAGAAGAGGGAAGGGACGGCTGTCATAAAATAAATCACTTTTTTATAATCTTTTGTTAAATGTATATACGTTTATTTTATGTAATAGTAAATTAAATGTGCATGATGATGCGAAATAAATTTAAAAATCATATTTCATACATTTACCAATCCATCTTTCATGAAAATTATCCACAACATACCTGTTATTCGTAGCAAAATAAAAAAAATAACGAATTATACCATATTCCACCTTATTAATTCAGCGTTGTAGAGAATAGGACGGTACCAAAACAATATATAAAGATAATAGTACCTACCGTAATTTGTTGCCTAAAAACGACTGTGGGTTAATAAATAGAAAAAGGAAATTTAATAAAACAGAATTTAATAAAAGTAAAGATTATGTGCAGAAGGCACTGTAGAATTTGTAAAAAAATATACAACAACGCAAGAATGTAAACTACTACAAGAAAGTAAATGTACAAAAATGTAATGTTGTACCCGGGGTCTCATAACCCAGTTTCGGGCGTAAGCGTGAAATTGGTCAACTTCGTAGCACGGGCAGGTACTGTCCATACGATGTAACTTGGCGAGTTGGGGCTATTCACTGCGGTAATGGGGAAGTTATAAAATCCATAGGCGTACCGAAGAAGAATAAAGTTCAATAAAATTACGAATATTACAAAAAAAAAGAAATTATTTATACAAAAAAAAAATATTACAAATATTGGAATGAATTATTTATTATATAAATCATATTATAATTAATTATTTTTTAAATTAATTAAGTTAAGAAAATAAAATTTCTATTGCTATTGAAAAAAAATGCACCAACGCTTATGTATCAATATAACTTCTTGGGTTGAAAAGTACCTGACACCCCGAGTTTGAGTGTATTAGGGTGAAATTTGCTTTGTGTAAGAAAATAAAACATTGTAAAATCACTATATCACTTCTGAAGCTATGCGGCATCGAAGTAAAAGTAAATATTTGACAAAACGCAACTTAGGAATAGTGAACCGAAATTACATTCTTTTGGCTCGCCAAGTTACATCGTATGGACTGTACATGCCAGTTGGAGCGTACGCACGTTCCAGAGTTACAAGTCACGACCAGGGCATCGAACCTGAACCGAACCTCAGATATATTTGTCTGTAGAACCCGAGTCGGAACCGAACCGGATATTAAAATTCGGATTCATGGTTCAGCTCCGGTTCAGGTTAATTTTCAGTTTGAAACGTAATCATAATCGTAATACAGCCGAATATCGACGCCTTCGGCATCCGCGTTACTGCCTGTGTTGACTGTTCGTGAAAATTGTGTTCGTGTTCACATTTTAAATAAAGATGTCTTATTCAAAAAACATTAATTCAATTTTCATTAGGTCGAACCGAACCTGAACCCGGAACAAAACCGCAAATTTTATTAATTTATACCGCACGCGAACCTATTTTTCAAAAAACAAATTAACCTGAACCGAACCCAGTTTGAGCAACAAAGCAACATAATATCGAAAGTACAACGTTACATAAAATAAATTTCCAACAATAAGGCTTATAATGAGGACGGCTCCAATTTACAAACACAAGAATATTGTAAGCTTCAATTGACTAAAAATGAATATAATAAAGCAACGAATTTCACAAAATATACTACTTCCAACAGTGAAGCGCCAAATAAAAATTTACTGCGAGGACAGAGTAACAACAGTCCTCCTAGACAACATTGAGTTAAGTTCTTTCCTTGCAAAAAAAAAACCAAAAAGAGGAAGAACGACATTAAATAAAGGTACTTATCCACATGGCGTGTTCGGGAGAATTGTAGGCGACGAAGTAGGGCGATGGTAACGGCGGAGGGACAGCCACTGGGCACAACGTAGAAGATGTCCCAACAATGGTGACGCTGACGGCAGAGTCGCAAATCCTCCGAGGAGAGATGACTTCCAGAACTCGAGAAAGATGCTCGTGACACCACACAAAGACACCCACCAAAATACACAACAGTGAAAAGTCATTCGAGCACCCCCGATGTACAAATCTGCAACAATGGCGAAACCAAAAACTGGTTCTAAACAACAATCAGATACTCCATTCGCGTCAAAACTAAGTCACACCGACCATCAACCACGTGCCAATCCACTAAATAGAATAGAAATAGGGTGAGAATAATCAGAATAGGGATAAGGTAAGTCACTAATTCCAAGTAAAACATATTTTACATAAATAAACACTATAGGAACATTTGAAATAAAATTACAATCAAAAAGCAGAGAAATGAGACAGCAGAGAGAATTTATTGGACGAAACATTATATAAACAAAGATACACGAAAGATGGACAGAGTAATAGTATAACAATGCGACGAGGGAAAATATATTTAGATGATAAGAAGGTACGTATATATAGGGCAATAAGATTCTGGAGTAAAAATGTTATAGCGTGAATTTTGAACCGTAACAAATGTTAAGTATCCTCTTTATCCGATTTGGAAAGTAGGTAGATAATACTTTATATTCCACACTACCTGACTAGAATATACAAAGTTTCGATGGCATTGTAATACCTTTTTAATATTTTAATAAAATGTCAGATGACAGCAGTTGAATACCGCTATGTTTTAATTTCGTCTGTTTAAAACTGGCGCTGATATGAACGTCATCTACTGAATTGGTTAAGTGGAACAGGGTATATATTCAATTTGCTTTTTACCTCTCGCTAAGAGAGGTATTGGAATCATGCTAAAAATCGCATATCCAAATTTTAGTGAATAAGCACGTTTTAAGGTCCCTACAATTCGATAATAACATTTTTACGATGATGTTTGTGTGTGGATGTGTGTGTGTGGGGTTGTTGGAGGCACGATTTCTTAAATTCTATAAGACTAAAGACTTATGTAACTACGGATTCCTCAATCTAACAGTAATGGGAATAGTTGAATAGGTTCTGGTAGCAATTGGATAACCGGAAGTAGTAGTATCTTAACAAAAATCTTCTAAATATTATTTTTTGAAATTTTATGTTATTACAAATATTAAAAAACAAAATTCTCTATCCGACACATTTAAATTTTTTATTATATCTTCTATAGATTTAAAGATATAGATATATAATATATAAAATAATCTGTTGTAGTAAATGTCATGGCCTGCTCACAGCCCAAACATCTCCATGGTAACTACTTGAGAAATTTAAATGTGTGTAATTGACAGATAAATGTCACTAATGTCAGTGTCAAAAATTCAGAGATAGTACTGAAGGCTTTTTCTGGGAACGATATTTAATATTTCTGATTGTATTATTAATTATATATTTAAAATTATAGGTATATTACATGAACCTTTCAGAAATAACGCTATTCCTGTTAATGAACATTTAGAAAAAATGGAGAAAACTTACTCATATAATGAATTTAAAATGATAGAAAATACGTAAATATAAAGATTAGATGTAATTAGATTTTTTTGTGTATTCAAGAAATGTTAAATACAATATATACCACAATGGAAAGGGCGCGATAGGTATTGTGATGGCCACAATAGATTTTTTATGTTCATTTCATATAATTTATAAATTTTAACAAAACTAATTTTTGTTGGTTTGTCATTTTGATATCTGTCAAATTTCTGATTTAAAACAGTGCATTTTTGCGACTCATATATTAATGACGTCATGATTGAATACGGTTTGAAAATATACATGAATACGTTTCATGACCAAAAAACAGCTTTGGAGAAAAATCAAAGTTTATATTACAATGGTAAAAAAGCAAGGTGTATTTTTTTCACCAACACATAACGATTATGGGTACGTTCGGCATTGACATCTACGGATTGCTCAGAGCTCATAGGTCACTTATTAAATGACAGTATGTATACATATAAGGAAAATCATGAATGAAAATTAAAATAATATTAAATATTTTTGAAGAATATATCCATAATATTGGGTCATTTTTTTACCTTCCGTCACCTCTAGGTACGGAAGGTATTGTCTTTGGTCAAAAAATTCAATGTTGAGTTTTTACTGAATAAGCATGTTTTAAGGTCCCTATAATACGATTTTACCATTTTTACGATGATGTATGTATGTGTGTGTGTCTGTGTTCCTCAAGTTTACATCCAGAAGAACAAGTGATTAGATTTTGGTTATAATTGGTGAACCGGAAGTAGCCTCATTTGAAGATTTAACAGTTAAATTTGATTTATTGACATTTAATATTATTATAACCTTTGAATATATAATACCAATAAGAATGGCAACGCAATGTATTAACTTCAAAATCTGAGAATGACGCGCGCCATCCTTTCTCAAATTGTGAACTAGTTTCAGAATGTTGCATAATTAAACCGCTAGATGGACATTAGGCGACGTTGCATTTTAATTCCGAGTGGAGGGGAAAATAATAATTTCAATTTTGTAGCGCGCAACCAGCGCATGCAATATTATGAACGATATACAAGTAGGTACTACAGTTCTTTTCATATACCGGGTGATCATTTGAAAACTTCCCACCTTGAATAACTCTTTAATTAATAAAATTATCAAAAATCACTAAAACAGGTTAATGTTATTTTGGAGGGGGACATTTAATAACCTATTCCAATCAGTTGGGAAACTTTCACCCTCCCCTCCAGCCACCCCCCCCCCAAAATTTTAAATGGTACTACCCCATGTGTGATACATCATTTTAAAGGTTCTCAATATTTTAAAGCAAAGAAAATTAAAATCGGCCGAGCCGTTCATGAATTAGAGACAAAAATGTATGCCCATTTTGAGTGGTTGATCAAGCCATCTACCTACGTTTTGCTTTGAAACAAAAGAACGTGCGTCGTACAAGTTCAAAGTGTCAAGTGTTGTAGAATTCAGGAATTAAATATCGCCGCTTCAGATAACTTTAGATTACTTTGATTTGGGGTAGCGTTTGTGCCAATTGTCTCACTGAAATGACATACACTTTAGAAGAGAGAATTGAAATAATTTTCATTTATGGAGCTGAAAATCAGTGTGCTCGACGTACAGCCAATGAATTTAATGCAAGACATCTAAATAAACATGTACCCCATCGATACGTTTTAGATTTGGTAGAAAAATTTGAAGAAACTGGATCAGTAGCAAATAAAAAAAGGACACAACCTCGAATTGTGGATGAGGACTCTCAAATAGAAATATTAGGACAATTTGCTGCAAATCCTACGAGCTCAATTCGGCAAGTGCGCAACATAACTGGTTTTTCGTATGGGTCTGTTCATAAGGTTTTAAAACTTCATAAATGGCATCCATACAAACTTCAAAATCACCAAGCTCTAAATGAAGATGATTTCGATAGACGAGTTCAATTTTGTGAACAAATGACTGTGATGATAAATACCACTCCAAATCTAATTCAAAATATTTGCTTCAGTGACAAATGTACTTTTTTTTGAATGGCTATGTTAATCATCATAATTGTCGTTATTGGGATGATGAAAACCCGAATCTATTTAGAGAAACGCATACTCAGTGGCCACAAAAAATTAATGTGTGGGCTGGTATACTGGGGGACTCGGTCATTGGTCCGTTATTTATTAATGAAAATTTAAATGGTACTATTTATCTCAATATGTTGGAAGATGTCATAGACCCCTTGATTACGGAAGCAATAGAAAATCAAGAAGACGACGAAGGAAACTTAATTATTATTCTCTATACGATTTGATTACTTTTTATACTTCATATTCAATAGATACAGAGTTAAATAATTTTAAAAAAATTAAATTTTATAATTCATCCAGCTATGCTAAACATGGAAACTACTACTATATTCATATAATTCAAATTGACAGATGTTAGTATGAGTAAAAAGTAAATGAATGTGGCAGAGATGAGGATGTTGAAGTAGATGTTGGTAAACACACGGAAAGACTAGGTAATAAAATAACTCTAGTGTTACAATTTTCTAGAAAGATACAAGAAAGACGATTACATTGCTTTGAACATGACATGAGGAGAAATGAATTATATTTGAACAAGAATGAGTAGTTTAGTAATGGGAGGTTGAAGAAGCAGAAGAAGACCAAAGATAAGATGGAAGGACTGTATTGCGGAAGACTTGGAGAAAAAGAACCGAATGAGAACGACACGCAAAAATAGCGACCCCTAACGCATGGGAAAAGCTAAAGAGGAAGAAGATGTCAGTGTCAAGTGCAATTTGAATAGTTTGTTTATGAAATAATTTTACTGGAAATTTAGAATCTTTTGCAAGAAAAATTATGTATGGAATTTATACATTATACATAGGATTGACGGAAGGTATTGTGCTGACCACAACAGATTTTTTATTTATAAGAACAAATCTTTTTTTGTATGATCCCATTGTCGGTAATCTTAGTAACGTGGTCTTTGCCAATTAAACACAAATCATTAACGTCAAAATCATCTTAATTACCCTTGGCTGTTTAGCTGTACAAACTCCAGACAGCAGACCAGATAGTGTAAGTTTCGTTGCATTGTTTTGTTAGGTGTTAAAAATGTGAAGTTTTATGTGACATATTCGAAACAAATATGCATTTATATTTTGAATGGGGTACTTTAAAGAAAAACCGTCCGATAAAAAGTTTTATTACATTATAATCTTGCAGTCCATATATACATTGCATGGCCAAATAATTTGTAATTTGCGAGATACGTCTAAATGTATATACATAAAAATGTCATTATTTCACTTATTATTTGTTGTATCAAAAAAAAACTTCGTCACAATATAACTTACGGATTTCAAGAATTTCGCTACATGTCCGGAGTGCCCTTAAATACTTAGAATTGAAATAACAACAAAAGCAGAAATCATTATTATCCCTTGATCTACAGTGGCAACGAATTAAATTTAATAAAACTAAAGAGCGAGCAAAATTTAACACCTCGATTATTGGTAATCAATGTTTATTAGGTGGCTACATTTAGGTAATATATTGTCATTTGTTGTAGTTGTATGTAGGATTACCAATGTAAATATGAAAGACACAGGGTTCATACTCTTTTTAAATACGTAACTTTTTTTTCAGACGACCACCTACGAAAGTAGCTATAACAACACGCTAAATAACAACAGAAAGTGCAACATAACACGCTAGTGATGTTATGAATCTAACACACTAGTGCAGTTATGAGTTTTTAGTTCCATTAATCGACATCAGATGGCATTTCGGCAAAAAGTTAAATAAAATATATGATAATTTACAATAACCGTCAAGTTGAACATTAATAATTATTATATTTGCTAATATTTTTGTATCATTTAGTATTATTTATATAATGTAGTTTTAGATTACGCGCGTGTAACGGATTGAGTTGCGCCGAGCGCCCGTAGTTTAACCTAACCTCAAACTTCAGCTGGCAGCGGTTTTGCTAAATGAAAATTTATCAACACAAAACATTCCAAGATAAAAGCCTGGTTAACTTTTATAATTGTAGTAACAACACTATTAACATTACATTTGTAAATAATAAAAATAAAATAAAAATTTGCTTACAACAGTAAGAACTGTATTAGTGTAAAAACTTTTTTAAGAAATATTTTGTGGTCGTCTAAAAAATAGTGTACATAACTCGCTCGAAAGTGTCTAGCATGCTCGTGTATTAAATCACTCGGCGCTACGCGCCTTGTTCTTCAATCTCTACACTCGCACGCTATTTCCCACTTTCCACGCTCGTTATGTAATATACTATAACCTAACTTGACAGGTAAAATGTAAAACATTTGTTAATTTATCTGTTTCAATTCCATGGATGTCGCTATTTTTGGGGTGATTTTCGACATTTTCATACTTAATTTCTGCCGTTACAAAGCATATAAAATTAATTTTGCTTATTTGATGCAGAATCAATATGGATACGATCTTCAAAATTTTCCGAGATATAAGGCAGTGAAAAATGAGTTTTTACGGGGTTTACCTTTTGTATCTTGAAAACTATAAGAATTATGAATTCAATTAAATAAGAATTTTTGTTTATTTTTCAGAGGTCATCTTAGATGTGCTTTGGTTTTTTCAAGTTCAATGTTGTGACGACTTTGGCTAATATTTAATATTCAAATAACTTCAAACATTGCAGCAAGAGGCAGCAGAGTTTGGTTTAAAAATTAATATGTCCAAAACCAAATGTATGCATACACAGAATAGGGTAAACCCAAGATACTCTAGAATACAAGCGGAACTGAATATCGAGAAGGTAACAGATTTCAAATACCTTGGATCAATAATAAACGAAAAGAACGATATCACATTGGAAATACAAGCTAGAATAACCGCCAGTAATAAAGCGTACTACTCCCTAGTGTCGCTATTGAGGTCCAAACTTTTAAGCAATCAACTTAAGGTAAGAGTCTACAAAACCATCATACGTCCAATACTAACATACGGATGTGAAACCTGGACCCTACGGAATGAAAACGCAAACAAACTCCTAGTCTTCGAGAGAAAAATCCTCCGAAAAATATTTGGCCCAACCCAAGGGCAGGACGGAACTTGGAGAAAGAAATACAATGCTGAAATATACGAAATTTATAATGAGCCAAATATCACAAACATAATTAGAAGCATGAGAATAAGATGGCTGGGACATTTCGCAAGGATGCCCGAAAATGAACCGGTAGTAAGAGCCTTCCGTAGTACACCAGGCACAACGAGACCAAGAGGTAGACCAAGACTAAGATGGATCGACGATGTATACAAAGATCTCCAACAATTAAATGCCCGAGATTGGAGAAGACAAGCACAGAATAGACAAGAATGGAGGCAGATCGTGGAGGAGGCGAAAATCCGACAAGGGTTGTAAAAGCCAGAAAAAGATAACTTCGAACTATTAGAAATTGAAAAAATCTGTTGTGGCCAGCACAAAACCTCTCGCCACTTCCTTTTTTTGGTTACATAAGTAAAGGGCGCGAACAGTTATGTTACATTGTTGGCCTTGACAAGCAGATGTGGGGCCCGTTTCAGAATGATAATTAGTAATTATATAAAGGGTTTTCCAATAAGAGGTGTTATTTTGAATAGCCCGCTATTTCGGTAGATGTCGCTTTTGAAGCTGTCATTTTTTGACATTTGACAAGTAGAAACTACGCCATTAATAAAAATGGAACGATACACGCTTCAACAACGCATTGAAATTATTAAAATTCACTATAAAAATGGTGAAAATTTGGCAGAGACGGTTCGTAAAACTCGATAATTTTTGGGTCGTCGTGAAGCACCTTGTCGGACCGCAATACAGAAATTGGTGAAAAAATTCGAGCTGTTGGGACAAGTTAGTGATGTGAAGAATAAAACCCGTGCACGTCGCTCAAGAACAGCCGAGAATATTGCTGCTGTAGCCGAAAGTGTTGAAGAAAACCCAGGTTTGTCCATTCCTCGTCGTTCTTTGGAATTAGGCATTCCACAAACGTCATTACACCGTATTTTTCATAAAGATTTGGGTCTTAAGGCTTATAAAGTCCAGTTAACACAAGAACTCAAGCTGGCCGATCATCAACAACGTCGTGTCTTTGCTGATTGGGTCGTTGAAATGCATGAAAATGATCCGGAATTCCATCGAAAAATCATCTTGAGTGATGAGGCCCATTTCCACCTCGGTGGCTTCGTCAACAAACAAAATTGTCGCATCTGGGGCTCAGAAAACCCAAGAGTTATTGTTGAAAAGCCTCTCTATCCTCAACGTGTGACTGTTTGGTGCGGTTTATGGTCCGGCGGAGTCATTGGACCTTACTTTTTCGAAAATGAGGCTGGAGCAACAGTTACGGTGAATGGATTGCGCTATCGAGAGATGATTAACGATTTTTTATGGCCGGAATTGGATGGTATTGATCTGGACAACGTTTACTTTCAACAAGACGACGCTACGTGCCACACAAGCAACGAAACCATTGATCTTTTACGGGAAAAGTTTCCGGACCGTGTTATCTCTCGAAGAGGTGATCACAATTGGCCACCGAGATCTTGTGATTTAACACCTTGCGACTTCTTTCTTTGGGGCCACGTGAAAGAGAAGGTCTACGCCAACTGCCCAGCGTCGATTCAAGACCTCAAAGATGGAATTCGTGAGGCTATCGAGGACATAGGACAGCCACTTTGCGATTTGGTTATGGAAAATTTCATGAAAAGGATATTGTCCTGTCAGCGTGGTCGTGGTGGTCATTTGCCTGATGTTATTTTCCACTATTAACGGCATACCTTCCTCTTTATAATGAAATAAACATCCGATCATTTATATTAAAAAATGGCATTTTTCTTTGAATATCAAAATAACACCTCTTATTGGAAAACCCTTTACATAAATGTTTGAATTTTTCATTAAAAATTTCAAGATTTTCTAAATTCACGTAGTTAGTTTGTCACCAGTAGTGTGGAATTTACTTGTCGAGGAAAATAAACCACATGGAATTGGAAAATCACTAAATTTAGAATGAAAAATTATGATATTTGACCTATATACATACATAATTACTAGCTATCATTCTAACATGGGCCCCCATATCTGCTTGTCAAGGCCAACAAAGTGACATTACTGCTCGCGCCCTAATGTATTTAACATTTCTTGTATACCTACACTCTACACCAAAAATTCTACTTATATCTATTCCATATATTTAGATTTTTTAAATTTAAATTCATTCTATGAAGAAATTTTGTCCTACTCTTCTAATTTTTCGAGATGTTTCCAATTCATTTTCGGGTGTAACAGTATTTCTGAAGGGTATGTGTAATATACCTGTAATATTAAATATTTAACTATTAATACATTAAGAAATAATATAATAATAAGTCTTCACTAATGTTTCCGGATTTCTGACACTGACATTTATCTGTTAGTTACAAACAAATTTTCAACTATTTTCCATGCCATTCTTTCGGCTGTAAAATTTATTACAATAGATTATTTTATATATTATATTTCTTTCATCTCTAAATCTATAGAATATATAATAAAATATTTAAATGTATCAGATAGAGAATTTAATTTTCTTTAATATTACCAAGAATAATTTTCAAAAAATAATATTTAGAAGATTTTTTTTCAAGAATCTTCTACTTCCGGTTGTCCAATTGTTACCAAAACCTTTTCAGATCTTTCCATGAATATCCGATTGGGAAATACGTAGTTAAACAAATTTAAAGTCTTATAGTTTTTGAGTAATCGTCCTTCCAACATCCCACATACACACACATATATACCCACACATCCACACACACACACACACGCACAGACATCATCGTAAAAATGTTAAAATCGGATTGTAGGGTCCTTAAAACGTGCTTATTCAATAAAATCTGGATTATGCGATTTTTAGCATGAATCCAATACCTCTCTTAGCGAGAGGTAAAAAATGTTTTGTATATTTTTACCTCTCGCCAAGAGAGGTATTGCATTTATGCTAAAAATCGCATATCCAGATTTTATTGAATAAGCACGTTTTAAGGTCCCTACAATCCGATTTTAACATTTTTACGATGATGTCTGTGTGTGTGTGTGTGTGTGTGTGTGTGTGTGTGTGTGTGTGTGTGTGTGTGTGTGTGTGTGTGTGTGTGTGTGTGTGTGTGTGTGTGTGTGTATGTATGTATGTAGGATGTTGGAAGGACGATAACTCAAAAACTATAAGACTTTAAATTTGTTTAACTACGTATTTCCCAATCGGACATTCATGGGAAGATCTGAAAAGGTTTTGGTAACAATTAGACAACCGGAAGTAGAAGATTCTTGAAAAAAAATCTTCTAAATAATATTTTTTGAAAACTTTTCTCGGTAATATTAAAGAAAATTAAATTCTCTATCTGATACATTTAAATATTTTCTTATATATTTTATAGATTTAGAGATAAAAGAAATATAATATATAAAATAATCTGTTATAATAAATTTTACAGCCGAAAGGATGCCATGGAAAATAGTTGAAAATTTTGTTTGTAACTGACAGATAAACGTCAGTGTCAGAAATCCGGAGCCGGAGATATTACTAAAGACTTTTTCTGGGAAGTACATATATTATATTATTTCTTAATGTATTAATAGTTAAATATTTAAAATTATAGGTATATTACATATATCCTTCAAAAATACTGTCAATCCTGACAATGAATTGGAAACATTTCGAAAAATTAGAAGAGGACAAAATTTCTTCATAAAATGAATTTAAAATTAAACAATCTAAATATAAGGAATAGATACATATATGTAAGTAGAAGTTTTGGTGTAGAGTGTAGGTATACAAGAAATGTTAAATACAATAGGGTGTTTTGACAAGGAGATATAGGGGCTTAAGTCAGAATGATAGGTAGTAATTATGTATATAGATGTCAAGTATCAATTTCTCATTCTAAATTTAGTGATTTTCCAATTCCATGTGGTTTATTTTCCTCGACAAGTAAATTCCATACTCCTGGTGACAAATTAACTACGTGAATATACAAAATCTTGGAATATTTAATGAAAAATTCTGACATTTATGTACATAATTATCATTCTAAAACGGGAACCCCACATCTGCTTGTCAAGGCCAACAATGTAACATGACTGGTCGGGCCCTATACTTATGTAACCAAAAAAGGAAGTGCCGAGAGGTATTGTGATGGCCACAACAGATTTTTACTAGTGCTGTGAGGATCCGACAAAACTTGGATCCGAGAACCCGGATTTCAAAATATCCGGATCCTCGGATATCCGACATTCGGATATTGAAGCGGATATCCGAAAATTTAATTCGAATTTGGATCCGGATCCTGATTTAGATCCGGATCCTGATATGGATCCGGATCCTGATTTGGATCCGAATCCTGATTTGGATCCGAATCCTGATTTGGATCCGGATCTCGAATCCGGATCGATGTTTTGTTTGCGGATCCGGATCCAAATTTTAATTCTGGATCCGATTCTTCATTTTGAATGTGAAGTCTAACATCTGAAATTGTGTTCAAATTCAAACCGTTAAAGTGGGCTTGTTTATCTTTACAGCAGTCTGTAAACACCAGTACACAAACAGTAATACATTTTATAATACCCCTCTAAAATAACCAGGTAGTATGTGCAAATGTAAAGAAAAAAGAAATTTGAGAAACAATGGCCATAGGTTCGTTGCAGGTAGCGAAATACCTATCGTACACGTGTTTCACATAAAAGGGGTTGTTTTTGTTACTTATAGTTCTGTGGAATCGAAGAAGTTCCTTCTTAGCGGATGCTAAAAGTTGTCCAACAGAAATTTATATCTGCCAACTATTAATTAACTACATTAAACAAAAATGTATTGTGGACTATCATCAGATTTATTTGGTTTTGGTTTTGATGAGACCCGATGCTAATATCGAAATGTAAGGTTCAATACTGAGAATATTCGAATCCAAGAGCCGATCCGGATACTAGAATTCTATATGACATACTTATATTCGAATCTAAGATCCGATACTCAAATCCGTTTCCAAGATTCGATATTCGGATCCGGATTCAAGATCCGATACTCAGATTCGGATCCAAACTCCAATACTCAGATTCGGATCCAAAATCCGATACTGAGATCCAGATCCAAAATCCGATACTCAGATCCGGATCCAAAATCCCATACTCAGATCCGGATCCAAAATCCGATAATCAGATCCGGATCCAAAATCCGATACTCAGATCCGGATCCAAAATCCGATACTGAGATTTAGTCCGAGATCCGGATAGTTCAATATTCAATTATCCGGATATCCGGATAATTTTGGATCTGAAACCGAAACTATCCGGATCCCACCACTAATTTTTACCTCTCGCTAAGAAAGGTATTGGATTCATGCTAAAAATCACATATCCAGATTTCAATGAATAAGTACGTTTTAAGGTCCCAACAATCCGATTTTAACATTTTTACGATGATGTCTGTGTGTGTGTGTGTGTGTGTGTGTGTGTGTGAATGTATGTGTGTGTGTATGTGTGTGGAATGTTGGAAGGACGATTACTCAAAAACTATAAGACTTAATATTTGTTTAACTACGTATTTCCCAATCGGACATTCATGGGAAGAGCTGAAAAGGTTTCGGTAATAATTGGACAACCGGAAGTAGAAGATTCTTGAAAATAATCTTCTAAATATTATTTTTTGAAATTTTTTCTTGGTAATACTAAAGAAAATTAAATTCTCTGTCTAATACATTTAAATATTTTATTATATATTTTATAGATTTAGAGATAAAAGAAATATAATATATAAAATAATCTGTTGTAATAAATTTTACAACCAAAAGAATGCCATGGAAAATAGTTGAGAATTTAAATTGTTTGTAACTGACAGATAAATGTCAGTGTCAGAAATCCGGAGACATTACTGAAGACTTTTTCTGGGAAGTACATACATTATACTATTTCTTAATGTAATAATAGTTAAATATTTAACATTATAGGTATATTACACATACTCTTCAGAAATACTGTTACTTCTGACAATGAATTGGAAACATCTCGAAATATTTGAAGAGTAGGACAAAATTTCTTCATAGAATGAATTTAAATTTAGAATAATCTAAATATATGGAATAGATGTAAGTAGAATTTTTGGTATAGAGTGTAGGTATACAAGAAATGTTAAATACATTAGCGCGCGAGCAGTCATGTGACTTGACAAGCAATGGGCCATTGCCGACTCAATACTATTGAGTCGGCAATGAATGGGCCCATGTCAGATTTTCAAATTCCATGTGGTTTATTTTCCTCGACAAGTAAATTCCACACTCCTGGTGACAAATTAACTACGTGAATTTAGAAAATCTTGAAATTTTTAATGAAAAATTCTGACATTTGACATCTACGTACATAATTACTAATTATCATTCTGAAATGGGCTCCCACATCCGCTTGTTAAGGCCAACAATGTAACATGACTGTTCGTGCCCTATACTTATGTAACCAAAAAAATCTGATGTGGCCAGCACATAACCTCTCGCCGTATATTTTACCTGGCTGTATGCATAAAGCAAAGAATATTTTTATAAATACAAATAATATATTCATATAAATCTATGACGTATAAACTTCTTTATTATTATTCAATAATAGCATGTCTCAACATGAAGATATTTTACCATAAATTATGTTACAATAAATTACAAAGTAGAGTTTACCATATATAAATATTAGGCTGGTAACAGCAATTTTCAATTGGAACAACCTTGTTTACTTTCTCTTCATATTCTTCTAGTAAAAACATTAATTTTGGGCGGTCTAAAATGTATATATCTGGATTGTGCATCTATTCTTATATATCTTCTTTTACATTTTATTTTTTCATACTTGTTATATCTAAATAACCTTAATTCCCTTTAATAAAGTGACGGATAGATTGTACTCCGATTATTCTTATATCGATGTGTAATTTTGGCTATATTTACAACTTACTTGAGAAGAATTTGATAGCTTTTTCGCAATTCAAAGTTACTCTAGTCTACAGTACTGGTGTACATTGTCCCATAATGTTTGAAACAAATTTAAGTCCTTCAACCTAGACTTGTCATCTCCATAATAGTCACAGATCAAGAATTAAGGGATTCTCCAAATACATTTTTCTTTCATTACTCATTATTTCTGACACTGACATTTATCTGTCAGTTACAAATAATTTAAATTTGCAACTATTTTTCATGGTATCCTTTCGGTTGTAAAATTAATTACAACATTATTTTATATATTTATTCCTTTTATCTCTATATCTATAAAATATGTATAAAAATATTTAAATGTATCAGAAAGAGAATTTATTTTTCTTTAATATTATCAAGAAAAATTTTCAAAAAATAATATTTAGAAGATTTTTTTTCAAGAATCTTCTACTTCCGGTTGTCCAATTGTTACCAAAACCTTTTCAGATCTTCCCATGAATGTCCGATTGGGAAATACGTTGTTAAACAAATTTTAAGTCTTATAGTTTTTGAGTAACCGTCCTTCCAACATCCCACACACACACATCCACACACACACACACACACACACACACACACACACACACACACATACACACACACACACACACACACACACACAGACATCATCGTAAAAATGTTAAAATCGGATTGTAGGGACCTTAAAACGTGCTTATTCAATAAAATCTCGATATGCGATCTTTAGCATGAATCCAATACCTCTCTTAGCGAGAGGTAAAAAGGAAGTGACGAGAGGTATCTGGCCACAACAGATTTTTTTATTATATCTCGTATAGGTTTGGAGATATAGTACATAATAATATAGAATAATCTGTTGTAAAAAAATAATCTCGTTGCCTAAAAAACAGTTGAGATAATTAAATGTTTATAATTAACAGATAAATGCAAAAAAAAATTCTGTGAGGTACGAGGACAATTAATATATATTATTGTATTATTAATTAAATATGTATTTAAACTATAGGTATGTTAATATTACATATATCCTTAAGAAATACCGCTAATACTTTCAATGAATTTGAAGAATTTTGAACATATTAGAAGAGTAGGACAAAATTCCTCATAGAACGAAAGAGATACAATTTCAATTTGTATATACAAGAAATGTTCAGTTCGTTACTTATAGGGCGCGAGCAGTTATGTGACTTTGTTGGCCTTGGCACGCAGATATGAGGATCCGTGTCAGAATGACGGCTAGTAATTATTTACATTGATGTCATCATTTTTCATTCAAAATTTCAAAATATTCTGATGTTTTGTCATCAATAATATACTTGTCGACGAAAATAAACCTCATGGATTTGAAAAATCATGATGTTTTAAATGAAAAATTATGATATTTGACACCTATGTACATTATTACTAGATGTCATTCTAACACGGGCCTCCATATCTGCTTGCCAAGGCCAACAAAGTCACATGACTGCTCGCGCCCTATAATGAAAATGAAAATAGCGACAGGTATTGTGCTGGCCACAACAGATTTTCTTATATAGTCTATTTACTGACATAGACGAAATTTTGTTCGATCACTATCTTTGTTAGTTTTTCTTCGATTTTTCGTTTTACTCGTAAACAGTTGAAGATCAGACCTATGTTAATTAAGCAATTACAACTCATTTTGGTCAATACTACGAGGATGGATTGAAAAGTTTCCGGAATCGCTGAGAAGGCCTTGGTTTTTGGGAAAAAATCTTATGTCGTTGTTTTGTTTAACTCTTCATATGAACTGTCAAGAAATTTCAGTACAATATGTCTATTAGTAAGGCTTGATTTACATTAGCGGTACAATGACAATATGTCAATTACGAGAGGCATTTACATTAGACGGTACCACGACGGAACGAACATAATAAAATACCATGACAATATAATTTTGTCTTTTATGTATTATGACGGGTTGTGCAGCATATGTCATGTGTCTATCAAAAATAGAAAATATCGTGCAATGTTTAAAAAATTATCAAATACCGACTTATCTATAACTGCCCTTACTCTTGACGAAGAAGAAAAAAATGAAGAAAATCCACAAAATTTTACAAAACGATACAGTTTTGTACTTACTGTGATAATCTATGATGTATGTATATTTTACGTTACGTTTATGTCTTAAGCAGAGAACTTTTGTTCAAAATGTATACAATAATTTCTCGTGTCTAGCTCATTTTTGACTACATTTTGGTTTAACTAAAAGAAAAATATCAAAAAGTCAAAACCTTGTCAGATGTCAATCACGTGCTAGCATATGCTTACTTCCATTCAGCTGATTTTGGTATGAACATCAACGTGATGTGCACGTACTTTTCAAACACAACCTTGCACTCCTCGTTGCATACAAAAACTACGCAGTCACTATGATACAATATTTTTTCAATAGAAAAATAGATACAGTATGTACCGTGGTCGTATCGCTAATGTAATTCAGTGAATATCAATGTGCCGTCATCGTACCGAGAACGTAGATGTAAATGGGTGCATGAAAATACATTGGAGCAAGAAGTATCGTACCGTTATTGTACTGCTAATGTAAATCAAGCCTAATCGTGAAAAGCGTCTGTGTCGATCTACCAAGCGTTAAATCTATAAGGGATAAAAACAAAGTTCGTGCGATGATCAAGTTTTTTTTATTTGGAAGGAAAGACGGCAACGAGATCAGGTTGGATGCTGTCCTTGGGAATGCTTCACCTTCATTTTCCACGGTGGGTTTCTGGGTTTCGGAATTTAAGCGTGGCTGAACACACACTTGTAACGAGCCACATTCAGGTCGCCCAAAATCGGCTACCACACCGGAAATTGTGGATAAAGTCCATGATATGATTCTGGAAGATCGCCGAATGAAAGTGCGTGAGATTGAGGAAGCCATAGGGATCTCTTATGCACGTGTAGTTCATATTTTACATTATGAGCATGAGAAAAATGTGCGCCAGATGGGTGCCGCATTTGCTTAGTTCGGAGCAAAAGCGCATTCGGACACGAACTTCAGCCGAAAATTTGGAGTTGTTTAAGAAAAATCCGGTCGAATTTAAAAGACATTTCATAACCATGGATAAAACTTGGATACACCACTACATTTCAGAGACGAAAATTCAGTCGATAGCGTGGATTGGACATGATGCGTCGGCCCCGAAGAAAGTGAAGTCAGTTCAATCGGCAGGAAAGGTGATGGCGTCGGTCTTTTGGGACGCCAAAGGCATTCTAGTAATTGATTAACTTGATAAAGGAAAAACTACGCCGCACTTTTAGACAAGCTGAAAGCAGCAAAACGTAAATTGAACGATTCGGGCAAATATTAGCCCATCATCAGCTATAATAAAAAATTTAACAGTCAGAAAAATAAAAAAAGTTAATACAAAGTTTTCAACTCACCAATAAAATTTGTAGAAAGTTATATGTAAAACCAAAATGGAACAATATATTTTGGTTTTACATTATACAGGAATATTTATACTTAATAATTTCAGGATTTATTGATAATCGCAGCAAGACGAAGAAAACAACCCAGATGCAATCTTCATGGGACAGGGGAAGCTCTGCCAAAAATGTTTGAAGCGTGATTTTACAAAACGATAGTAAAGGATAACAACATTAAGTGCGCAGAACAAAATTAAAAATGTATGACAATTATAAAAAATAGAGCCAAACTTGAATATAAAGGTGTGTGACGATGGAAAGATAAATTAAATTATTGTAAACTGAAACAGGGGTTATTATTGAAAATTAATGAAATTCTTTAAATGTTGTACATTGTTTTTGAAATCAGTTTGAAAATTTAAACTATTGTTGTTTTTTAATTGTATATGACAAGTTTCATATAATAGCCATGTGTTCTCAAATTTTGATTGTTCTAAAATTTTTGTGTTTTCGAAATCGATTTGATGGCTAGTTTGACAAAAATGTTTGCATAAGGCACTATGATCTGGGTTAGTTTGTTCCTGAAAGATATTGATGCTATGGTATATTCTCTGTTTCAAGGGTTGAGAAGTTCGCCAATGTAACATTTGTGACACGTTTTACAAGTGATTTGGTAAACAATATCTTTTTTCGAATTGGTTTCTATTTTGTCTTTAAGAGGTGTGTATAATGAGCAGGTGGAATTTACGCTTATTGTGTTTGCTATTTTAATATTAGTGTCTTTAAGAATTTTTTTGTAATGAAATATTTAAGGGTTTAACATATGGAATCGTGACATAAATAGTTCGCTCTTGTTGCATCCCCCTACCCCATCAACAATTGTCTGAACAGTGCGATGATATTTAAGTTTATTAATTATTTCTTTAATAACATTATTAAAGTATTCTGGCGGCTAACCATTGTTAAAAATATATGAAATATTGTGTCGATGATATTCCGGATGAGCCAACAATATTCCCCTGTCAAATAGGGCGTAAACTACACTTTTTACCTTCTGTCACCTTTAGGTAGAAAGGTATTGTCTTTGGTCAAAAAATTCAATGATGAGTTTTTAGTGAATAAGCATGTTTTAGGGTCCCTATAATACGATTTTACCATTTTTACGATAATGTCTGTATGTATGTGTGTGTGTGTGTGTGTGTGTGTGTGACGAAAGTTTCGGATCGCATAACTTCAATATCACGATTCCGAAAAATATATTTTTTTCGTATTCCTCAAGTTTACATCCAGAAGAACAAGTGACTAGATTTTGGTTATATTTGGTCAACTGGAAGTACTCTCGTTTGAAGATTTTAACAGTTAAATATGATTTATTGACATTTAACGTTATTACAACTTAAAGAATATATTATTCTCTATACGATTTGATTGCATTTTATACTTCATATTCAATAGATATAGAGGTAAAGAATTATAAAGATATTAAATTTCATAAATCAGCCAGCTATGCTATAACCATGGAAACTGCTAATATATTCGCATAATTCAAATTAACAGATGTCAGTATCAATGAAAAGTAAATGAATGTGGCAGAGATGAGGATGTTGAAGTAGATGTTTGGGAAGGCACAGAAAGATACGGTAAGGAAATAACTCTAGTGTTATAAGTTTCTAGAAAGATACAAGAGAAACGATTACATTGGTTTGAACATGTCATGAGGAGAGATGAAGAATATGTTGGAAGAAGAATGCAAAGCTTAGTAATAGAAGGATGAAGAAACAGAGGGAGATCAAAGATAAGATGGAAGGACTGTATTGCGGAAGACCTGAAAGAAAAGGAACTGAATGAGAACGACACGCAAAACAGAAATGAGTGGAAGAAGAAAATAAAAAATAGCGATCCCTAACGAATGGGAAAAGCTAAAGAAGATGTCAGTGTCAAGTGCAATTTGCATAGTTTGTTTATGAAATAATTTTACTGGAAATTTAGAATACTTTTGCAAGAAAATTTATGTATGGAATTTATACATAATACACAGGATTGACGGAAGGTATTGTGCTGTCCACATCAGATTTTTTTATACTTTATGTTGGTGTAAGATTTAAAATTTATGTATCTGCCAGATGCAGTTGGATTTTGATACCAATTTGTGATAATATTCTTGTTTTTCTTAGTAATTGCCGTGTCAAGAAAGTGTATTTCACCATTTTTACTTTAATGCCTAGGTCACACCTGTATGATTCTGTACGATGTACGATCAAACTTGTTTTGTACGTTGAAAAATAGAAGCGTTTCTATTTTCGTCGTACAGAATCATATGAAATATTTGCTACTACTTTCACGACTATGCATTTCAATACTAGTGGATCTCAATTCACTGTATTGTTTGACATTTGAGAATTTTAGGTTAATATTTTTTTAAATCTTGACTTTTCTTATCTTTGTTTATAATCTGTTTAGTTTTTTGTGTTGCTTTTTTGCATTAGTATTGTAGCTTTTATTATTAATTTTCTATTCTTGTAGTAAACTGGTAATTTAGTAATATAATTTCCTTTATTTTATATCATATTTTGTTTTATTTATCAATTTTTATACCGTATTGTTTATAATATTTCATATATTTATACTTATACCTATATTAATTTTTTTTTCGGGATAATTAGTTTTTGAATGTGTTTATTCTGGGGACCCGGGTTCGATCCCGACCGACGCCAAAAATTACATCGCATTTTAATGGCACAAAATTGACCCCTGTGGCGCACTCTTCACGCCAGCAATGAGTGCCCGTGAGGTGACGCCTGGTAAGCGCTCACACGGTACAAATATTCCATCATTACCGATATCTGTGTACGAAGCAGATTGGCACACCCAGCAATGGGTAATATGCCGTGATGAAATATTTATGCGTGTATGTTTATTAACAAAATAAAAAAGAAAAAGGTTTAAGAAGCGAAGATCTGTGTGGACCAAGAATTGGTTGAAAAAAAATTATAAAACCAAGCGTCTCAAACATCCATAAACATGAATAAACATAAACATAGGTTTAACAGTGTTCGAAAACTTTGTCGTGAAATGAGTAATACATGGTATCATGTTGAATAATCTAAAGAAGATAACTTTTTCATAATATGGTTTTTGTCATACAAGTGTGACACCGTGCCTATAGTTTTTCATCGCACATTTCGATTTTCATCGTACATCGTACAGAATCATACAGGTGTGACCTAGGCATAACGTGGGTGCAAATTGTTGAACTCATCAAGAATATCATCAACACAATTCACAATTCATGGGAGCTATTACCAGGCAGCGATCAACATAACGTTTATAATATAAAATATTCCATGTTCCATGTGTTGTTTGAGAACACGGTGTTTTCTAATTTTTGCAATATCAGTTCCGCCAATGTGCTGCTTATATGTTAATAATTGCTAATATGTTCCATTTCATGCAAAACAAAGCTTTCATGAGTCTTAATAGGCAGGCAACTGTTCATTTTCATGCAAGTTTTAGGTAAAATAATTTGTTGGACGTGGTCGCAGATGAAATTGGCGCATGTTGCGAATGCGATGGGGGTACCGAAGATTGTGCGTACACTTGAAGAGACTGAGTTGATCGAGGAGGTGGAACGCACCGTTGAAGATGTTGGACTACTGTCTTGTTTGCTCCAATCTGTATCACAGTGCTGTGTAAAAACAATACAATAATTAATATAATGTCACTATCGAAACATACAGTATCTCATTTCATTTATCCACCTGTTTCAAAAATGTTATATTCTCTTTGCTAGGTACTTTTGACTACTCCAGCTGATTTAAATTCGTATACATATTTTCTATCAATGATTTTGTTAATAGAAAATTCTTTTTTAAACATGGAATAATAGTATCACAGAGATTATGGTTTTTGAAACTTCTTTAAAGTAACAAAGCCTTTTTATTTCATCAGTTTTCATCTCTTCACACCATTTCATATATGTGTCATAACCCAGGTGATTATTCGTGATGTTCGTGATTTTTTTAGTATAAAATTACACTTGACGTTTCTTCCAGTATATCTGTTTTTCAAGGCATCGAACCCGCCAAAAACTGGGTTCGGTTCAGGTTACTTTGTTTTTTGAGAGATGGGTTCGTGTGCGGTTCTGATTCAAACATTCAATTCATTTTGCGGTTTTATTCCGGGTTCATGTTCGGTTCGACCTAATGAAAATTGAATTAATATTTTTTGAATAACAATCTTTATATAGAAATAATTTAAAATGCTAGCCGGAATTTATATCTTTAGAGGTTGGGAAATACGTCATTCCTAAATGAAATGACAATCTCTTGGGTTGGAAATAAAAGATTTCACTTCCACCCCACGGGTTGGAAATGTTTGTGCAGGGGTTGCCTAGCAACATTGTCATATATACCCATAATAAAATAGGCTAAACAAATTTTAATAAAGCTGTCAAAAAATATTAACAAAATTAAAAGTTATAAATCAATGATTTATTTAGAAAATTATTGATTTACAAAGATGATTGTGAATAATATAGTATACATATCTCGGTGGGAATTTCATTATAGCCTCGCGCTGTATCTCACCTCGAGGCTTCGCCTCTCGGTAATATACGTAAGCTCTCGTCTGTAATGAAACATCCCACCTCGGATGTAATATACTAATAAATATTGTAGTCCATTTTCTTCGTTTAATTTATAAAGAGAAATATCATCTACCCGTCATTTCTTTAGCAATAAAATCATGGTTAGAATGCTTTTTATAGACTTTTCTATTGACGTAATATCCTGTATTGATATAAAATATATTTATAAACTTTACTGTATATAATAATTTACTATGTACTTTGATAATAAATTTATTTCAATTTGTATTTTTTGATATTTTCACAATTTTTACGACACCTGTCAATATTCTCAAGAAGTATAAATGTATTTCTACTAAATAAAACATTTCTTTGCAATTTTTTCTTTGGAGTGTAGTGTTTAAATTTGGGAGCGCGCGAATTAGGTATTTGAACAGGGCAAGAAATATACGTTTTAGTGCGCGCCAACTTCATGGTCAAGATTTGAACGTTATGAAACTGTACAAGGCGATGTAAAGGCATTATGACGTTTCATACCTAGCCTTTTTGTATCTTTTATTCCTCTTTTATTTAAATAAATAGCCACCGACCGAGTTTCAAATGTTCATTTAGTGTTCATAGCTACCACGAGATGGCGTCAGATGACGGTTACAGTGCACAACATGGAAGTTACCAATCTATATAGCATATTTATGGTCTGTGACCAGAATAAAACAATTGGTGAGCAAACCAGAAACAAATATTTCAATGCGCGCAAACGTCATAGTTGTTGTATTTGATTTTTTCCCAAATTGATGTTTGAACAAAGCGAAGTAAGAAATTCTATGTACTGTGACCACTACCCGTAATATAGTTTGGTTCACGAAAGATGACAATTCAAGGTCATTTTCAAACCATCTGGTATAATATTACTTGCAAATAACTTCACTACATTCCATACACATAGGCGTGCACCAGGTATAATATTTGTGGGTACATATTAATCATTCAAAATTAAATGTTAAACGTCTACACATTTTCAAAGATATATTTTATTTGGTATAATAATGAACATAAAGATACAACACCTATGTATAGTTACAAAAATACTGAAAACAATGGTATAAATACATATTTTGAAAATAAGTAGTACACTACTTACTGTTTGCACACATTTCATATATTATTCTTCTAATTGCATCAGTGTTAAAAGTATCAAGATCAGCTGTTGCAGTAGATTTTCTGGGTCTTTTTTTTTCAGAAGTTAATTGTTCTTCATTTTTGATATTATTAACACGTTTTAATACCCTGTTTACTGTGGTTTCAGATATTTGTAGCGCATCTGCTGTACGCTAAAATAAAATTCTTGCTAAATATCATTTATTAATCATGAAACCTTTTTTGTCTAGCAATTTCAATTTTCAAACAATTAAAAAAATATATTTACATATATTACCTGCTGCACCTGATGAAGATCTAATAATGGTCCATTATTTTCTGTTTCCCGTTGAAAATATTCGTGTACATTGTGCACAAATTGAATAGCTTGTCTTCGTAAAGTTTTTCCTTTCTCACCCATGATTATTGTGACGTGTGCCCCTGTGAGAATAGTACACGTGCCCCGCCGCTGAAAGAATGTACCAGAGCGCTGGCCCATATGACGTAATCCCTGCGACGCGCCGCCTTGAGGTAACTGCGCCGTGACCTAGTTCCTTTGTATGCAGGTCACTGTCGCCTCGCGAAGGTTCTACTAGGCCCGAGAAGGGCCTAGAAATAATCCGCCAGGTATATAACCCACCGCCAAAGCCAGCGAAGACACTCTGTAATATACAAGCAACGAGTGCAGAAGTCTGATATAAATAAGTGTAGTGAATAGTTAGTGATATAAAGAACAGTCGACAAGTGAACATAAATAAACATAAATTAGTGACATAAAGAGTAGTGTTAATAGTTTAAATAAATAATCCTAGTGTTTAATTGTCTTATAATAATCTTAGTCTTTAAATTAGTGTTAATATTTGTTCATCATAGTGTTAGTTACTTTTATAATCTTTTAATTATATTTCTAATATTTATTCACCGTTTAATAAACGTATTCTTTTAGTTAATAATAATTGTCTATGTTTTACACTTCACCCATATGAATAAAAACGTTACAATTGGTGTCAGGTGTGGGGTTGTTGTTAACTGTGAAGTGTAAATAAAAATAAATAAAATGACGACTAAAAAAATAAAATTAAGTGAATTAAAAGTAAGTGATCTCAAGAGAGAACTGGAAGAACGAGAATTAGATACGACAGGACTGAAAAGCGTTCTACAATCTCGTCTGCGGGAAGCATTAATCGCTGCTGGTGAAAATGCTGACGATTACTTATTTCACCTATCCGACATTGATAAACAGATAGCAAAATTAGTAGAAAGTTCTACAACATTAAAAGAAGAATTAAAACAGGAAATGGCAGAAAATTCTCGAACATTGAAAGGAGAATTGACAGAAAAATTAGAACAAAAATTGGAAGAAAGTTCTAGAACATTAGAAGAAAAATTAATAGAAAGTTCTAGAAAATCCGAAGAAATTTCTAGAACATTAAAAGAAGAATTGACAGGAACATTAGAACAAAATTCTCGAGCATTAGAACAAAAATTAGAAGAAAATTCTAGAAGTTTAGAAGAAAAATTAGAAGAAAAATTGGAAGAAAATTCTAAAAATTTAGAACAAAAATTAATGGAAAATACTGAAGAAGGCCTGAAGAATTTAAAAGAGGAGTATGACAAGAAGATTGAAGAAATACAACAAAAATTCAGTAAAATTACATCGTCGTCAATTCCGAATTCTGGTGTGGCTGAGCCAAGTCTAATAGAAGGAAGAAAAGTAGTAAAACCTGAAACTACTTCAAAAATGCACATAAAAACACCGGAATTTGATGGGAAGTCTTCGTGGCCCAATTATTTAAAACAATTTGAAGCGGCCGCAAAAGCGAATAATTGGACATCCGAGGAGAAGGCTACGGCGTTGACTGTCTCGTTGCGCGGAGAAGCTATTGACATCCTGCAAACGCTGAAAGAAGAAGAACAAGAAGACTACGACCAGCTAGTCAAACGATTGGATATGCGGTATGGAAATGCGCATCTGGAGCAGGTGTACCAGACGCAACTGAGGAACCGGTATCAAAGTTCAAAAGAAAGCCTTCAAGAATTTGAAGTTGACGTAGCTCGTTTAGTTCATCTTGCACATCCTACAGCTCCTGACAGCGTTTTGGAGTGCCTGGCCACTCAATCATTCATTTACGGGGTTCGAGACAGCGAAACTCAACAAGCACTGCGATTGGCCCGTCCTAAAACTTTAATTGATGCACTCTCATATGCATTGGAGCATGAAGCTGCCAAACAAGCTTCACGTAACCAATCGCGAGTGCGAAATATGGATGCTGAGAGAAAGGAAAACCCTGAAGATCTAGAAGAGACAGTGCGACGAATTGCAAGTGAAATGTTTTCTGGAAGAAAGAAACTCTCAAAAGAAGACGGAATCGACAAAGGAAGAAAAGGAGTCGTAAAACTAAATCGGGTTGATGCGAAGGGGCAACTGTCGACCCGTAATCTAGTAGCTCCACAATCCATCAGTTATGTCGCATCTCTTCATCATAAAGCCAATAGCATCTATGTGGATGGCTCTATTAACGGAAGGCCAATGAAAATGCTACTGGATACGGGTGCGACAAAATCTATAATTAGACCCGACTTCATAAGGAAAACTGGCAAGACGCATCTTCAACCAACTAAGTGGCGGTTACGCACAGCAACGGGAGAACAAGCTACCGCATTAGGAGAAGTAGATGTCACCATCTCTATTGGAAACACCTCCTTTAAACATCGTGCGCTGGTAGCTGAAGTTGAAGATGAATTAATACTCGGAATGGACGCAATGACAAAGCATGGTTTTAAACTTGACCTGAAGAAGGGCGTGATGATGGTCAATGAAGAAGAACTCGTATTAAATCCACGAGATGACAAAGCTATGCGCGTACTAATGGCCGATGACGTTACCCTCCCAGAACGAAGTGAAACTATCCTGGAAGCGCATTTAGATGGTAGTTTCTGTGAGGGAAGTATCGTTATGCTGGAGCCCAAGAATGATGATGCCAAAACCGGCACTGGAGTTGTTGTCGGAAAATCACTGGTCAAAGCCAGCCAGGTAATACCAGTTCGGATAATGAACGTAAATTTTTATCCTGTTGTTCTGAAGAGAGGAACAATTGTAGGAGAATGCATGGCAGTATCCTCGATTATCCGAACTGTAAAGGCCAAAGGGAACACATCTCAGAAAGTTCCGGACACGTTAATCAATCAATTGACAACATCATTTGAAGAACTGACCGCCGACCAGAGAACAAAGGCAAAGAATCTAATTGGAAATTTTAAAGATGTGTTCCAATTTGATGAGAAAACCAAAGGGAGAACTAATGTAGTTCACCATAAAATAGACACCGGAGACGCAAGACCCATCCGTCAACCAGCAAGAAGACTACCACTGGCGAAGCGTGAGGAAGCGGAAAGAATAATCGAGGACATGAAGATGGAAGGTGTGATTGAACCTTCAAGCAGTCCATGGGCTTCACCAGTGGTGTTAGTGAAGAAGAAGGATGGCTCTACACGATTTTGCGTCGATTATCGTCAACTTAACAACGTGACGAAGAAGGATAGCTACCCGCTACCTCGAATAGACGACACATTAGACACTTTGGCTGGCTCAAAAATGTTCTCCACTTTGGATCTAAAGAGCGGCTACTGGCAAGTGGATTTGGATCCAAAAGACAAGGAGAAGACAGCCTTCACCATTGGTACAGGACTCTGGCAATTTACCGTAATGCCGTTTGGGCTCTGCAATGCTCCTGCAACGTTTGAACGACTCATGGAAACGGTATTGGCTGGGCTATCTTGGAAAACCTGTTTAGTGTACCTCGACGATATTATTGTGGTAGGTAAGACATTCGAGGACCACATGAAGAATTTGGAAGAGGTTTTTCAGAGATTGAGGAAGGCTAACCTGAAACTTAGCCCGAAGAAGTGTCACCTGTTTCAAAGAGAAGTTCATTACCTTGGACACGTGGTTTCCGGTAAGGGTATTGCAGTTGACCAGGAGAAGATAAAGGCTGTGAGAGACTGGCCAGCACCTAGGGACAAACACGAACTCAGAAGTTTCCTTGGTTTGTGTACCTATTATCGACGATATGTACCTGGATTTGCCAACATAGCCAAGCCACTGACAAGGCTTACTGAAGAAGGAAGAAGATTTATCTGGAAAATGGACTGTACAGTTGCATTTAAAGAACTAAAACATGCTTTGACAAGCGCACCCGTCTTGAGTTATCCTTTACCTGAAGGAGAATTCATTCTAGACACAGATGCCAGCAACGTCGGAATTGGTGGCGTTCTTTCCCAGATACAAGATGGGCATGAGAAGGTTATTGCCTACTTTAGTAAGACCTTGTCAAAACCAGAAAGGAATTACTGTGTGACCAGAAAAGAACTCTTGGCAGTCGTGAAATCCGTGGAACATTTCTACAAATATTTGTACGGAAGAAATTTTTTGATCAGAACTGACCATGCTGCATTAAAATGGCTGCTACAATTCAAGAATACTGAAGGTCAGGTGGCTAGATGGATAGAAAGACTACAGGAATACGATTTCAAAATCGAGCACAGGATAGGTACCAGCCATCGTAATGCCGATGCATTGTCCAGAAGGCCTTGCCAAGATGACTGCAAACATTGTAGTCGACTTGAAGAGAAACAGTTTACCGTCGCCAGGACAACAGTAGTCGATGATAGTTGGCAGCCCGATGGACTACGCAAGGACCAAGAAAATGACCCGACTTTGAAACCAATATGGGAAGACGTTGCACCACACTCACAGACTGTAAAAGCGTACTGGGCGCAATGGGACTCCATGGTGATTGAGGATGGCCTATTGAAGCGTGTGGTAGAGAATGCTGATGGAACTGAGAAGAAAGATCAGTTGGTCATTCCTAAGAGTAGAATACCAGACGTGTTGAAAGAGATCCATGACGGATCTGGAGGCCATTTTGGAGTCACTAAAACTCTAGAAAGATTGCGCCAGCGGTTTTACTGGGTTAACTTCACTGAAGATGCTAAAGACTGGTGCAAGAAATGTGTGGTTTGCGCTGGAAGCAACGGCCCTCATAGACGACGAAAAGCTCCAATGCGTCAATACAACGTTGGCAGTCCATTTGAGCGCATTGCGATTGATGTAGCCGGACCAATCCCAGAAAGTGACGACGGAAATAAATATATCGTGGTTGTCATGGACTACTTCACCAAGTGGGTTGAAGCTTATCCATTACCCAATCAAGAAGCCACCACGGTCGCTGAAACCTTAGTTAAAGAATGTATATGCCGATTCGGGGTACCACGTGAACTTCACTCCGACCAGGGAAGAAATTTCGAGTCTGCCGTTTTCCAAAATATCTGTAAGATATTAGGAATTAATAAAACAAGGACAACTGCATGACATCCGCAGTCCGATGGCATGGTTGAACGAATGAACAGAACGATCAACCGATATTTGTCGAAGGTAGTCTCCAACCACCAAAGAGACTGGGACCGACATCTTCATCTGTTCCTGATGGCTTATCGTTCATCCGCGCATGAAACGACAGGGCAAACTCCTGCGAACATCTTATTCGGACGTGAGTTGCGTTTACCATACGATTTGGTGTTCGGCAGCAAACCTGGGGAAGATCTGGCCGGAGAAGACTACGTTACGGGCTTACGGAGAAGAATGGATCACATTCATGAACAAGTCCGTACGAACATTCAAACTGCCAGCGACCGAATGAAGGACCGGTATGACATCAAAGCCGAAAAAGGTGGATATCAACCTGGGGATTTAGTGTGGCTTTACAACCAACAAAGGCGCCGCGGGTTATCACCAAAGCTGCAAAAGAATTGGGAGGGCCCCTATGAGGTAGTCAAAAGAATAAACGACGTGGTTTATAGAATTAAGAAACGACCTACCGGGAAGCCGAGAGTGGTACACTTTAATCGGCTAGACCCTTTTGCCGGAGACAACCACGAAGACCATAATGGAGCAACAGTTCGTCAAATCATAGCTCAAGAACCGACTTTTGAAGATTTCATGGAGAACTATTCCTTTGGGCGCAAGGCGCGGTACGGCGTGACAAGAGAAGAACATCGAGATCTGTTCACCGTGTCTTCAGATTATTCCCTCGGCCACTGCGTATCAGAAGACTTAAAGATGTCCCGCGGCATAGCTTCAGTCTTTAAGGCAAAATATGGACGACTACAAGAACTGGCCAACCAACGTCCATCTGTTGGGAAAACGCTACGACTGAGAGATAGCAATTCAGACCATCAGCGGTACATCTACTACCTTGTTTCAAAACCACGCGCGTACAAGAAGCCGTCGTATCAAAGCCTATGGAATTCGCTGTGCGATTTGAGGGATCATCTACTGGAGAATGACATTCTGAAGCTAGCAGTACCGAAGTTAGGTTGTGGTCTAGACGGTTTGGACTGGAGGATTGTAAAGAACATGTTAGAGATCCTCTTCCGTTTCACCGGCGTTGAAATTCTCGTCTGCAGCTTTAACCCTAACGGTCAGGAAAAAGAAGTGACAGTCGATGGTCCATCGACTGTCACTTCTTTAAGAATTCGAAATGCACCAAGGGTAATACATGTAGATTTCGTCATCAAGAACTGTTCCGGGACGAAACAGTCTTAAGGAGGGGGCAGTGTGACGTGTGCCCCTGTGAGAATAGTACACGTGCCCCGCCGCTGAAAGAATGTACCAGAGCGCTGGCCCATATGACACAATCCCTGCGACGCGCCGCCTTGAGGTAACTGCGCCGTGACCTAGTTCCTTTGTATGCAGGTCACTGTCGCCTCGCGAAGGTTCTACTAGGCCCGAGAAGGGCCTAGAAATAATCCGCCAGGTATATAACCCACCGCCAAAGCCAGCGAAGACACTCTGTAATATACAAGCAACGAGTGCAGAAGTCTGATATAAATAAGTGTAGTGAATAGTTAGTGATATAAAGAACAGTCGACAAGTGAACATAAATAAACATAAATTAGTGACATAAAGAGTAGTGTTAATTGTCTAAATAAATAATCCTAGTGTTTAATTGTCTTATAATAATCTTAGTCTTTAAATTAGTGTTAATATTTGTTCATCATAGTGTTAGTTACTTTTATAATCTTTTAATTATATTTCTAATATTTATTTACCGTTTAATAAACGTATTCTTTTAGTTAATAATAATTGTCTATGTTTTACACTTCACCCATATGAATAAAAACGTTACATTATGTTCAATTAAATCGCGGAACAAAATTAGAAACTCGTTGATTTTGATTAAACGTCAAATCGTGCGTCAAATTCAAAAAACAAACTCCGCCACTGGTTTTGCTTTAACGTAGAGGGCAGTTCAATAGATAATTGCATACCAGCAGCTCATCGACATACTTTCCTATTATTTTTAGTATGTTAGAGAGCAATGTGAATATGGAACGTATATCTGTCATATAGCATAAATCACGTAGACATACGTCAAATAATCTATCTCTTTCTAGCACATAATGTTGCTATACTACCTCTATATAAAATGTTGTTTATTCTTTCTTCGAACAAATGGCCTTGAATTGTCATCTTTCGTGAACCAAACTATACTATTACCCTGTGTTTTTAATTTCTTCTACTAGTACATATATCTTTGTTAATGACTTATCTTCACAGCGCTGAACGCTGGTTTACCTTAAGCCGTGTTCCTTCTAACTGTGATTTTGATTTTGTGAATCCTGATTAGTTTAGTCGTGATCCTTTTGAATCATGATTTAAAAATTATATCAAGAAAACAACTTAAATAGTATAAACACCATCTAGCGTCAAATATCATAAACACACCAATACAAACTAATTTATTTTATTTTATAAATAATCTACTGTCGTGTCTTATAGTCAGCATATTAAAAATGGATCATATAGAAATATAAGAAAAATGTTCTTGATAATATATGAAGTATGTTTCCTTAAACCAAATCTTTTACGTAACATATTTTCTTTGTTTTCAAAAATATGGTGTCATTACATTATTTTATAGGAAAATCATATTTCCTTTGATGCAACAAACCCCACATTGATATATTTTTTTACGCTCGAAAACCGAAACCGAAAACCTATTGTCGTTAGCCACTTTTAAATTTGTTCTGAAATGAATCTGTGTGATCACTCAAAAAGGATGATTCAGAAGGGAAAGGGGACGGTTGTCTAGTGATCACAAAATGAGAAAGTGGGGATAACGAATAAGAAATGAGAAAACATACTTCTTCTTAATCATGATCACTTTGATGCTTTTGATTGTGAATCACAGCCCGAAGGAACACGGCTTTAGTATTGCCAACTCGTGGGAATTTTCCCGAATTGCCGGATTTTTTAAGTTCTGTGGAAAAATGGGATAATTTTATGAAAACTCTTAGATTTGCGGGATTTTTACTATCACTGTCAATTAAATATATTTGTATAGAATTTAGTATAGATATATGGGCTGGTTGAAATATTGTTTATGCGAATAACACAATTTTGAAGAATGTGATGCAATCTATCTACTACTTTTATAGAAATCAGTGTTGCCAGTGGAATGACATGAAATTATGAAACCATTGTAGTTCGTAATCATAATTGAACTGCATAATTTGTGCGTACAATTTTATTTGCATAACTCAATTTAATATTTATATTTTTCCTTGTTTGTATATCTATATATTGAATATGTGCGCCCTACAATCAAGGATAGTTTTTCTAAAAAAAATTACAGTATCGTGAATAGCTTTATGGTATTACGAAAAATTTTGAACGCCACACAGCAAATAATGCAAATAACGAAAGTTTTGTTCTGTGATGTGAATAATTTTAAAAATGGATTACAGAATAATTTTCCGAAAAATTATAGATAAAAAATCAGTGTGTTAATTTCTGTAGTTCATGATTTTGTTTTACTCTGAATACGGGATCAAAAGTACTTTTAAGGCATGTAATTAAAAGTGTATCCTAGTAAGTAGCAATAGTTACACTTCCATATTAATAACAAAAACGTCAACTTTTACAACAGAAAACAGTATTAAAATCAACGCCTTTTAAGACGATTGAAGAAAAAGGTATTTTTAAATAATTTTTGTAATACTATAGGTACCGTTACTATAATATAACAGAACTAAACACTTAAGTGAAAAGGGATCTACTCGTATAACGGACGCCGGCCGTTAAGGATTATAACGGACGCACGAACGAAAACCAAAAGCAACAAGGCGTCTAAACTAATAATAAAAGTGCTTTTATGGAGCTCGTTTTTAAATTATATAGGCCTAGTTTACACCGTAGACCTATATTCGACCTATACCCCAAATTCGACCTAAATGTATTTGGGCCGCCTGGTGTAAACACTTAAAATATGGAGCGGCCTGGCTTAGGTCAGGCCACTTTTTCATGTGACCTGACCTATACTAGGCCTCGGCCTAAATGTATTTATTGCGGTGTAAACAGTTAGCACGTAAAATAGTTCGAAGTTTGTACGGTAGAGTACATGTCGATAACATTGAGTACAATGATATTGATTTACACATATTATGACAGTTTTATTTGATAGTAAGAGTAAGTACCTAAATAAGTAGTGAAAATTTGTATATAAACATGAGTGATAAAAAGATAAAATAAATAATTGGGTTTTTTAACTTAAAATCAAACCGCTAGATGGTACAAACTAGTACCTATATTCTGCCTATATCCGACCTATCCTAGGTTCTAAAGTATGCGGTGTAAACAACACAATATTCTTTTGACTTTGTCCTAATATAGGTCACATATAGGTCTGGCCTACATCAGGTCATACGGAGTAAACTAGGCCATATTTATGAGAAATGTGCCCCATAAATGCACGTTTATTACAAAAATGCCCTTGTAATACGGGCAATTAGTTTTACATATATTTTCGTAAAAGGGACATTTTAGTTTCAAAATGGTTGGCAACACTGATTAACCTGGTTAACTGTTGCGGCGATGTTTTCTGTTTACATTCGGTTTGTGTCATATTGTTATTATTCTTGTATCTATCAATATTAAGCAGTAGCAGTAGATAAGTCTTGAAATGAGTGACAACAAGATTATATTTTGCAACGCTGTTAAAAATGGACAGTAAGTATTCGTACTTCGTGTATGTTTAACCCCTGTTTAACGTAAACGTATATAAAAAATAGAGAGTTTTTGCATGTTGCTTAGCAATATCGTATTTGTTACTTATCGTACATGAAATTTACAGACGTAATACCTCCATTGAAGGTAAAAGACGGGCCAGTAGACGTACATAACCTAGTGGTCACAGAATTTATCTTAAAACTTCAGAATCAGAACCTTTTTGATTTGCAGACAGAACTATCATAAAAATTCTACAATTTCTTATTTATTCCGTAAATTGGGTAAAATGTTGAAAACTGAGAATTTACCATCGACGATAATTTGAGATTGGGAGATTGCCGAGATGTGACAGAGATGAATCTTTAAGAAAATTTGTGTAATTCGAACCTGGAACATCAACATCTGTAAAGTAACCTGAATGGAGCCACAAGTTTTTTTTTTTCAGAGCTATCAGTGAACATGTAGAACTCCTTATAAAGCTATTTGGCAAATATTAAGTAGTTCGTCCAATAGTTTTTGATATCTTTTCCAAAATACAATGAAAATGACATATATTTAAACGTGTCATTTGAACGTAATGCAATCTAAACTTTTACAAACCCGTTATTTTGTACGTCCGTTATTAAAGTAGTACCGTTAACGTTGACGGAATATTCACGTACGCTATGCAAAAACTCCCTAAACATAAAATTCCGACACGTAATACGTATTATGAACCTTTCTGGTTATTTACAGTCGTGTAATTTGAATCTTGGTTATAAAAGTATCAGATACCAGTAATTCGGGCTTATTCACGTGTACCTTGTTATGCGATCTTTATTGCTACGTAACAATTTATTGCTATTTTAAAGATAATTGTTAAAATTCGTATTCACGTGTCAAGAAACTATTGTTATTTTAACAATAATTGTTATCAGCCAGGCAAGAGCATCTGACCACTTGCCAAGGTGTCAACAATTATTGTTATAGTAAAATAAGACCGAAAATGCTCATAAATGCTTTGGAAAATAATCATAAAAGGTAAATTTATTGGGTGCTATTCTTGTGTCAACGTTAAAACTTAAAAGTCCGTCGTTAGCGCAGTTTACAGTAAATGTATAAAAAATGTAATGTTGTACACAGAGTCTCATAACCCAGTTTCGGGCGCATGCATAACATCTACACAGCGTGAAATTGATAAACTTCGTAGCGCGGGCAGGTACATGCCAATTGGAGCGCACGCACGTTCCAGAGTTACAAGTCACGATAATGGGCAACAATGCAACAAAATAAAAATATCGAAAGTACAACTTTACATAAAATAAATTTCCAACAATAAGGCTTAAAATGAGCTGATGGCTCCAATTTACAAACACAAGAATACCGTAAGCTTCAATTGACTAAAAATGAATATAATAAAACAACGAATTTCACAAAATATACTACTTCAACAGTCATCATCATCATAATCTTTACGGTTTTGGCTAGTCAGCGTGTTCCGTTATCTTAGAGCTTTGAATTATTGGTCCTTCCATCTTTTCCTTGGTCGGCCGTTCTTCTTCTTCCTTTTGGTTTGTAGTGCAATAGCTGAGCTGATATGGTATTCTGCTATGGTCCATTCTTTCAACGTGGTTTTTCTTCTCTGTATGTGTCTAATGTCTGTAATATTTTCTGTCTTTACTCTTACGTTGTTTATTAAATAGTGGTTTTTAATTTTTTCCAATCATTCTTTTATGACTTGGTCAGTGTATAAATTAAATAGAGTGGGTGATAAAGGACAACCTTGTCTAACTCCTTGTGAAGTTTCTCTACATTCTTCGCTTAGTACTCCATTAATCTTGATTTTAATATTTGTATTTCTGTATATGTTTTGGAATTCCTTTTTTCCTAATACTTCCCAAAGAACATTTCTTTTCATTGTATCAAATGCTTTTTCGTAATCAATAAATCCTAAGAAGGTTGGTTTGTTGAATTCCATGTATTTCTCTATTAGTTGTGATACTGTGAAGATACCATCTAAACATGATCTACCTGGACGAAAGCCGTTTTGGTGTTCCGTGAGTATACTTTCCGCAATAGTGTTTATTCATTTGGATATGATTTTTGCATAGATTTTATAACCTGAACATAATAAGGCTCACTCCTCGGTAATTATTGCATTCATTTCTCTTCCCTCTTACCTCCCGCTACCCTTGGTAAGGAAGGTCCCTACAATCCAATTTTAACATTTTCACGATGATGTCTGTGTGTATGTATGTATGTGTGTTTGTGTGTGTGTGTGTGTGTTCTTTACGCTCTAACTCAAATACTATCATTCAGAAAATTTTGAAACCATGTATTTCTACCTTACTCCAATATGGAAAGAAGCCATTAGATTTTGGTGGCAATCGGATAACCGGAAATGGCAGTTTACTTGAAGCTCAAGATAGTTTTTCTTCAAAAAATACATTTAAATGCAATTTTTTCTCAATTTGTTATTATAAAAATTAAAGACTATCCCATTTTCTACAAGTTTGCTTTAATACTTTTTCTATATTTTATGGATAAATTTATAAAGTAATATAAAAATTATATCTCGGAGCTTATGCTTTAATCACATCTCCGTGGTTACATAGTTCAGCTCAAATGTATGTAACTGACAGATAAATGTCACTGTCAAAAAAATAATCATTTCAAATTAATAATAGTAACGTTTTAAAAGGAAAATTGTAAATAGAACAATAGTTTTATGGAAAGGAACTTAAAATACATAATTTCAAGCATTAGTAAATATACAGGTATGTATTTAAATAAAGAAACAAATAAAAATATTATCACGGCATATTATTCATTGCTGGGTGTGCTTATCTGATTTATACATACATTTCGGTAATGATGGTGACATATTTGTATTGTGCGGCCGTTTACCACAAGGGTTAATTTTATGCCATTTAAAATTCGAATTATTTGGCGTTGATCGGGATCGAATTGGACTCCACAGATTCGCGACCAGACATCAGGCACGCGGCAACGAGACCCCATAAATGGCGGGAGGTATTGTGTTGGTCACATCAGATTTTTTTAATATTGGTATTACAATTGCCGTTCCCCATTCATGTGGGACGTGACTATATATGTCCAGCATAAGTTAAAAAAAATGCAATAGACGTTCAATAAATTCTTCAGAGGCATACTTTATTAATTCCATATTTATTCCGGGTGCTTTTCTGTTTTTGCAATCTTTTAGTGTTTCTTGTAGTTCCTCTATTGTTAACCAATCTACTGTGCTTTCTTGTATTTGTAACTGCATTGTGTCTTCATTTTCTTGATCCTTCCATTGATCTTCATAGTAATTCAACCAGCGTGTTTCAGAGATTGGATTTAATTGGTCTATCTTTCTCATTTTCATTTATTTCTTTAAGTATTCAACAGTGAAGCGCCAAATACAATTTCACTGCGAGGACACAGTAACAACAGTTCTCTTACACAACAATTGAGCTGTTCTTTTCTGATGAAGAACGATATTAAATAAAAAGTATTTATCCACATGACATGTTCGGGGGAATTGTAGGTGACAAAATAGGGCTATGGTAACGGCGGAGGGACAGCCACTGGGTACAACGAAGAAGGTGTCCCAACAATGGTGACGCTGACGGCAGAGTCGCAAATCCTCCGAGGTAAGATGACTTCCAGAACACGAAAAAGATGCTCCACACAAGATGACACCCCACGGACACCCACCAAAATATACAACACTAAAAAGTCATTTGAGCACCCCCGATGTACAAATCCGCTACAATGGCGAAACCGAAAACTAGTTCTAAACAACAATTGGGTACTCCACTCGCGTCAAAACTAAATCACGCCGACCATCAACCACGTGCCAACACACTCGCAAAGAGAAACACATCTGCCCCATAACACAGCCTGTACCAGAATCCATGAGGCTGAATTTTTTTCCGGAACCCAGAAGTTTAGCCGATGAAGATGGCGCAAAAAATCAACAAAACAATAAAAAAAGAAATACAATAAAATTCGACAACGAAAAACATGTCGAGCAAGGTAAACAAATTTTTGATTTTTGATATCTGGCAAATTTCTGATTTAAAACAGTGCATTTTTGCGACTCACATATTAATGACGTTATGGTTGAATACGGTTTGAAAATATAGGTACATGAATACGGTTCATGGTCAAAAAACAGCCTTGGAGAAAAATCAAAGTGGCTGACATCTGATGCGAGATTTCGGACGGTTTACATTAGAATGGTAAAAAACAAGGTATACTGTTTCACTAACACAACGATTTTATAGAGAAAATTGCATATACTCTATTTAAGAAATACTAAACATTTACCTACCATCTTTGTCGTACACATATAACATATATGAGTCTTTTATTCGCTATCTCATTATCGAATGTGTTACAGTACAGTATGTATATGCTATCTCCGTCCAACCAACGGCAAAAAATGAAATAGTAAGTAACGATAGTATAACCGCGATAACGAATGTCATTTTGAAATATTTGAATTATTTTAATATTCATGTGGTGATTAAGATGATTTTGACGTTGATAATTTGTGTTTAATTGTGTATTGGAACTTTCCAGTGACGCTGCTATCACTCAGTACCCTGTATCAAGGATTGCTAAGGACGCCATACCACATTTTCCATTTTTTTTTCTTCTGAAAGTATACCTAAAACTACTTACATAAATATATATTTTGTCACATGTTTCTAGTTTTCCATAATAATATTAAATATTTTGATGAATATGTGCATAATATTAGGTCATTTTTTTATTTGTAAGAAATTTTTTTTTTTTGTATGATCCCATTGACGGCAATCTTAGTATCGTCGTTTTTGCAATAACGAAATGCACAAGAACTTACGAAACTTGCAACACACAATGAAACACAAATTATTAACGTCAAAATCATTTTAATTAACACGTGAATGAAACTAATGTGAGAAGTGAGAACTACGAGTGGTGTGACACGTATTTTCTTTGCGCCAATAAATTAACTCGAAATAGCGGGAATTATTGCGCACATTAAGTACGAAACGACATATACCTCTAAATAGAAGAACAAACGAAGAAGGGAATGAACATCAAATTACAATGGATACCAGGAGACATAGGACTACTAGGAAATGAGATGGCAGACGCAGCAGCAAAAGACGTACAACAACCGATAACAGAAATAAAAATACCAAATACAGACATACTCAACATAATTAAAATAAATACTATTAATGAATGGCAAGAACAATACAACAGTGACGCACAAACAAAAGGAAAATGGTATTATGATCTGCAACCCACAATACAAAGAAAAACATGGTACAAAAACCTCCAAAGTAGCAGGAAAAACATAAAGAACACAAAATACGACCAGCATAGAATATTACTACAACAACGAACGAGGAAGACGCTGATAAACACCCTCAAGGAACCAGAAAAACATCACAATGAAATAATTAAATTCCTAACACATAGATTGTAACATAAATCTCTAGATGTACTCATTTGTAATAAAGGTCGCATGACGATAGTCAGGACCATAATTAGAAATAAATAAAAAAGTACGAAACGCAGATAGTGACAAATATAAGTGGTGTGTACCAAATTCTGTTAAAATTAATTGGATATTTGAAACGGTAAGTCCAAAAAACATTGTTTAAGGTATAAAACATTAAGTAATGCAATATACAAGGCAAGGTCAACAGCCAGGTCTGCTACCGAGGTTTAAACTTGGAAACTCAGTACAAATGCAAACTTACCAGTGGCGTAGAATTTAGGTAAGGTTTATTTAGATATTTTATCTCGCTTTGAGATGAGCTAGGCCTCGGAGGAGTTGATTCAGGCAGTAGCTTGTATCGCGAAGCGTTACACAAAGAAAGACTACACGTTTATAATATGGATGCTGATAATGATGACTATTCCACCGATGAGGGTAAAAGAAAGAGAAATCCAAATTTGGCAGGCATAGATATGTTTAGTAGGAGCAAAAGAATACTAAGAACCCCCGATAAAAGAACCAGAAACATTGAATAAAGAAAAGATAAAAAGTGAAACAATGAAGATCAGCAAGACTTGTTAATCAAGATGATGCAGAAACCTATGAATAGTAGTGAAGAAATAATGCAAGAAATTAAAAATATTAGGAAAGACCAAAAGCAAAATCATGAACAACTGAAAGAAATAAAACAAGAAAATGAAATTATGAAAAAAGAAATAAAGTACCTCAAGGATAAAGTTGAATATCTAGAAAAGATAAAAAAAAAGAATTTAATAATAACTGGCTTTGAAATAAACTCAAATAACGACAATGAACTTAAAAAATCTGATGTGGACACCACATGACTTCCTTGTACGATTATTAAACTATACATATTTTTTTAATAAATAAATTACAAAATATTAATTTTAACTTCAAAACAGTAAGATATATAGCGGCCATAATCTAACCCGGTTCTTTTTAAAGAGAGTTTTGATTACAACAAAGAAATATTTGATTACAACAATGAATATGACTAATTTCACAATAAAAATATAATATTTGTTAATGTACGAATCATAAAATTGCACGTATTTAACGTGATTTGACATGAACATTTTTTTTATGTTTTTGTCCTAATCCATAGCAAGCTTTATTACAAAAACAAAAAATCTGATGTGGACACCACACGACTTCCTTGTACGATTATTAACCTATACATATTTTTTTAATAACTAAATTACAAAATATTAATTTTAACTTCAAAACGGTAAGATATATAGCGACCATAATCTAAACCGGTTCTTTTTAAAGAGAGTTTGGATTACAAGAAAGAAATATTTGATTACAACAATGAATATGACTAATTTCACAATAAAAATATAATATTTGTTATTGTACGAATCACAAAATTGCACGTATTTAACGTAATTTGACATGAACATTTTTTTTAATTTTTTTTGTCCTAATCCATAGCAAGCTTTATTACAAAAAAAAGTATATAATTTTTAAATTTACATATCTCGCTTATACAAAGGGCTAATTTAATAATACTTGATGTGCTAGACGCAGAAATTAATTCTCTAATACTTTTATTTGAAGCATTTATTTCTAAAATCAAAATAAAATCATTTTATTCAAGAAAAACTATTAACAACTTCAAGTAATGTACCACTTCCGGTTAGCCTATTTTAACCAAAATCTATTATGTTATTTCGATTGACATAAAAGTCTTGTATGCCAAATTTGAAAAGTTTTGGATTATATTTTAAAACAGTTTTTCATTAAAATCTATTATAGGCTTCATGTAAAGTGCCACTTCTGGAAATTGTGTAATAACCAGAAAGGGAGGTGCACAACTAGATGTTATAGGAGTCCTAAATACAAAATTTCAACTTTCTACGGCTTACCGTTTTTGAGTTATGCGAGATACGTACGTACGTACGTACAGACGTCACGACGAAATTAGTTAAAATGGATTCAGGGATGATCAAAATGGATATTTCCGCTGAAATCTGAAAACCGAAATTTTTCGCGATTACAATACTTCCTTTACTTACGTACAAGGAAGTAAAAATGTATTGAAAAGTTCATAAAAGACGATTTACAAGTAGAAACAAAAATAAACAATGCAACTAAAATTAATACAAATAAATACATAATTGAAACTGAAACCCTATTTGACAAAATTAATATTCTAAAAAAACAAAAGCAAATTGAAAGGAAAAAACCCTTCCATCTATATTTCTTCGGATTTAACACAGAATGAAAGAGAAATCCAAGGAAAAATTAAGAGCTATAGCAAGAGAAGAAAGTAATAAGGGTAATCAAACAAAGATAGGCTATAAAAAATTAACCATAAACGGCAATGAAATGAGTTAGGACAAGGAACTGGGCAAACAAATAAATTCTAAAAATACAAAAAACTGACTACAAGACACGACGGCTCCAAGGTTACAACTGCTCCGGAAAACGGACCAAGAGAACATAAGGAAATGAAATATCCCAATAAAAACAATGTAAACACAGACACCAATATACACGAGAATATTAAGCAAATACAATGGATAATAGGCACTCGGAATATCCAAAGCTTAAATGGAAAAGAAATATAACTAATAGAGGAATTCGAAAAAGCAAAGTTAGATCTACTTGCAATTTGTGAAACGAAGAAAAAAGGAATAATGGAACTGTAAAATGGTCATGTACTACTATTTAGCGGAGTAAAACAGGAAATAAGAGCTAAAGAAGGAGTAGGAGTAATAGTAAGAAAGGAATATCTACAGAAATTAAAAAGTTGGGAGTTCGTATCAGCAAGTGTTGAACAGGAGTGCCCTGATTGAGGTTATGTGAATAAAGTCGTTCAAAAAGTTCGAAAAATGTTTTTATTAACGTAAGCAAATAATTTCTTATGCATAAGCACAAGGTATAAAAAGAAATATAATACGAAAGACCAGATACAAAGTGTTAAATAGCGACACCTTATTGATATCCACGGGTTGCCTAGAACCTTTTTCAGTCGAGTATGTGAACGAATGACCTTTTTCCACTTTATAGTAAATGGATAACGAGAGCACAACGGTTCGAGCAAATAATACACGTCGCGGCCTTACCGGAAAGAGAATGTCGCGATAAGTGTCGATAAGAAAGGTATTTCACAAAGGCAAGAGAGAGTGGTGAAGGGTGCTGACATCTAGATAATAATTACCAATCAACAGCAAGACTATTAAAAATAGAAATTCAATTAGAACGGTAGAACGGATACGAAACACAACAGTCATAGTAGCTTACGGACCAAATGAAAATGACAATACGGAAGAAAAAGACAAGTTCTGGGACGATTTAAATGATCTTGTCCAGAACGTTAATGACAGAATAATAATTATTGGCGATTTCAACGGACGAGAGGGAAGAAGAAACAACGACAAAATAGATGTAATTGGCCCGTATACGGAGAGGAACACAGAAATAATAATGGCAAAAGACTAATAAATTTTTGCATACAAAATAACTTAATTGTGACAAATTCATTTTACAAGCATAAAGATATCCACATGTACACCCGAGAAGTCAAGAGCAGAAATGAAAGGTCTGTCATAGACTACATGGTAATAAATAAAGAATATAGAAAAGAAGTGATGAATGTGAGAGTAAAGAGAGGTCCAGAAATAAATAGCGACCACTATTTACTACAGGCAAATACAAAACTCGGGAAAGAAACACACACAAATCAATATGACAACGTAACGTGCAAGAAATCAGAAGAAGTAATTAAATCATATATGTTCAGAAATGTCGAAGTAGCAGAAAAAATTAAAGACTTAGTAGAAGAGGCAGCGAAAACTGGAAAGGAAAGGTGGAGAAGTTTAGACATAGAAAACTTATGACAAAAGTTTAAAGACAATCCTAACAGTAGCAAAGAAAGCATGTGGAACAATAGTTATACATAAAAACAAAAAAAAAAAAGCTGCGACGTAAGAGAGCAAATAAAAAAAAAAAAATCTGTTGTGGCCAGCACAATACCTCTCGCCAGTCATGTTACATTGTTGGCCTTGACAATCAGATGTGGGGGCCCGTTTCAGAATGATAATTAGTAATTATGTACATAGATGTCAAATGTCAGAATTTTTCATTAAAAATTTCAAGATTTTCTGAATTCACGTAGTTAATTTGTTATCAGGAGTGTGGAATTTACTTGTCGAAGAAAATAAACCACATGGAATTGGAAAATCACTAAATTTAGAATGAGAAATTATGATATTTGACATCTATATACATAATTACTACCTATCATTCTGAACTTCTTTATTATTCAATAATAGCATGTCTCAACATAAAGATATTTACCATAAATTATGTTACAATAAATTACAAAGTAGAGTTTACCATATATAAATATTAGGCTGGTAACAGCAATTTTCAATTCGAACAACTTTGTTTACTTTCTCTTCATATTCTTCTAGTAAAAACATTAATTTTGGGCGGTCTAAAATGTATATATCTGGATTGTGCATCTATTCTTATATATCTTCTTTTACATTTTATTTTTTCATACTTGTTATATCTAAATAACCCTAATTCCCTTTAATAAAGTGACGGATAGATTGCACTCCGATTATTCTTATATCGATGTGTAATTTTGTCAATATTTACAACTTACTTGAGAAGAATTTGATAGCTTTTTCGCAATTCAAAGTTACTCTAGTCTACAGTACTGGTGTACATTGTCCCATAATGTTTGAAACAAATTTAAGTCCTTCAACCTAGACTTGTCATCTCCATAATAGTAACAGATCAAGAATTAAGGGATTCTCCAAATACATTTTTCTTTCATTACTCATTATTTCTGACACTGACATTTATCTGTCAGTTACAAATAATTTAAATTTGCAACTATTTTTCATGGCATCCTTTCGGTTGTAAAATTAATTACAACAGTATTTTATATATTATATTCCTTTTATCTCTAAATCTATAAAATATGTATAAAAATATTTAAATGTATCAGAAAGAGAATTTATTTTTCTTTAATATTATCAAGAAAAATTTTCAAAAAATAATATTTAGAAGATTTTTTTTCAAGAATCTTCTACTTCCGGTTGTCCAATTGTTACCAAAACCTTTTCAGATCTTCCCATGAATGTCCGATTGGGAAATACGTTGTTAAACAAATTTTAAGTCTTATAGTTTTTGAGTAACCGTCCTTCCAACATCCCACACACACACATCCACACACACACACACACACACACACACACACACACACACACACACACACACACACACACAGACATCATCGTAAAAATGTTAAAATCGGATTGTAGGGACCTTAAAACGTGCTTATTCAATAAAATCTGGATATGCGATTTTTAGCATGAATCCAATACCTCTCTTAGCGAGAGGTAAAAAGGAGAAACGAAGAATGTACCTTCAGCACGAAACAAATGAAAGTTACAGAGAATACAAATTACAAAGAACCAAAATAAAACAGATGGTACAGGATGCGAAGAAACAATCATGGGAAGAGTTTGGAAGAAAAGTGGAAGAAGACAGCAAAGGCAACCAAGAATTATTCTACAAAGTATTAAAAAAAATAAGAAAACCTAAACAATATGAACTAAAGCAAATAAAAGGAAAAGATAGTAAAATATTATCAAATGATAAAGAAATAATGAGGCGTTGGTAATAATATTTCCAAAAATTACTACTCAACGTAGAACAAGAAGACACCTTTACAAACGAAAGTAACGACAATAAAACACAAGAAGAAGATGACATAACAAATGAAGAGGTTTGAGAAATAATAAATTCTATAAAAAGAGGAAAATCGGCTGGACATGACAGAATAACATCAGAAATGCTTAAGTGCATGGGAACAATAGGTCTAGAAATGCTAGTAGAAATTTTTAAGAAAGCATGGAGAGAGAACAAAATACCGAATGATTGGAAAATAGGTATAGTGGTACCATTATATAAAAACAAGAGTGACAGCAGAGTCTGTGATAAGTACAGAGGCATAACCCTTTTGAGTATTGTGGCAAAAAATTATGAACGTGTACTAGAAAACGATTAAGAACAATTGTAGAATGTAAGCTTAAAGAAGCACAAAGTAGATTTAGAAAGGGGAGAAGCACCCAAGATCATATATTCACTATAAAACAAATAATAGAAAAAACAAATATAAAGAAATCCACAGTATATCTAGCACTTCTAGACCTAGAAAAATCATTTGACAGGGTCCCACAAAAATTAGTATGGGAAAGTTTAGAAAAAGAGGGAGTTAAAGGCAAACCAAAGGCAGGAATTATAAGTCTGTACGAAAATAATTGAAATTACGTAAGGAAAAATAACCTGAAATCAGAGGAATTCTTAATAAATGACGGCCTACGACAAGGGGGTGTACTCTGTCCACTATTATTCATAGTACTCATGGATGATATAATAAAAGCAGTGAGGAAGAGCGTTAGTAAATTAAATGTCGGCTATTATAAACTTCGTACAATTCAGATCTCGGAATGCGCTTTTGCAGACGATGTAATGATTTGCGCATCAAAGGCAAAAGATCTCAAAAGAAACTTAAAAATATGGATACATGAATTAAGAGCGAGACAGATGAAGTTAAATATCACAAAGACAAAGATAATGGTAATAGGCAAAAACAGCGAAGAAGTTAGCATAATGTTGCTGTATGCATAAAGCAAAGATTATTTTTATAAATACAAATAATATATTCATATAAATCTATGACGTATAAACTTCTTTATTATTCAATAATAGCATGTCTCAACATAAAGATATTTTACCATAAATTATGTTATAATAAATTACAAAGTAGAGTTTACCATATTATATAAATATTAGGCTGGTAACAGCAATTTTCAATTCGAACAACCTTGTTTACTTTCTCTTCATATTCTTCTAGTAAAAACATTAATTTTGGGCGGTCTAAAATGTATATATCTGGATTGTGCATCTATTCTTACATATCTTCTTTTACATTTTATTTTTTCATACTTGTTATATCTAAATAACACTAATTCCCTTTAATAAAGTGACGGATAGATTGCACTCCGATTATTCTTATATCGATGTGTAATTTTGTCAATATTTACAACTTACTTGAGAAGAATTTGATAGCTTTTTCGCAATTCAAAGTTACTCTAGTCTACAGTACTGGTGTACATTGTCCCATAATGTTTGAAACAAATTTAAGTCCTTCAACCTAGACTTGTCATCTCCATAATAGTCACAGATCAAGAATTAAGGGATTCTCCAAATACATTTTTCTTTCATTACTCATTATTTCTGACACTGACATTTATCTGTCAGTTACAAATAATTTAAATTTGCAACTATTTTTCATGGCATCCTTTCGGTTGTAAAATTAATTACAACATTATTTTATATATTATATTCCTTTTATCTCTAAATCTATAAAATATGTATAAAAATATTTAAATGTATCAGAAAGAGAATTTATTTTTCTTTAATATTATCAAGAAAAATTTTCAAAAAATAATATTTAGAAGATTTTTTTCAAGAATCTTCTACTTCCGGTTGTCCAATTGTTACCAAAACCTTTTCAGATCTTCCCATGAATGTCCGATTGGGAAATACGTTGTTAAACAAATTTTAAGTCTTATAGTTTTTGAGTAACCGTCCTTCCAACATCCCACACACACACATCCACACACACACACACACACACACACACACACACACACAGACATCATCGTAAAAATGTTAAAATCGGATTGTAGGGACCTTAAAACGTGCTTATTCAATAAAATCTGGATATGCGATTTTTAGCATGAATCCAATACCTCTCTTAGCGAGAGGTAAAAAGAAATATCGCATAAAACAAAAATGACAATCTACAAAACAGTATATAGACCAACTCTAATATATGGCAGTGAAAGCTGGGTACTATCAGAAAGTCAAAGAAGTAAACTTCAAGCTATGGAAAGTACTTAAGAAAAGTAGAAGGTACCTATAACTCGTAAAGATCGAATAAGAAACGAAAAAGTTAGAGAAGAATTAGAAATAGAATCCATAGCCGAAAGAATAGAAACCTAACAACTAAGCTGGTTCGGCCACTTAACACGCATGGAAGAGGACAGTCCAGTAAAAACAATATGGGAAACAAAAATACAAAGAGCCAAAGTAAGAGGAAGACCTAGGAGACTTGCAATGAAGAAATTGGGAAAATATTAAAGGAAAGAGGAACCATTTGGAACGAAGCGAAGAAATTAACGAAGAACAAAACAGAATGAAGAAACTTCTCACATAACGTAACATAATGTTGTAATAGAATATTTTTATAATGATATATGCAATTCATATTATATATATATATATTGTTATTGTTATAAATTTTCTGTTCTTCTTGTAGATCCAGTTATTTTCTATAGTTTTCAAAGGAAAGTGTTGTAGGTTATACGGATCAAATATTCTTCACATTTAATAATGTTTACATATATTAGAACGTTTCGGTGGTCAAAATGCCACCATCATCAGCTATTAACAAATAAGTCATTATGAGTAATGTTACAAAAAGTAAAATATAAAATAGTGTTACCTTACAAAATCATTTTACCTTCCGTCACCTTTAGGTAAGAAAGGTATTGTCTTTGGTCAAAAAATTTAATACCACGATTCCAAAAATTATATTTTTTTCGTATTCCTCAAGTTTACATCCAGAAGAACAAGTGATTAGATTTTGATTATAATTGGTAAGCCGGGAGTAGCCTCATTTGAAGATTTAACAGTTAAATTTGATTTATTGACATTTATCGTTATTATAACTTAAAGAATATATTATTCTCTATACGATTTTATTACATTTTATACTTCATATTCAATAGATACAGAGTTAAAGAATTTTAAAGAAATTAAATTTTATAATTCAGCCAGCTATACTAACCATGAAAATTATTAATATATTCATATAATTCAAATTGACAGATGTCAGTATCAATAAAAAGTAAATTAATGTGGCAGAGATGAGGATGTTGAAGTAGATGTTGGGGAAGGCACGGAAAGATACGGTAACAAATAACTCTAGTGTTACAAGTTTCTAGGAAGATACAAGAAAGACGATTACATTGGTTTGAAATGTCATGAGGAGAAATGAAGAATTATATTGGAACAAGAATGAATAGTTAGTAATAGGAGCTTGAAGAAGCAGAGGAAGACCAAAGATAAGATGGAAGGACTGTATTGCGGAAGACTTGAGAGAAAAGGAACTGAATGAGAACGACACGCAAAATAGCGACCCCTAACGAATGGGAAAAGCTAAAGAAGAAGATGTCAGTGTCAAGTGCAATTTGAATAGTTTGTTTCTGAAATAATTTTACTGGAAATTTAGAATCTTTTGCAAGAAAATTTATGTATGGAATTTATACATTATATACAGGATTGACGGAAGGTATTGTGCTGGCCACAACAGATTTTTTAGTAGTATAAACGCATATATGACGAAAACTTTTTTCGTTTTACATTTTTGAAGTTTACATAATATTGATATTTGCATAATATTGTGACGTGCGCCCCTGTGAGAATAGTACACGTGCCCCGCCGCTGAAAGAATGTACCAGAGCGATGACCCAGATGACGCAATCCCTGCGACGCGCCGCCTTGAGGGTAACAACGCCGTGACCTAATTCCTTTGTATACAGGTCACTGTCGCCTCGCGAAGGTTCTACTAGGCCCGAGGAGGTTCTAGAAATAAAGTCGCCAGGTATATAACCCGTCGCCAAAGCCAGCGAAGGCACTCTGTAGGAACGAGTAAAGAAGTCTGATATAAATAAACGTTGTGGGTAGTTGGTGATATAAACGACAGTCGCCAAGTGAACATAAATAAATGTAATTAGTGACATAAAGAGTGGTGAATTGTTTAAATAAATAATCTTAGTGTTTAAGTGTCTTATAATATTCTTAGTCTTTAAATTAGTGTTAATATTTGTTTATCATAGTGTTAGTTTAATTTATTATCTTTTAATTGTATATTCTTAATATTTATTTACCGTTTAATAAACGTATTCTTTTACTTAATAATATTTGTCTGTGTTTTACACTTCACCCATATAAATAAAAACGTTACAATGTTGATTGTTATAACTGAAAAGGTAACCCACGTTTTTCTTTATTTACGTACTACTTTTAAAACCTAATGTTTGTTCTTATTTTTCAGTTATAACAATCAATATTATGTAAATATCAATATTATGTAAACTTCAAAAATGTAAAACGAAAAAAGTTTTCGTCATTTATGCATTTATACTACTAAAAATGATTTTGTAAGGTAACACTATTTTATATTTTACTTTTTGTAACATTACTCATAATGACTTATTTGTTAATAGCTGATGATGGTGGCATTTTGACCACCGAAACGTTCTAATATATGTAAACATTATTAAATGTGAAGAATATTTGATCCGTATAACCTACAACACTTTCCTGTGAAAATTATTGTTATAAAGGATATATCGAAAATGTAAAATTTTGTAAAAAAATCGTTTGACCTTACACCTTCGGGTAGAAAGGTTTTTTGATTAGATATATATATATATATATATATATATATATATATATATATATATATATATACATATATATTGTATTATTAATTAAATATTTAAAATTATAGTGTAACGTGCGCCCCTGACTTAAGAGTATGCGAGCGCCGCCATTGGTAGAATATTCCCGAGCGATGACGTAATCTCCGGCGAGGGAAACCCTTACGCGTCTAGAATGGTTTAATTACATCTGGTGGACTGATCCTTTGTATTCAATGTCAATGTGGCGTCGGAAAGTTCGAGAAGGAAATCACGCTATATAACCCCGTCGCCAAAGCCAGCGAACACAATCTATTATATAGAAACAACGAGCAATGAACAGTGGGTGATATAAATAAACAGTCTACGAGTTGTGAACATAAATAAATGTAGTTATATAAATAAATAAATAAATATTTCATCACGGCATATTACCCATTGCTGGGTGTGCCAATCTGCTTCATACACAGATATCGGTAATGATGGAATATTTGTACCGTGCGGGCGCTTACCAGGCGTCACCTCGCGGGCACTCATTGCTGGCGTGGAGAGTGCGCCACAGGGATCAATTTTGTGCCATTAAAATGCGATGTAATTTTTGGCGTCGGTCGGGATCGAACCCGGGTCCCCAGATAAATAAATGTAGTGATATAAATATTGTTTTAATAAAAAATATTTGTCCTAATTAACGTTCAATAAACGTTTAATTTTAATTAATGATATTTCTTTGATTTATACACTTCACCCATATAAATAAACGTTATAATAGGTAGGGTGATTCATGACTAATCTAATGTTACAAACTTTAACAGCTTATTTGTGCTGGCAACATCAGATTTTTTTGTAATGTAACGATATATTTCTATTCATTTATTGTTGCGCACTTTTTAATACATTTCATGTAAGTATTAGTGTTATGGTAATGAAACACTTACTTTTTTGTAAATTTACATTTTTAACTCGAGATTGATGGAGATGAAATTATGAAAGACGCACAAACATAATAACCATGCGTTATTCGGTATTCGAACCCAGGACCCTTAGAGCATGAAGTGATATCCCTACCGCCAGCCCACCTGGGTCGGATGAAAATATTCTTAATAAATGAGCATTTTTATTATAGTTTCTTCACATAAATCAAATTCTAAAACCTACGGTATATAATTTTTCAGACATCTTAATAACTTAAGCCTTGTACAAGAGTAGAGTACAGTACCTATCTTTAATTTTAAAGAATGATAGAAATGTGTTTCCCATAATGGAAATTCTCAAATATTTTTATAAAGAAATAATATGTAATTAGATTACTAGTACTAGTGTAACAAGTATCATATGTCATTTATATAATTGAATGCACTCGCCTATTCGTAAAATAAATATACTTTTTAATCATATTGCATATATATAACTTTTAATTATAAGAACATTTTACTATCAATCGGTAGGACAGTAGCTAATTCCAAACGGGCATTCAGCAAATTAAAACTAATCTTGTCATATTAGCGAACAACCAAGACCCAAAATCGTCTCACGATTTAGCTGTGTTTAAGCGCTGAGTAAAAAATTCTAAATAAGTAGACACCAACGACATTATTGAAGATTTGGCATCGAAGAGAGCAAGAAAATATTTCATTCATTTTTTTTGTTTACGTTAATATCTCTGAAATTTTTATATAAAAATCTGTTGTGGCCAGCACAATACTTCTCGCCATTTTCATTTTATGTTGCATAGGGCGCGAGCAGTTATGTGACTTTGTTGGCCTTTGCAAGCAGATATGGGGGCCGGTGTCAGAATGACAACTAGTAATAATGTACATAGGTGTCAAGTATCATAAGTTTTCATTCAAAACATTATGATTTTCCAAATCCATGTATATTATTTTTCTCGACAAGTATATTCCATACTATTGATGACAAATAAACATCAGAATATTTTGAAATTTTGAATGAAAAGTTATGACATATGACAGTTGTGACATCTATGTAAATAACTACTAGCCGTCATTCTGACACGGATCCTCATATCTGCTTGCCAAGGCCAACAAATTCACAAAACTGCTCGCGCCCTATAAGTAACAAATTTAACATTTCTTGTACACACAAATAATTGAAATTGTATCTCTTCTTTCGTTCTATGAGAAATTTTGTCCTACTATTCTATTATGTTCAAAATTCTTCAAATTCATTGACTGTATTAGCGGTATTTCTTAAGGATATATGTAATATTAAATGTACTCGTACCTCCCAGAATAATCTTCCAGTAAAGTTAGTAAAAATTCTAATTTTTTACACTGACTTTTTTCATTTATCTGTCAATTAAAAACATTTAAATATCTCAACTATTTTTTGGGCAACAAGATTTATTACAACAGATTATTCTATATTACTATATACCTACTATATCTCCAAACCTATACGAGATATAATAAAAAAATTAAATGTGTCAAATTGAGAATTTAATTATCTTTATTATTTGTATTAACAAATTTTCAAAAATTAATATTTAGAATTTTTTTTTTTTTTAGAAACTACCACTTCCGGTTGTCCAATTGTTACCAGAACCTATTCAACTCTTCCCATTATTGTTAGATTGAGGAATCCGTAGTAACACAGGTTTTTAGTCTTATAGAATTTGAGAAATCGTACCTTGAACAACCTCACACACACATCCATACACACACAGATATCATCGTAAAAATGTTATAATCGGATTCTAAGGACCTTAAATCGTGCTTATTCACAAAATTCTGGATATGAAATTTTTAGCATGAATCCAATACCTCTCTCAGCAAATTGTTCACGGTAAATTTTAATTGATTATTTGTTTATATGAAACTTGAAAATACAATACTTTGACTTTGACTATAAACAAGCCTTTAAAAAAATAATGCAAGTGAGGTTATACTTTAATTTAATATTGCTGTAAGAATATATATACTGCTCAAAAGAATTAAAGGGTCATTTTTTTTTGTTAATAACTTTTATACTAAGAAAACAAGAATACCCATATTGAGAATTAAAGTAATGTAAAGCTTATGTATTGTTTAAACATCAGTAGGTACTTGTTTTATTTGTTTTGATTCTGTCATTATACTTCTACACTGGTATTAATTAAAGAAGACGCAAAACAGGAGTGAAATTTAGTTCTCTACGATATTTTATTAATTATTTGCTAAAGTATAGCAGTGAAAGATCGCTAAATTTGTGAGCTATGAATGAAAATAGAGGAAATAGAAGACATCTGAGTCAAATTGAATTGTCTGAAGCCGTTACGTTAATCCAAGAAGGTGAACACAGCGGTACGTAGCTCGACGTCTAAGAGTTAGCCATTCAGTTATCTGGAGGGCATGGAGAAGATACCAAGAGACCGGTCTTTTATCCAGACGTATTGAGCAAGGCTGAGGAAGATTAACTGCTGCTAATGAAGACAGATTTTTGAAACTTCAGGCTCTACGTAAGCGCTTCGCTACAGCTCGAGAGCTACAAAATGAGCTCTCTCGTGCAACTGGTACCAGGATTTCTAACCAGACTGAACGAAATAGGCTTCGAGAGGAACATTTATCTTCCCGGATTCCTGTTAAGAGCATTGTGTACTCCTATACTAAAATATGAAGCGAAAATTCAAATAAATTGTTCATGTACCAGAACTATTAACATTTGAGTTAAAATTAATAAACAATATGTGATTGTGTTCTTTTTTCATTTATTTTTTAGTAGTGTCCATGCTCTGGATACTCCAATTTAATGATAAACGTTTGTTGTAATGTAAATTAATAAAATTATTAAAATAAAGATTTAAGCTACCTGTAAATGAATTTTTAAATGAAAATCGTACATTTAGAAAAAGTTATTAAGAAAAAAAATGACCCTTTAATTCTTTTGAGCAGTATATATATATATATATATATATATATATATATATATATATATATATATATATATATTTTTAAATTCGAAAAACGAAAATTCGACTTTTCTTAACAAACTTTTTCTTACTGCTGTTTTAATTCATATTTCATTAAAAATATGGTTATCAAAAATACATTCAAAATTAGTTGTATAAGATATTATTCTTAATAATTAAATTAAATAGCATTTTTAACGAAAATAATTGTGTAATACATAAAATAATGCAAATGCGTTGCCAGTGGTACCAAAAATGTTAGTTTCATGAAAACTACCCTTAAATATGTGAATTTTTAAAAAATTCTTTCTGTTTCGTAATCTACACATGTCATACTACTCACTCTTAAATTTGTGACATTAAGTTCGTTTCCACCCTGTATGTATATATATATATATATATATACAGGGTGGAAACGAACTTAATGTCATAAATTTTAGGGTGAGTAGTATGACATGTGTAGATTACGAAAGTGAAAGAATTTTTTTAAAATTCGAAAAACGAAAATTCGACTTTTCTTAAGGAAACATTTTTTTACTGCTGTTTTAATTAATATTTCATTAAAAATATGGTTATCAAAAATACATTCAAAATTAGTTGTATAAGGTATTATTCTTAATAATTAAATTAAACAGCATTTTTGACGAAAATAATTGTGTAATAGATAAACTAATGCAAATGCGTTGTCAGTGGTCCAGTGGTACCAAAAATGTTAGTTTAATGAAAACTACCCTTAAATATGCGAATTTTTAAAAAATTCTTTCTGTTTCGTAATCTACACATATCATAAATTTAAGGGTGAGTAGTATGACATGTGTAGATTACGAAACTGAAAGAATTTTTTTTAAATTCGAAAAACGAAAATTCGACTTTTCTTAATGAAACTTTTTTTTACTGCTGCTTTAATTCATATTTCATTAAAAATATGGTTATCAAAAATACATTCCAAATTAGTTGTATAAGATATTATTCTTAATAATTAAATTAAATAGCATTTTTAACGAAAATAATTGTGTAATAGATAAAATAATACAAATGCGTTGCCAGTGGTCCAGTGGTATCAAAAATGTTAGTTTCATGAAAACTACCCTTAAATATGCGAATTTAAAAAAAAAATCTGTTTTGTAATCTACACATGTCATACTACTCACCCTTAAATTTATGACATTAAGTTCGTTTCCACCCTGTATATATATATTTAATATATATAATGGGGAATCGATCCCTATATGCTGAAAACTTACGATTTAATGAAAGATATTAGGTACCGGTACTATCTAAAAATGACATATTACTCAATATGTGCTTACGCAGATAAGTCCATTTACATAGAAAGAAATGAGAGCATACGAAAACTTCTATACTTTTATAAATGTTGGTCGTGATGGATGAAAAAGTAAAATGATTGTATTCTATATTTTACTGGTATTACTTTCTCAATGCTTGAATGATACAGACGTCGTCGACCATGGATGATATTACAAAATGAGAATATTATATTTGTAATGTAAAGAATAAAATAGAGGTTTTCAGTTTATGCCAAATATTATTTCCCTGCTTTCCAACATTTTACTTACTTAATCGACTTTTTTCGATATATTTCTTTTAGAAATTATTCCTTCGGATTCTCATTTCTTCGTATATCCCAAATTTTAAATAAATATATTGCGTATTTACTATTATTACATATTTAATACATTATACAAAATAATCCAAGCAAATTCTGGCATATTTTAATTTATTTTCATTTAAATCAGCTCGTTTTATTATCCGTAAGAACCACAAACCTTTCTTTTGTATAAATTTTTGTACAGTATTTTGTTTATTATCTTTAACAGAAGAAAATCTGAAAAACGATTTATTGTAATTTCTATCCACTCTATTAGAACAACCGTACATTGCATAAAAACTTGACATTTTTATTATTACTCAAGCAAAAATATTCGTCAATGAGGCGATTGTTTTATTTGTCCTCCAAGCTAAAAGTTAGGTTATGGCTTGCACGTGCCCTATATTCTGAAATAAAAACAAAAAAGGTTTTCGTTTTTGTAAAATTTCTTATACATGATTATTATTTTTAAGCCTAACGAACATTCTTGTCTTTGTTTCCGGCGCAAACCTCGCGGTACCACTAACTGGAAAGTAAATATTTTTATAACCGCGTTCAATAAGGTCGATAATTATTTGATTTTGAGTCATTTTTATCTTCATCTCCCTATAAACATACATATTACTCCATCCTTAAAGGGATGTCTTCAAATTTAAAAGATTAATTAAACAACTTTTGTAGATAGTGAATGAAATTTGTATATAAATTTTTGTAAAAGAATTTTCAGTCTTCCAGTTTCACCCGTTGTCAACCAGAAGTATATCTGGTATACCCTAGTTATTAATATGAATGTAGACTTTTAGGGACAATATGATCTTATCCTTATCCCTAATTAAATCGGTAGAAATATACACAGCAATATTTTGACATTTGACATCTATGTACATAATTACTAATTGTCATTCTGACACGGGCCTCCATATCTGCTTGTCAAGGCCAACAATGTCACATGACTGCTCGCGCCCTATACTAATGTAACCAAAAACGGAAGTGGCGAGAGGTATTGTGCTGGCCACAACAGATTTTTTTCATCTAAAATTTCGACAAGAGTAAAGATAAACAATACTACGTATTTAATTTTGCAAGGAATATACCAATGGTTAAAATATTGACATCCTTTCATTTAAGTAACGAAAAAAATGTTGCTCTGTTTAGAGTGTCGAGTAATGGCTTTGCCCTGAATTCGTTCTTCGGGTCATGGGGCCCAGACGAGAAAGTGTCCTCTTCTCCTGTGGCCAAGGGGTGCCGCTTCTCCGCCACGCTGGTGTACGAGCAGGAGGGCTACAGAGTGTTCGTGAACGGTGTTCAGGTGGCGTTCTATAGGCACCGCTCTGCCAACCCGCCGCACAAAGTGGAAGTCAACGGTGGACAGGTCTACAAATTGGCTTACCTCACATTGAGTGACATCTAGAAATACATATGTAATATAATATAAATGAAATTGAAATTTGAAGCTTCTGCATTTTATAGTAAACTAGTGTACTCGTATAAGTCTTTAAAGCACATGTGATGAGTTTAAACACACTAATATCATACACTCTTTTTTATTATACCTGCATATCTATCCCTGCTTGAAATCTTCTAAATATTATTTTTTGAAAAAAAATGTTCTTGCAATTATTGAAACAATAATTTAATCACTAACAAATTATTTTATATCACTTTTACAGAGAACAAAATTCCCTGCAACTTTTATGTTAAATATTTCTACCTTCCGTCACCTTTAAGGTAAGGAAGGTATTGTCTGATCAAAAAGTTCAATGATGAGTATTCCGCAATCTACATCTAGAAGAAGAGGTGATTAGATTTTGGTTATAATTGGTCAACCGGAAGTACCCTCATTTGAAGATTTTAACAGATTTTCTTGAAAAAACGCAGTTAAATATCATTTATTGACATTTAACGTTATTATAACTTAAAGAATATATTATTCTCTATACGATTTTATTGCATTTTATATTTCATATTCAATAGATATAGAGTTAAAGAATTATAAATATATTAAATTTCATGGGGTCTCGTGGCCGTGTGCCTGAGTGTCTGGTCGCGAATCTAGAGGACCCGGGTTCGATCCCGACCGACGCCAAAATTACATCGCATTTTAATGGCACAAAATTGACCCCTGTGGCGCACTCTCCACGCCAGCAATGAGTGCCCGTGAGGTGACGCCTGGTAAGCGCCCGCACGGTACAAATATTCCATCATTACCGATATCTGTGTATGAAGCAGATTGGCACACCCAGCAATGGGTAATATGCCGTGATGAAATATTTATTTATTTTTATTTTTATTTAAATTTCATAAATCAGCCAGATATGCTAACCATGGAAACTGCTAATATATTCAGATAATTCAAATTGACAGATGCCAGTATCATTGAAAAGTAAACGAATGTGGCAGTGGTAAAGGTGAGAATGTTGAGAAAGATGTTGGGAAGACAAGGAAAGATACGGTAAAAAAATAAGGGACACAACTCTAATGCTAGAAATTTGTAGAAAGATACAAGAGAGACGATTACATTGGTTTGAACATGTCATAGGGAGAGATGAAGAATACATTGTTAGAAGAATGAATAAGTTAATAATAGAATTTTGAAGAAGTAGAGGAAGACCACAGATAAGATGGAAGGATTGTATTGCGGAAGATTTGAGAGAAAAGGAACTGAATGAGAACGACGCGGAAAACAGAAATGAGTGGAAGAAGAAAATTAAAAAAGTGACCCCTAACGAATGGGAAAAGCTAAAGAAGAAGAAGAAATACATGGTTTCAATTTTCAAAAGTTTCTGAATGATAGTATGTATTTGAGTTAGAGTGCCCAGAAGATCCACACACACATACATTTGCACACTCACAGACATCATCGTGAAAATGTTAAAATTGGATCATAGAGACCTTAAAACGTGGACATTTACCAAAATCTTGATATGCGATTTTTAGCACGATCCCTATACCTCTCTTTTACCAAGGGTAGCGGGAGGTAAAAATAGTAACCTACGAGTAACTGTCTATTCAACGATTTTGATTGGTGAAACGGAATTTTGACTATGCGATGATAAAATTTATTCGTCAGATAACTATTTATGAATTTATTCGACAATGAATCCGGGCGGGCATAAGAGTATTTATACGGCGAAAAAGTAAGTTCAAAGCAGCAGTAAAAATTAAAAGAATAAATAAAACACACTATAAAAGTCACAAAATGGAGAAAACCAAAAAAACAACAAAATTTCAAGCGAATGGAAAGAAACAGCCTAACTTTTTAAACGCCAGTTCGATAGTTTCGCCCACAGAACATTAACATTCAAATTATCGCCAACGCAAAGTGACAGTCACAACCTAAACTTGGATTGACCACAGAATCAATTTATTTCACTGTCTAAACCAAAGCTATTTTCGTACGTGAAATGAACCATAGGTGACCATTTAGGAATTGGTGGTATGATCTCTATTCCAATGGTAGCAGGATATAAAAAGAAATATATTTCATCAAGAATATACGAGTATTTATTACATTATTTTTAAATTTGTTATTTTTACGAATATACGATTATTAATCTTTTTTTTTCCAAAGTAACTTCCTTGTACGTAAGTAAAGGAAGTATTGTAATCGCGAAAAATTTCGGTTTTCAGATTTCAGCGGAAATATCCATTTTGATCATCCCTGAATCCATTTTGACTAATTTCGTCGTGACGTCTGTACGTACGTACGTCCGTACGTACGTATCTCGCATAACTCAAAAACGGTAAGCCGTAGAAAGTTGAAATTTTGTATTTAGAACTCCTATAACATCTAGTTGTGCACCTCCCTTTCTGGTTATTACACAATTTCCAGAAGTGGTACTTTACATGAAGCCTATAATAGATTTTAATGAAAAACTGTTTTAAAATATAATCCAAAACTTTTCAAATTTGGTATACAAGACTTTTATATCAATCGAAATAACATAATAGATTTTGGTTAAAATAGGCTAACCGGAAGTGGTACATTACTTGAAGTTGTTAACAGTTTTTCTTGAATAAAATGATTATATTTTGATTTTAGAAATAAATGCTTCAAATAAAATTTTTAGAGAATTAATTTCTGCGTCTAGCACATCAAGTATTATTAAATTAGCCCTTTGTATAAGCGAGATATGTAAATTTAATTTTACTTCCTTGTACGTAAGTAAAGGAAGTATTGTAATCGCGAAAAATTTCGGTTTTCAGATTTCAACGGAAATATCCATTTTGATCATCCCTGAATCCATTTTGACTAATTTCGTCGTGACGTCTATACGTACGTACGTCCGTACGTACGTATCTCGCATAACTCAAAAACGGTAAGCCGTAGAAAGTTGAAATTTTGTATTTAGGACTCCTATAACATCTAGTTGTGCACCTCCCTTTCTGGTTATTACACAATTTCCAGAAGTGGTACTTTACATGAAGCCTATAATAGATATTAATGAAAAACTGTTTTAAAATATAATCCAAAACTTTTCAAATTTGGTATACAAGACTTTTATGTCAATCGAAATAACATAATAGATTTTGGTTCAAATAGGCTAACCGGAAGTGGTACATTACTTGAAGTTGTTAACAGTTTTTCTTGAATAAAATTATATTTGGATTTTAGAAATAAATGCTTCAAATAAAAGTTTTAGAGAATTAATTTCTGCGTCTAGCACATCAAGTATTATTAAATTAGCCCTTTGTATAAGCGAGATATGTAAATTTAAAAATTATATACTTTTTTGTTTTTGTAATAAAGCTTGCTATGGATTAGGACAAATATATAAAAGAATGTTCATGTCAAATTACGTTAAATACGTGCAATTTTATGATTCGTACAATAACAAATATTATATTTTTATTGTGAAATTAGTCATATTCATTGTTGTAATCAAATATTTCTTTGTTGTAATCAAAACTCTCTTTAAAAACATGCTTTATGGTCGCTATATATCTTACTGTTTTGAAGTTAAAATTAATATTTTGTAATTTATTTATTAAAAAAATATGTATAGTTTAATAATCGTACAAGGAAGTCGTGTGGTGTCCACATCAGATATTTTGTTTTTGTAATAAAGCTTGCCATGGATTAGGACAAAAAAAAAATGTTCATGTCAAATTACGTTAAATACGTGCAATATTATGATTCGTACAATAACAAATATATTTTTATTGTGAAATTAGTCATATTCATTGTTGTAATCAAATATTTCTTTGTTGTAATCAAAACTCTCTTTAAAAAGAACCGGGTTAGATTAATGTTAATTTAAAAATGATAGTAGTAAATGAATTATTTTTTGTTCTATATCAAAATATTTCTCGGGCTTGGCTTAAGCCTGTCAATATTTTGTAATTTAATTATTAAAAAAATATATATAGTTTAATAATCGTACAAGGAAGTCGTGTGGTGTCCACATCAGATTTTTTGTAATTTAAATTTAGTTAAAACCAAGTTACTAAGTACCAGTGGTGAACAAACCAGAAAAAAAAAATTCAATGCGCGCAAACTTCATAGTTGTTGATAAGAAATTGAGAAATGAAGAAGTATACTTTGGTTCACTCACGAAATACAACACAGCACATGGCGCTTGAAGGCCGACCGTAACTATATGCATTAAATATTAAATAAATAATTTTGCAATTCGTTTAACCACACTTATCAATACTAAATATTTTAATCTGTAAAAATATACCATAATTGAATATTAAAAACTACAAAATTGAAATCAGATACATGGTTAAATATCTTTTAATTCCGTTGATTTTATTTGATAATTACTGACAGATGACAGGTGATATTTTTACGTTTTTGTAAATTAATTGTGCATTTAGACCAATCAGAGGACAGAATTTTATTCCTATCTAAACGCTTTTTTCTTACGTGAAATGAACTATAGTAGGGAATTTTAATAAAGCAATATTAAATTATTTGATATTTACCCATTAGGATGTTATATAAATTGATGTCTGAAAAAAGCAGTGTAAGAAATTTTGTGTATTGTGACCACTACCCGTAAATAATATCTTTCTGTGTTTTTAATTATACTTTATTTCATGTAAGAAAATAGTACATGTCGCTTGATAGTCGACCGTTTTTACATGTATTAATTAAATAATTTGTGTAATCAAACTTGGTCAATATTAAATATTTTTATTAGTAAAAATGTACCATACCTGAATATTAAAAAGTACAAAGTCGAAATGGTTAAATATCACATACATAATTCTGTTGATTTTATTTTATAATTGACAACTGACAAAAGATTTTTTTTGTTTACTTGATATGCATTTTAGCCAATCAGAGTGCAGAATTTATTTCCCAATCTAAACCAACGCTATTTCCTTCCGTGAAATGAACTATAGGCGATGGGAAATAAGTAATATGACATCTGGTGATATTTTGCAGAACTATGGTTGACGGGATAAATTATACAAGTGACATTTTCTTGATTGTATAAACACAAGTGCTTTCTATTATATTTACGTTTACATATGTAATATCTCTTAATATTATACACTTAATGTATAAATACAATTAGTAAATGTCAAATTATCCCGTTAACATTAGTTCCACTTTGGCGCTGCGATCTTATTTCCCATCGCCTTATAGTGTATTTAAAAGCCACTATCTTTAATGGCCTATCTTCACAGCGCTGGTTGTGTGTTGATGTTACATGTGTTACATTTGGTGTTGGTGTGTCATCATTCTTGTATGTGTTAATGTTAATTATTAAGCAGTAGTTTACAAGCCTTGAAATGAGTGACGAAGAGAATATATTTTGTAACGCTGTTAAAAATGGGCAGTAAGTATTCGTGCTTTGTGTTGTGTATGTTTTTTGTTTAACGTAAAAGTTGGTAAACGTAGATTTATAAGGAAAAAACAATAAAATTCGAATACGGATAAAAGATAGTTTTTAATTATTTTTTCATTTATTATTTAACTTGAATATAGTATAGAGTTATGATATTATAAACATATTCTGTACTATACTATAATCTTGTCTTCAGTGGCGGCTTGTCAGGGTAGGCAGGTGAGGCAGTGCCTCACCAGAAAGAAATAATAATATCATTTTAACAAATTACTAATTTGAACTAATAAGCTGTAAATAATGTAAAGTAGTATGTAATTTAAATTTCAATATATTCCGTTAATGCTTGTCTTTATAAATATTAAAAGAACAATTTAAATCACCACCATAACTAATATGTAATCCAATTCACCTAATTTACACTTTGTGAGACTTGCCTATGACATATACTCGAAATGAATAGTATTGTCTATTTCTAAACAGCGCCATGATGTAGTAGCGCTTTAATGTACAACTACTTGTCTGTATATAGACAAATATCCCTAATAGATGGCGAAATACGGTTCTGATCCATAGTAAAATAACGGTATTTTTCGTTGTCGACCGAAAGGCAACAAAGCGAATAAGCCGACTGCTAACTTTTACAACTTTCATGTAACGTCCGTCTTGGTCAGATGCTGGCCAGATTTTCAATTTCTTCAGCTACAAAGAAAATAGCTATTTTACAGGATTTTTTTTTTTTAAATAAATTTTAGAAGTACATTAACATGTCCTAAAACAGTATTCTCAAATATTAAATGTTACAGGATGTATCAAGATAATGGAACAGTGCCATTTATTCCTGAATATGAATAGTTCCACAAAAAAGTGATTAAGATATTTTGTAAAGCATAAAGGGGGACACATTTTGGCATAACTATTATTATTTTAGAGCCAGTGGTAATCAACTTATGGATCAATGTTTTTTTTTTTAAATTGCATCATATTTTTTATTAACTCATTAAATAGCGAATTTCCTTTTGAATTCAACAATATAATAATAGCATACCCTTACATTGCGAAAATTTTGATAAAAAATAATTCAAAATTAATATTTTAATTTTTTTAAGTAGGCTAAGCAAACATTCAACTATTAAAAAAAAGAAAATTATCTGTCATTTTTGTATGTCATTGTTACGTATTAAATTATTTTTTCGAAATGTTCCAAAGTTCGTAATTTTTTTTTATTTCGCATAATTATAATTTAGTCTTGCGTAAATTAAATATAATCTTTCCGCAAATAAATTGCATGCTAGGAATGCATTTGTTGAATCTGCTGCCATTATTAAATTAATTATTACAAAAGTAACGAAAATTACCTTAATTATAATAATAGATACCGATGAAATACGAAAATGACAGATAATTTTCTTTTGTTTTAAAGATTAAATATTTGCACAACCTACTTAAAAAAATTAAAATACAGATGAAATACTAACTTTGAATTATTTTTTATCAATTTTTTCGCAGTGTAAGGGTATGATATTATATCGCTGAATTCAGAAGAAAATTCTCTATTTAATGACATAATAAAGAATACATAATGGCATTTAAAAATTGTAACATTGGTCCATAAGTTTATTACCACTGACTTTAAAATAATAATAGTTATGTCAAAATATGTCCCCCTCTATGCCTTATAAAATATCATAATCACTTTTTTGTGTAACTTTTCATATAAATGAATAAAAGGTACTGCTCCATTATCATGATACACCCTGTATAGTATGAAAAATGATAATAGAAAAAAATAAAAATAAATACTCGGTTAGTTTCAATAAGGGAAATTTTATTGCAATACGTATTTCGGCTTGTTAGGCCATCATCAGGAAGGAAAGAACCGAATGAGACGAAAACATGATACAATTTAAATAGCAGATATAATTCAAAGAAATGGGGATCATAGTGGACAAATCAATGGAGATTTATAAAGGTCTATTTGTTCGTTTACCGTCTTTCAAAGTAAATAAATGAGTATTTTATTATATTTATTAATTTATTTTTACCTCTCGCTAAGAGAGGTATTGGATTTATGCTAAAAACCACATATTCAGATTTTATTGAATAAGCACGTTTTAAGGTCCCTACAATCCGATTTTAACATTTTTGATGATGTCTGTGTGTGTGTGTGTGTGGATGTGTGTGTATGTGTGTGTGTGTATGTGGGGTGTTGGAAGGACGATTACTCAAAAACTATAAGACTTTAAATTTGTTTAACTACGTATTTCCCAATCGGACATTCATGGGAAGATCTGAAAAGGTGTTGGTAACAATTGGACAACCGGAAGTAGAAGATTCTTGAAAAAAAATCTTCTAAATATTATTTTCTGAAAATTTTTCTTGGTAATATTAAAGAAAATTAAATTCTCTATCTGATACATTTAAATATTTTATTATATATTCTATAGATTTAAAGATAAAAGAAATATAATATATATATATATATATATATATATATATATATATATATATATATATATATATATATATAATAATAATAATAATAATAATAATCTGTTATAATAAATTTTACTGCCGAAAGAATGCCATGGAAAATAGTTGAAAATTTAAATTGTTTGTAACTGACAGAAAAATGTCAGTGTCAGAAATCCGGAAACATCACTGAAGACTTTTTCTGAGAAGTACATATATTATATTATTTCTTAATGTATTAATAGTTAAATATTTAATATTATAGGTATATTACACATACCCTTCAGAAATACTGTTACTTCCGACAATGAATTGGAAACATCTCGAAAAATTAGAAGAGTAGGACAAAATTTCTTCATAGAATGAATTTAAATTTAAAAAATCTAAATATATGGAATAGATATAAATAGAATTTTTAGTGTAGAGTGTAGGTATACAAGAAATGTTAAATACATTAGGGCGCGAGCAGTCATATGTAACTTTGTTGGTCTTGACAAGCAGATATGGGGTCCCATGTCAGAATGATAGCTAGTAATTATGTATATAAATGTCATATATCATAATTTCTCATTCTATATTTAGTGATTTTCCAATTCCATGTGGTTTATTTTCCTCGACAAGTAATTTCCACAGTCCTAGTAACAAATTAACTACGTGAATTTAAAAAAAATTGAAATTTTTAATGAAAAACTCTGACATTTATGTACATAATTACTAATTATCATTCTGAAACGGGCTCCCACATTTGCTTGTCAGGGCCAACAATGTAACATGACTGTTCGCGCCCTATACTTATGTAACCAAAAAAAAAGAAGTGGCGAGAGGTATTGTGCTGGCCACAACAGATTTTTTTAACTGTGTTGACGTCCTACGTGTGTTGTTATGGTTTTTACCTCTAAATATTCTAAATATTTTTTTTTAAATTTTTTCTTGGTAATATTAAAGAAAATTAAATTCTCTATCTGATACATTTAATTTTTTTATTATATATTCCATAGATTTAGAGATAAAAGAAATATAATATATAATATAATCTGTTGTAATAAATTTTACAGCCGAAAGAATGCCATGGAAAATAGTTGAAAATTTAAATTGTTTGTAACTGAGAGATAAATGTTAGTGTCAGAAATCCGGAGACATTACTGAAGAATAGTTAAATATTTAAAATTATAGGTATATTACATATATCCTTCAAAAATACTGTCAATCCTGACAATGAATTGGAAACATTTCGAAAAATTAGAAGAGGACAAAATTTCTTCATAAAATGAATTTAAAATTAAACAATCTAAATATAAGGAATAGATATATGTAAGTAGAATTTTTGGTGTAGAGTGTAGGTATACAAGAAATGTTAAATACAATAGGGCACGAGCAGCCATGTGATTTTGTTGGCCTTGACAAGCAGATATGGGGGCCCATGTCAGAATGATAGCTAGTAATGATGTATATAGATGTCAAGTATCATAATTTCTCGTTCTAAATTTAGTGATTTTCCAATTCCATGTGGTTTATTTTCCTCGACAAGTAAATTCCACACTTTGTGACAAATTAACTATACGTGTATTTAGAGAATCTTGAAATTCGGAATAAAAAATTGACAATTGACATCCATGTACATAATTACTAATTATCTTTCTGAAACGGGCCCCCACATCTGCTTGTTAAGGCCAACAATGTAACATGATTGTTCGCGCCCTATTCTTATGTAACCAAAAAGGGAAGGGTCGAGAGGTATTGTGCTGGCCACAACAGTTTTTTGTTATTATTTTAATGTGTTCATATACATACAAATGTAAAAAAAATCACGTAAGCAAACGATGTATTTACAAGTTTTTACAAAATTTTGTAACAATATCTCTCCTGAAGAAGGCTTAAAAGATGCCGAAACCGGTTGAGGCCGAAAATTAAATAAAATAATTTTGACTGCAATCCAAAAATTTATTTATTTTCATAAGTAGGGAAAAATATACAGGTGATACAGTTAAATCATTTTCTGTTAAAATTTCTGTATTTGAAGAAATAGAGAGAAGGATAATCGACCAAATTATATTAGTATTTTATCCAACTATTTTAATGAAAAAAAAATAAAAAAATAATTGAATAGAAAACACAAGAGTAATTTATGAAAATAATATTCTATTCGCGACTCTTTGGCTATACCGGAAAAACTAGATGCGGACACTCTGATCTTGGTTATTTTTTCCTTATAAAAAAATATCTGATGATGTTATATTGTTGTAGTGACAGTTGATGTAATTGCAAATAAATATAGAAAAATAATAATAAAAATGTTATTAAATCAAACAATTTCTTGCACTGTCCTTGCAGTACTTACTGTCCATACGATGCAGGGACGTAGCCAGGATATTTATGTAGGGTGGGCCAGCGGTGGGCTCAAATATTTTTAGGTGGGCCACTAAGAAAAGTTTTATACTTAGGGTGACCAAAACTGGGACATTTTTTAAAGGATTGTAAAATAAGCGCCGCAGGCGAAATTTTTTTTTCATTCAAGGTCAAATGCCTTATAATTGAAAGTTACAATTTTTGAAGGGATGTGAAGCTGCATGTTTTCCCATTTCTTTTTACCTCTCGCTAAGAGAGGTATTGCATTCATGCTAAAAATCGCATATCCAGATTTTATTGAATAAGCATGTTTTAAGGTCCCTACAATCCGATTTTAACATTTTTACGATGATGTCTGTGTGTGTGTGTGTGTGTGTGTGTGTGTGTGTGTGTGTGGATGTGTGTGTGTGTGTGTGGGATGTTGGAAGGACGGTTACTCAAAAACTATAAGACTTAAAATTTGTTTAACAACGTATTTCCCAATCGGACATTCATGGGAAGATCTGAAAAGGTTTTGGTAACAATTGGACAACCGGAAGTAGAAGATTCTTGAAAAAAAATCTTCTAAATATTATTTTTTGAAAATTTTTCGTTGTAATATTAAAGAAAATTAAATTCTCTATCTGATACATTTAAATATTTTATTATATATTCCATAGATTTAGAGATAAAAGAAGTATAATATATAAAATAATCTGTTGTAATAAATTTGACAGCCGAAAGAATGCCATGAAAAATAGTTGATAATTTAAATTATTTGTAACTGACAGATAAATGTCAGTGTCAGAAATAATGAGTAATGAAAGAAAAATGTATTTGGAGAATCCCTTAATTCTTGATCTGTGACTATTATGGAGATGACAAGTCTAGGTTGAAGGACTTAAATTTGTTTCAAACATTATGGGACAATGTACACCAGTACTATAGACTAGAGTAACTTTGAATTGCGAAAAAGCTATCAAATTCTTCTCAAGTAAGTTGTAAATATTGACAAAATTACACATCGATATAAGAATAATCGGAGTGCAATCTATCCGTCACTTTATTAAAGGGAATTAGTGTTATTTAGATATAACATGTATGAAAAAATAAAATGTAAAAGAAGATATGAAGCGTCTAGTTTCAAAACCCGGCAAATCCACTTAGGTCAAGTTGTGGGAAATCTCAAAAAACTGTTGCAATATGTTCCAAATAGATAATTAGGTAAAAACTTAAATGAACATATATTGTTGTTGATAAAGAAGCGGAATCTAATTTTTTTAATAAAAAAAACTGATTAATAATGTCAAAATTTGAATTTAAAAAATGGATTTGTCGAGTTTTGATTTCGAACTTTGGATTTGTCTGGTTTTGAAACTGACTTCAGTGAATATACTTCGTTAACTAATTTTTTATTTTAGAATAATTATAAGATTACACTTTTACAAATTAAATACAATCAAACAATGAGATCCGGGATCGTTTCAACCCGTTCACACAAATTAGTACTGCATTCTGGATCCTCTGCAGTAGCGTCATCTGAAGGATTGTAATATTTTTGTAAAACGTTACTGAAATATTTTAGATTTACAAGATCTTGAGAGTTTTCACCCCAGTGCTTTTCCAAAAGAACACTAACGTCTTTTAGTTTCTCTTTGTTAGGCTTTACACCACCTGATTTTTTATGTTGTATTATGTTTCTAACCGATTTCCCTTTTTTAAACACAGATTTATGTTCTCCAAGGTCTGACCTATAGGCTTGTTCACCCCGAATTGTTACCATTTTATTTTTCCCTTTTCTTAGAATAAATCTCTTGCTCATTTTAAAACGGAAGTGCCATTGTGCCGGAGGTTTCATAACATTGTGAGAGTCTTGTTTCCAATTGTACACCTCTACATCTTGACCCAATATAAAAACAGTTCCATGCTTTTTAAATATTTCAATGAACTCTTCTGGAGAAACGATAGTGTCTTTCTTCTTGATAATTTTTTCTATTCGGCCAAAAACCCTATCTGGGGGAATGAATGAGTGTCCAGTCACAGGAAATATTAATTCCAAATTTTTAACACTGGGAGGTGCATCTACACTAAGCCATTTAGTGCACATAGTCATCATTATAGTATTTTTATTTTGCCGCCCACAGCCGTCGGCAATAAGGCGGACAGTATCTATATTGTCCAAATTGATATTGCAAAGTTTGTGAAAAATTGCACTGGCAATTTCATCAGCTCCCTTACAGTGTTGATCTTCTGTCCACGAGTACAAGGACACGTTTTCCTTTGTTAAAGGTGAGTGAGACGATCCTGTCACGGCGGCGAAATTGTAGGTGTAGAGCTGCCGACTGTAATATACCGACTGATCAGGGATTTTTGGCATAGCCTGGTTCTTTTGGCAGTCAAAAGATATTGTTTTAAGGCCTTCCCTCTCTTCTCTAAGCAAATTAAAGAATGCCTTTGCCCTTAATTTATGAACGTGGCGTTCAATCATAAGTTTCTTTTTAAGTTTTTCATCTTTTTCTAATTTGATTTTTTCCATTAGTTGTAGGAAGGTTGAGCAAACATCTGTTCTGGGAGAGCCGAACCCAATGTTATAGAACGAATTAAAAATATGCCGAAAGTAACTTTTTTTTTACCATAACAAACGAAGGATCAGTTTCAACATTCTTATAATATTGCCTCCACATCTCGTTTATATTTAAATCAGAAGGTAAATATGTACGAACACTACTGTTTCTGCAATAATGTGCCTCAACGGTTTTAAATTTTTCAATGAATCGCATAACAGAAGCTTTTTTTTCTGCAAATTTCTCTGTCTTACGATCACCTCCCCTTCTTTCACAAGCCATCTGTTGTTGTTCTCTAAATCGCTTGAGTACCCCTAGTACACGATCTTTACTTATTTGTAAAATGCCAACAAATGCTTTTTGGCAAACGCGTATTGTTTTTGTCGAGTTAGCAAGTCGAAATTTGTAATTTACAGAAAAGTTTTTCTTATAACTCTTGTTTCCTGTACGTCCGCGGCGTTTTATATTATTTATCTCACAATATTTATTTATAAAGTTGTCTTGACTTATTTTATCGTTATGGGAATAAAAGTTGCCATGGAATTGCTTCACATCGCGCATTGAAAGGGTACTGCATCTATAAGATTTCGTAGCATGTTGACAATTGGGATATGAAGGCAGACATTTAGCTTTGTATCTAAGAAGAAAAATATTGTCTAATACTAGTAAAGAATAATTTTGCAAAAATAAAATTACCTTTCTGACTTTTGCGACGCTCGTTCCCAAGTTTTTGGCGCCGAAGCTCGCTTCCGCGCTGAGTCAGGATTTACCGCCTTCGGAAAATTGCCACTACACTCCTCCATTGTTTAATGATAGTGATAAATAAAATACTTTTCAAGTTTAACACTTAAAACAAAATTCTACGGGCACTATTTCCGTAATAAACTGTTGCAACACAGAGAAGCAATATACATGTTAAACAAAACGAACGACCGATATGACCACGTGACATCAAAACCGCTGCTCTTATTGGCTAATTTGGATTTGCTGGCATTTGATCCCAACCGATCGTGGATTTGTCGGATTTTGAAACTAACCCGATATTTTGAACGTAAATAACATATGGTTTTGTTGAGTTTTGATAGGTAAACGTTACACCATGCTACGGAGAATAAGATGACGAATCCATAACTGTATCAAACTCATTTTTTGCCAAAAGTGGAGTTGTCGGGTTTTGAAACTAGACGCTTCATATGTAAGAATAGATGCACAATCCATATATACATTTTAGACCGCCCAAAATTAATGTTTTTACTAGAAGAATATGAAGAGAAAGTAAACAACGTTGTTCGAATTGAAAATTGCTGTTACCAGCCTAATATTGATATATAGTACTCTACTTTGTAATTTATTGTAACATAATTTATGGTAAAATATCTTCATGTTGAGACATGCTATTATTGAATAACAAAGAAGTTTATACGTCATAGATTTATATGAATATATTATTTGTATTTATAAAAATATTCTTTGCTTTATGCATACAGCCAGGTAAAATATACGGCGAGAGGTTATGTGCTGGCCACATCAGATTTTTTATATTCGTCTTCTTTATAAACACACTTTCTTTTTGGCATTTTGAAATTCGATAAATAAATGAAGCAGTTTCTGTAAAAATGTGTTTAAAAAATAAAAATAATACTTATACATATAATTTAATATGTACTTACTCATAAATTAAAGTAAGAACATACTTTATTATACGGATCTATGACAATTTTGTTAGGCAACGGGCAACCCCTACATAAAAATTTCCAACCCGCGGGGTGGAAGTGAAATATATTATTTCCCACCCAAGAGATTGTCATTGCAGTTAGGAATGACGTATTTACCAACCTCTAAAATGTTAGGAATCGACATATAACTATAATGATTGTGAAAAAATAATATTACTGTTTCTTTACCATAAATGCCATTATTGTTTTGAAATGAGAAATGCAGTTCAAATAATGTGCGTGAACTGTTTTCTCTCATTTGACTTTTAAATGGGTGGGCCAATGGGTGGGCCAGAGTTTTTGCAGGGTGGGCCTGGCCCACCCTGGCCCACCCCTGGCTACGTCCCTGATACGATGTAACTTGGCAGGTTGGGGCAATTCACATTATCACTGCGGTAATGGGGAAGTTATACAATCCATAGGCGTACCGAAGAAGTTCAATAAAATTTACGAATATTACAAAAAAAAAGAAATTATTTATACAAAAATAAATATTACAAATATTGGGATGAATTATTTATTATATAAATAATATTATAATTAATTATTTTTTAAATTAATAAAATAAAATTTCTATTGCTATTGAAAAAAAAATGCACCAACGCTTATGTATGAATATAAATAACTTCTTGGGTTGAAAAGTACCTGACACCCCGAGTTTGAGTGTATTAGGGTGAAATTTGCTTTGTGTAAGGCAATAAAACATTGTAAAATCACTATTGCACTTCTGAAGCTGTGCGGCATTGAAGTAAAAGTAAATATTTGACAAAACGCAACTTAGGAAAGGTGAACTGAATTACATTCTTTTGGCTCGCCAAGTTACATCGTATAGTTGGAGAAACAATTATCTGGAACTGACTTATGCAGGGTTTACAATCTTTTATGGACGGTTGGGTTTGTTTGCGGTCAGGACTCATAAATTATTCGAACTTGAAGGCATCAATTTTAGGGTAAGAAATGGGCCGTATTAAAAAAAATCATACTCAATGTTTGTATAAAATTTGTAAATTGAAACTATATAATAAATAAAAAAACAAAACAAAATTTTAGTTTATTAACTGGGAAGAAATATTTACATATAAAAAAAAAACAACACATAGTAATATAGAGATTTAGTACAGAGTGCATAGCACACTGCAGTCAGATAAAGAAAACAAAATACATTATAACAAAAAACAACATATTACAATAAAATAAAGATTTAGTACAAAGTACATGTACAGTACAGTGCAGTTAGATATAGAAAAAAATATTTACATATAAGAAAAAACAACACATTACACTAAAGTTGAGATGTAGTACAGAGTACATGTACACTACGGTCAGATTTCGAAAAAAATATTTACATATACCTAAGAAAAGAACAACTCAGTTTTCTTATTCACTGTCGCTATCACTATCATTGCCACCCACTTCAATTATAAGTTTGTTTACGTGATTCGCCCTATACCCATTTTCAATATCCACTACATGCCTCACTGAATTCTTCCAACTTTCTGTACTGGTCATATCAGCTATGTATCTAATTTTTGCATGTACCTCAAAAGAAAATTTCAAATAACAGTTTATATTTAAAATTACATTAGAATTTATTGTAATCCCTATAATAAATATTGTAATCATTTAATCTCTTTTCACTTTACAAATTGACGTTAGAAGAAATACACTTAAAACGAATTATTATTTTAATACAGATTTAAAAGTACATCTTGAATGCAAATTTCGGGTACGGCCCAGGGCCCTGATTCTGTAATTTGCGTGAGCATTTACGACACCAATACTAACACAAATTAGTCACATGTATACAGTATGCCATCTATTAGAGATCTGAAGAACTACTAGTTATGACGTCATACATTGCGAGACACGCAAATATATAGTATGTTCGAAAATTGAACCACGACGTTACCGGTAAAATTTTTCAGGTTACCGGCATTATTTTCGAACGCGGTAACTGAAATGTATGGTAAATTTTTGTTACCGCCGCAACCGTGCTCAGAGCACGGTTTTTGTGGTAATTTATAGTCTAACCTAACTTTTGAAGTATACACACGTTGTTCTTTGACATCATTTAAATGTAAATTGTGTTTAAAAACAACTGAGTACTGTACATGGTACAAAAAACAAATAGTATCCAACAAAAATATCCTGCGATGCAAACTAAAATGATTTTGACAGTTATTAATAACCATGAATACCAATGCGTTCGACTGCTTACCGCGAGAACCGTAACCTTTCAGTTACCGTGTAAAATGACCACGATAACCGCGGTTGAATTTTCGAACATACTAATAGTTGCGTGACCTACAGAGGTCCTGTTTCTTAAGGGGGTATCACACGTAAGCACATACGCGCAACTTGTCACAGATTTTCTGCAACTTTGTTTATTTCATGCAACTTTTTGCGTATGATAAAGAGACTAGTTTCATGCAACTAGTTTACGAACATGTTTGAAAACTTCGCAGACAAGTTGCAGATATGTGCATACAAACGATGTACGCATGCGCCATATAACTTAAAAGTCCCTAAACACACGTGTTTATGTTTTGATGTAAAGTTTAAAAATGTGTGCCACAGACAATCATTTGGAGACATATTTGGAAACGTTGATAAATGTAATTAGAGATGTTTCAGAGTTATGGGATATGAGACGTGTAGAAAAACGTTACCAACATTAAATATGTAAATAACCTAAAATATATGTAACTCTGCCCTCTGCGCACGTGTGATAACAAGAGTTGAGTATTTTGAAAAGTTGCGTCAAAGCAGTTGCAGATATCTGCATACGTGTGATACCCTCTTTTTACTTGCGTGACTACCTATCTCACTTTAATTCTGTAGTTGTCTCGTATTGCTGTCATTTTGCGCGTTTTGTTGTTGTTTTATTTTTATTGTTATATTACGTCTTTTTTTGTTTCTTGTTATTTTTAATTTGTTTTTATTTTTATCGTTTCTTTTTAGTGATTAAATAATTCACAAATGTAAGTGTATCATAATTTGAGGTTATCAATTTACCTTATTATTTGGTTTATATTGTTAAAATTGTTTCAGATTATACCTATTTCTCCTCATAATGGCTTTAGCTGGCATTTTTATAGCTTTAGCTGAGGAGGAGATATTAGAAGAAAGGTATGATACCCGAATAATACGTAGAAAGTTGAGGGATGGATAAAATCCTTTCGAAATGAGGAATACAGAATTTTTTTTTTTAGATTAAGCAAAGAAGCCTGTGTGACATTGACGCTATGATGATTTCAAACCTAATACCAATATTAAACTTCGCGACATAAAAACCTAATGCACAAAATTCCCCATAAAAGTCACTAGGAACAAACAGTGACGTCATTTAATGTAGTCACGCAAATGTAGTCACGCAAATGCTCACGCAAGTTACAGAATAAGGGCCCAGGACAGAAAACTCTACCTGGCTCCGAGTACCAAAACCGCAAGTCCATAAAACTTTATAACGACCAATTGGCAGTATCTATAATGAGTTTCAAATATTTGTTTCTCCAACTATACATATAATTCTATAATGTGCCATTGCCGCCCTGATGTGACTGCGTTAAGGCTGATTAGGGTTGTTTGTTGCGGTATAAAAACAAAGAGCGGCAATTCGAGGTAAAAGTTTAGGGGATTTCTAATGAAATTCAATAGAAATATGACGCGTAATGCAACCAATAACAAGCGGGTGGTAGGCGGAGATTCGCCCTTCCATAAATGGCATAAATTGGCATTTCAATTTTGTATGTACTTTCTGGGAGTGCAGACATAATTTTTTTGAGCGATTTTATCTGGAGTGTGTATTGCCCGAAATTATTAGAGGTAATAGGTTTAGAAAAAGAAAATATGTAGACCCGGAATTTATACAAAAGCTCAACAAATAAAAAATAAGATATCTAATTAGGGTTTTTTACGTAATATAATTTTATAAATATATTATATTTAAACTAATAATATTATTATTACACATGCCTTATAATCAAAAGAGTTTTATCGATTTTTAAGAACAAGAAACTTATGTCATTTGTCAGTATTAACATTAAACCATTGCTTACCGACATGTTTAAACTAATATCCATTTGTCGAGGATTAGTAAAAGTTCTGAACAATAGAAGAATAATTTGTATAAACGCAAGAAAAAAGGGCCAGTAAACCATTTTATTTTATTACTCTTATAGTCCTATCCCCACTCAAAAATACTAAGGGTAGATGCGGCAGGTATAGACAAATCGTGTCTCTCATTTGCGAATTGCGACACAAGTGGACATAGTTATCAATTGCAAATAAGTTGATATTTTTATTTTATACAAATGTTACTAAAATGTATTATATAAATACTTTGTTTTTCTCAAATATTGTTAATTGTTTATTTACTGTATTTTTTATCTTTCACGGAGATTTCAAATTTATTTCAATTTTTAGTTTCATTCATTATTTATACAACTTTTTTGTCAATTAAAAATTGAAGATCTAGAATTAAACAGTTATCATTCTAATAAATTACTGTTCATATATAAAGAAAAAATATGATTCAGATTCTGAACGTTTGTTTCGATTTCTTTGTCCACACGACTTCATTAAAACTTCTCTGAAATAATATAAATAAAATATTTTTTACAATTATATTAGTTTATATGTAGAATACATATATTCTTTTAGATTAATAATATAAGAAGTATTCCTTTTGTTGCAATTAAAATCTATCTTATTATCAGTATTATATTTTGTCTCATTTTAAATTTGCTACGCTTTACTCTATAATACCGACACACGAGGATAGACATGTGAACTATTTTACATTTTACTAAAACTTTTGCTACTGATGCCAATTATTTCACCAGATATATAGTCACCATTTTCTAAAAATCCAGCAGTGCAATAAAGTTCAAATTTAGTATTACCCACTAACATATTTTATAAACTTTATGATTTGAGATAAATTTGGCGCGATTTTATCATTCAGTTCGAGAAATATATTTTTTTAAAAGAACTAAAATTTATTTCATTTGACGAACAAAAAAAATATGTATTTTAATTATGTATGTTTGAGAGAAATATCATTCCACAGAAAAGAGAAAATGATGACGAAAAAAAAACACTATTTTGTGTATGCAACCCGCAATACGTTAAAGCACCCTTAACATTAGTTCCACTTTGGCGCTGCGATCTTATTTCCCATAGGGTACCTATATACTCAGGGTATGGCCATGACGTAGCTCGCGTTTCGTCCGCCATTAGAGGGCCACTGTCATATTCGTTGTTGTTGCGCAAATTATTATGTATTTTCGTGGCTACTTGTTTTATTTTAATGCAAAACACATTTAAATATACTTCTAATATTTATTTAAAGTGTAAGTAATACTTTTATTTTATTTATATGTGTATTTTCTTGAGATACTCACTACGATGACTGGCAATATTGAAAACACATAAAAATTACCAATATTAAGCACAAACATTTAAATTTTTAAAAGGTAAGTTTAAAATATATACATATTATGTAAATAATGACCACAGTTATTAAATTTGATGTGATAAAAACAACCTATATCCTATGCGCTACATAACCTCTAAATCTATGTCATAATAATAAATGTGTATTTCTTAAATAAATGAATTTTTATTACCTTTTTAGATTCATAGTGTGATTATTTAATATTCCTGTATAGTATAATATCACATTTCTTACAAATAAATAGGGAAATGAATTATCAATATGTTTGACATTGGCTCGCTTATGGCGGCGATCTTGCCCCATGGCCATACCCTGTATATAAAGGTACCCTAATTTCCCATTGCCTATAATGTATTTAAAAGCCATTATATATCCAGAGTTGCCAGATTGGGTGATTTATCGCCAATTGGGCTACAAAAAATATATTTTCGCGACTAATATTTACAATCGGCGATAGGGGACTGATTTGGGCTACCAATTTAAAAAAAAAAAACATTAAACTAATCAAAATATATTTAAAAGCGGATTATATTATACACTGCAACCCGCAAACCCTCACATTATAGCGATACAGCCTATGTTTGTGTTTATTCATTGGTTTCTGCCTTGCCCTGAGCATTGCGACAATTGACGCTTGGTGCGCGCCGTGTGTGTCACCTTTGGATTATACTTCTCCCTTCTCCTGTTGTTAATATTCATGGCATGCTATACTTGCACGTTTCATGCTGGTTTTGTAACTGGTTATATAATTTTTTCTGTGCTTAAGCAATAAATGTATAATTTATTATTATAAATAAAACTTCAACTGATTGGTTGTGGTTTTATATATTTCATAATAAATAACGAAATGTAATAGTAATTATAATATGCTATTGTTATAAACGAGGAAAAGACTCCGTCCACCTCTAAAATTGGTAAAAATGGAAAGGTGATTCATTTATAAGTCAAAGTTTGGGCAACTCCAGTCTCAATTTACCGCACGCCAGCTATACATAAATATTTAAAATTGGGCGCCATGATTGGGGTACTTTTATTTTAATGCAGGGGGCTACTTTGGGCGACTATTAGTTCTGAAATTGGCGACATTGCTATAAAATAATCTGGCAGTGGCAACACTGTATATATCTTTGTTAATGTTAATGGACTATCTTCACAGTGTTGGTTGTGTGTTGTGTTGATTTTACATTTGGTGTTGGTGTATCATCATTCTTGTATGTATTTGTGTTAATTATTAAGCAGTAGTTTACAAGCCTTGAAATGTGTGACGAAGAGAATATATTTTGTAACGCTGTTAAAAATGGGCAGTAAGTATTCGTGCTTTGTGTTGTATAATGTTTTTTGTTTAACGTAAAAGTTGGTAAACGTAGATTTATAAGAAAAAAACAATAAAATTCGGATACGGATAAAAGATAGTTTTTAATTATTTTTTCATTTATTATTTAACTTGAATATAGAATAGAGATATGATATTATAAACATATTCTGTACTATACTATAATCTTCTCTTCAGTGGCGGCTTGCGCTTGTCGGGGTAGACAGGTGAGGCAGTACCTCACCAGAAAGAAATAACTCAGAATATTATTTTAACAAATTACTAATTTGAACGAATAAGCTGTAAATAATGTATAGTAGTATGTAAATTAAATTTCAACTTATTCCGTTAATACTTGTCTTTATAAATATCACAAGAACAATTTAAGTCATCACAACTAATATGTAATCCAGTTGTGAGACTTGCTTATGACATATACTCGAAATGAATAGTATAATGTCTAATGTTTTTGATACTTCGATACGTACGCTAGAGTTGTTTGAAGCTAGCCTCATATGCAAAATGCAATGAGTGCGTAAAGAATAAAACATAGGTATTTTCGGGTGCTTTCCACACGGCCCTTGTTCTAAGGTGATGCTGCCTGTATGTAAAATTTGGAAAGGTTTCGTAGCGGTAGGGATGATGTTTAAATTTACATTTAGGGGTCTCCGATCGTATTTTGTTATTTGACATATTTCACAGCTATTAATAAATGTTTGAATAGATTTTCTTAATTTTGGCCAATAATATTGTTGTTTTATGCGTGCTTCTGTTTCGTCGATACCGCGGTGATTAGTTTTGCCACAATGGTAATTCGATATGATTTGTGTGATTTCTTCGTTATCGGTAACGTCTCTTAAATATTTTGTACATTTTACTAAATTTAGTTGAGAATTTTTGAAATAATTTTGAAGTATTAGACTGAATTTCTCGTATAGTTCATTTTGGAAATAAATGTGGTATTTTACTTTTGGTACTATGTATTCTTTAATGAATGCAATCATTTAATCTTTGTAATTAAATTTTGAAAAATCTACTTCCAATCGTAATATTTTATTATCGTATAATTTTGTAATTTTTACTTGTTTGGGATTAAAATCGACTTCTGTTATGATGATTTGATTTTTGCCATAGTTTACAGGGCATTCTACTATTGGGATTCCGACAATAGGATTTTCTTTACTTGAATGTATTGTGATATCGCTATCGCTTGTGTCGTCATCGTTTATCTCATTATGATGTGAGTCACCTACCTCGACTGCAAGGGATTGAATATCGTCGTCTTTATTATCTGTTTTATTTTTTTAACTCTGTATTAAATTTTTCTATGAATTTATAAAAGTGTTTCATATTTTCTGCTTCGTTTATGTTTAATTCGATCTGGGGAATTTCGTTTTCAGGGAGTTTGTAAACAGTTATTAATGTGTCGGTGTTATCAAGTATGTATTTTAACATTAGTTTAATTTCGGTCCAAACTTGGTCGTCATGTCCACATGCAATTTTTGGTATACTTAAATTTTTTATTTTATGATGCAAACAGAATTTTTTCAGATTTAATAAGGTATAGAATATGTCTTGTTTAGTGGGTTTATTGTAATAATTTTCTTTTGTTATTAAGTACAGTATATATTTTAGTGGGGTTTTTAAAGATACTAGGTTATGAAGTTGAGGATTTTGAGGTGCGTCGAATAGATTACCTATAACTTCTACGATATTGTCGTTATTGTGATTAAGGTAATGTTTCTTATCTAAATAGTCTTTGTATAAAGCTAGTGGAGTGTCGTCTAATTGTGTTTGTAATTGTAGGTTTTGATTATTTTTAGTTTCTACAAGTATACGGCTTAAGGCGTTGGCATTGGTGTTAAGTTTGCCTTTCTTATAGATTATCTCATAGTCGTATTCCTCTTATTAATTTTTGGCTACATTGTTTTAACGAGAATAGCCATTGCAAGAGTCGATGGTCTGTATAGATTTTGAATTTGCGTCCTAGTAAGTATGTTCTAAAGTACTGAGTCGCCCAAATGATAGCTAAAAGTTCTTTCTCGATGGTGGAATAGTTTATCTCAGTGTCATTCAATGTCCTGCTTGCATAAGCTACTGGTAGGTCGTTGCCTAGGCCACCTTGAGATAGCACGGCTCCTATTGCTACTTGGCTAGCGTCGCATGTCAAGTTAAATTCTTTGTCAAAGTCTGGGTATTGGAGTAGCGGCTCATTAGTCAGCAAATTCTTTCAATTTTCAAAACATTGTCTGTACTCAGCGTCGTTAAAGTCAATAACTGCACCTTTCTTTAAGCGTTTAGTCAGAGCGGTTTCGTTATTTTAGCGAAATCTTTAATAAATTTTCGATAATAGCCTAAAAGTCCTAAGAAACCTTTTATTTGTGTTGTAGTTTTTGGAATAGGAAAATTTAGAACGGCTGAAATTTTTGTCGGGATTTGGTTTCACGCCATCAGGGGTTACAATATGCCCGAGATATGCTACTTCTTTTTTGAGGAATTCGCATTTATCTAATTGTACTTTAAAATTTGAATTTTTCAAACGATCGAAAACTAATTTTAAATTTTGAATATGTTCCTGAAGGCTGGTGCTAAATATAATAATGTCATCGAGGTAAACGAGGCATTTTTCGTTTACTAATCCTCTCAGAACATTGCCCATAACGCGTTGGAATGTCGCGGGCGCGTTTTTTAAGCCAAAAGGCATACGAGTGAATTCATATTGCCCGTCTTCCGTATTAAATGCAGTTTTTTGTACGTCTTGTCTGTCCATTTCAATCTGGTGGAAGCCAGATGCTAAGTCTAACGTAGTAAAATAATGACAACGTCCAAGTTTGTCTAGTAAATCAGTTATATTTGGTAGTGGATATTTGTCGTTAATGGTCTTTTCATTCAGTTTCCTATAATCTACCACTATACGCCACTTGCGTTTACCGGATGCGTCAATCTTTTTGGGAACAACCCAAATAGGCGATGACCATGGAGAACATGGTCTGATTATATTTTGATCTAAAATATTTTATATTTGAGAACGTACCTCTTGTCGGTGAATTTCTGGGTATCTATAAGATTTTGTGTAAATAGGAATTTCGTCACTTGTTTTTATGGAATGTTTAATTTGATTAGTAAATGTTTTTTTTTTTTAATATGATATTGGCACTATAACATATATATATACTGTAACGTTTTATTTATATGGGTGAAGTGTAAAACATAAGAGAGATATTATTAGTTAAAAGAATACGTTTATTAAATAGGATAAATATTAAAAGATAACAAAAGTACCTAACACTATGATTAAATAATTATAAACACTAATTTAAGACTACAAATATTATTAAATGCTTAATCAATATTTATATTATTACATTTATTTATGTTAACAACTCGTAGACTACTTATTTATATTACCGACTTCATTACTCGTTGCTTCTATATCACAGACTATCCCTCCGCTGTCATTCAGACGGTATTTATACAGCCCAGTGTCCTTCTAGAAATATCCGGCATCACAGCGATACCGAGTACAAAAGAATTAGGAACCTGCTTCAACGTGCATGTGTTATTCCGTCGTCGGGGATTGCATCATCGCTCTGGTACATTATTTCAGTGGCGGCACACATATACCCTTCTCTCAGGGGCGCACGTCACAATACTTTATTACTTGTTTTGGGGAGTGTAGTTTTAAATGGATGAACCCTGTTACTCATATAACAATCTTGGCAAAGATTGATAGAATTCTACTGAAGAATTGCAAATGATCAAGTTCATTTGAGAAGATTCAACAGGATTTATCTCCTAATTTGTAAGATTCAGGAAGTTCTGTATCACCTGCATTACGAATTTCCTTTCCTTGAATTTCTACAGAAACATAAATATAAGAAAAATTTATAAATACATACTATCATTTAAAAAGTAATTGATGTTCATTAAGATACCTGATGAGTTCTTTGTATGTGTTAAACACATAAAAATTCAAATAATGTGGGAACAAAAATAATATGTATTTCATGTCAGCTTTTAATTTTTTCAGTTTGACATTTAAATTCCCATTATATTTTTTTGCATTGCCTTCTATGTTTAGTCTGCGTTATTTTTGTGATAGTGCTGCCTCTGAAGAAATATGCAAGGAACTATTTTCTCCTTGCCCCGTTAACCAATTGTTTCTTAATTGTTACCTATTTTTATCTCTCGCTTAAGAGAGGTATTGGAGTCATGCTAAAAATCGCATATCCAGATTTTAATGAATAAGCGCGCTACAATTCGATTTTAACATTTTTACGATGATATCTGTGCGTCTGTGTATGGATGCATGTGTGTGTGTATGTGTATGTATGTGTGTGTGCGTGTGTGGTGTGTGTGTGTGTGTGTCTGTGTGTCTGTGTGTTGGAAGGACGATATCTCAAAAATTATACGACTAAATATCTCATTAATGGGAAGAATTGAAAAGGTTTTGATAGCAATTGAACAACCGGAAGTAGCTGATTTTAATACATTTAAGTTAAAAAAATATAACATATAAAATAATCTGTTGTAATAAACTTCACAGCCCAAATAATGCCATGGAAACCAATTGAAAAATTAAAATGTTTCTAACTGACAGATAAATGTCAGTGTCAGAAATCCGGAGACATTACTGAAGACTTTTTCTGCGTAGTACATACATATATATTATTTCTTTTATTAATAGTTAAATATTTAAAATATAAGTATATTACATATACCCTTCACAAAATACTGTCAATCCCGACAATGAATTGGAAACATCTCGAAAAATTGAACAGTAGGACAAAAATTTTTCATACAATGAATTTAAAATTAAAAAATCTAAATATGAAGAACAGATGTAAGTGTAGGTATACAAGAAATGTTAAATACAATACTTATGTAACCAAATACGGAAGTGGCGAGAGATATTGTGATGGCCACGACAGATTTTTATGTTCCAAAACATATCTAGGTATGTCACGGTTTTTTTTTTTGCTCATCCTGCATAAACCACAATAGAATAACAAAAGTACATACGATTGGGCTTTGAGCAAATTCTTTTGAAGAGCTTTATTTTAGGAACTATAACAAAAATCAAAACATTGGGTGATTTTGGACTATAGTTATGTGAAATTACCCGGTTTTTGATTATAAACATGTGTATTTAAATAAGTATCTTCACACCAAGTTACAAAATTTTAGTGCAACTTGTACCAGTTATTAACAAAAGTGTGTCTGATAAGATGCACCTTCAAAGGGCTGTACGATTTGTAAACTTTGTAGTGAAAATTTTACGGCAAGTGCTGGCTTATCATCAGTTTTATGCTTTGGTACTTGTGGTAACACGTTTCATACCACTTGTGGTGGATTAAAGAAAATTGAAAGCAACAATTTATCGGGTAATAATAATATAAAATGGTTTTATGATCAGTGCTTGAAAAGTGATAATTCAAACAAAATATTTAAATGAAACATTATGCGATCTAATTGAGTGGCCTCGGCGACAATTTTTCTCTCGTTATGCAAAACAGTGATTTTGCAGCCTTGATATACAAATAACTATTATGACGTGACGGGTGTGGATTTGATTCTATATTAGCCAAAAATATGAAAGCCGAGAATCCCGGCCATAATTCCACAGCGCCCGTCTATAGACTATCCCATTGGTGGAACTCTCATGAAAAAATATTGTTTCAATGCCATTGGTCTACCACCGGTGACGTCACAAATTCATCGCAAAATTAAAAAAAAAACATATCTTGCTTAATATAAGGAATTTTCATGTTGGGTTTTCATTAATAATCATATATATGTAAATGCCCGAAAATCGGTAAATCCTAAGATTGATGTACAAAACCCAGGATTTACCAATTTTATGTGGTAAATCTACAAACAAATAGATAATTTATATAATTTCGGGTGTTAAAACGTAGTAGTGCAATTGCAAATTGGTATTGCATTTTTAATTGTCGTACCCATGTTGTAAAATCCGACTTTTCATAAAAGGTTGGTGAAATGCGGCCAGATTGTCAAACCTTCAAAGACAGCAATGTTTTAGAATCTGGCTAGTATATTTCTCTAAACACTACAGCAATAACCTAACCTAACGCACAAAAGTAACCCTTGAAAACTGGAGCACAGTTTTGTTCGTTAGGTTATTGTTATATGTAGAGAAATATGCCATGCCATTTAATTTACCACATAAAATTGGTTAAACTTAGGTTTTGCACATCAATCCTAGGATTTACCGATTTTCGGGCATTTACAGTAACATATATATTTGTACAAAGTTTTATAAAAAAAAATCTGATGTGGCCAGCACAATACCTTCCGTCATTTCTATGTATTTTATATAAATTCCACACAAGAAGTTTCTTGTATTTTCAGTAAAATTATTTCATATACATATTGTATAAATTGTATTTGACACTGACATCTGTCAATTAGTAATATTGAATTATTGAAACTGTTTATGGTGACGCAGCACAGATTACAGGATTTATGAAAATTAATTTTGTTTAATGTTTTTATCTCTAAATGCATTGAATATGAAGAAAATAATGTAATCAAATCGTATAGAGAACACAATATTCTTTAATATTTATAATAACATTAAATATCAAAAAAATGACATTTAACTGTGTTTCTTTAAGAAAAACATATATGTACGAGTAATATACGTAATATTCAGAATTATAATGATCCAGTTTCAAGGAAAAGTTCTTCAGAATTTAGTAATAACTTCCATTTTTTTTATTACATCGATTGTCAATTCTTTATTTTTTGTCAATCTGCAATTTTCTTTTGAAAGTCATTTTTCATTTGCTTCTTACTCAGGCATAAAAAAACAATTGACAAAAAAGTTAGTACTCATTAGATTCAGATTTTAATTTTAAACATTTTTCGTATTCACATTTTTAGTCTAATTTTATTAGAAAAACAATAATCACCATATTTAAAAAATAAAATTATGTTCTCAATGTTTCAATCCTATACTCAGTATAAAACACAAATGTTTATTTTATTGCAGAGTACCGTTAGTGCAGCAGTTAATTGAACAGATGACACTGGAAGATAAAAGTAAGTGTTTGCTAATTGCATGTAAGGAGAAGACTTCGGACCATATCCAGATAGCAAAACTGCTAATTGAAGCCGCAGCCGACGTGAATGTTGAAGACAATGACACACCGTTGACAGCCCTCTGCAAAAATATCAGTACAGAGGAGCAGGTTGATCTAATCAAAATTCTCATCGAACAAGGAGCTAATGTTAACTCATTTTCACATGATAATAATATGAATACACAAGATAATGATTATTATGATGACGACTACTTTCCCATCCCGACATACACCTCTGCTCTACACTTAGTCGTGTCTGATAACCATTATAATGTTGCTAAGTTACTGTTGCAAGCTGGAGCTGATGTTAATATTCAAGATTGGGAATCCGACACCCCAGTCCTAACTGGATGTCTATCTTCTCGTTTTGACAATAGATATGACTTAGTGGAGTTGCTTGTTAATGCCGGTGCTAACATAAATGTTCAGGAAACAGGAGGATTTAATTATACTCCGTTACATTACGCAGTGGAAAAGGCAAATTTTCGTATTGCTGATTTGTTGTTGAAGAATGGAGCTGATGTTAATAGAAGTACAGTTCTCGATGGAATAGTGCCACTATTTTTGTTCCCAAAAGTCAAAGTAGACCAAATGGTACTTCAGTGTTTTGAGAATTTAGTGAGAGATACCGAAAATTCAACAGTTTACGAAGAAAATTTTGAAGATTATTTTTATAAAGTGGCATCATTTCAAAATAAAGAAATGTTAGAAATTTTATTTCGGCATGGAATGGTGGTTGGTCCTTATGATCAGCTTAAAGCTCTTGATTCCGTTGTGAAAAGTTATAACGCCGATTCTAAAGCAGCAGCAGATGCTTTTAATTATTTGTGGGATAAAACTAATAATAATATTTTTAAAGATGATAATAGTGCTTCTATTATAGTTAATATGATTAACTATAACTGGTACGTACCACATAAAATATTGTGTTTTTTTAAAGTATTGAATGAATTTGAATCATTACCGTTTTGTGAAAATTATTTGTTTGAATTAGCGGTTAGTGTAATAGAGCGTTCAGCCAAAAATCTATACCCCTATTTTACTCGTGTAAACGTAATTGAAAATTTAGATTCAGTATTCAAATCAATTGACTTTTGTTGTGTCGTTCAAAAATTCTTTGAGAAAGGTGTTAAATTAGAAAGTAAAGATTTTGAGGGATTAATATATATATGCAGCAAATATTTTTTGTTAAACGATGTAGAGGGAGCTACTAAATTTTTAAATGTTTTTATTAATAATAACATAAATTTAAATGATAAAGGTATTATGCAGTTGGCAGTAGCAAACTGTCCTTTGTTAAGTGTGACTTTACTTCAATACTGCATCGTGTGTGACCCAATGGATATATTCGAGAATATTTTGCTAGCAAGAAGAGTAGACACAATGACACTCAGATTAATTGAAAAAGTTTTGAGATTATGTACTCCTTCCGAAGTAATACGAAGACAATGTGTAACATTATTGAAACATATAAAGGACGAAAATAATTATTACTCCAGAGAATTGAATCCTGGTGATTACCTTGCCCCAGTACTGAATTGTGTTCAAACTGAGTGTTCCGAAGAAGAGAAAGAAAAGAAATTCGTTAATTATTTATTAGATGTATTAGCATTAGATAGATTTCCAACACTAAAAGAACTTTCTCGTAATAAAGTTAGAGAACTTCTTAAAGAGAATTGCTCCGATACTAAAACATATTTGAAAAGTATAAAACATCTAGATGTACCGTCTGACGTAAAGAAAATTATACAATGCCAGAAATCTGTTTGTTCTTTTACATAAAATAGATTACAGTAAGTGAACACAGTCTAACAGTTTTGTTCATGCGTTTGTCATTGTTGCATACAAGACGCTAGCCAAGTGTTTAATCCAAATGTTACAAAATATTAAAATTAGTAATACTTGCTATTGTTTAGTTTATGGTTATAAAAGGAGTATAAATCAACAAAGTTTGTGTAAATCATCGAGCTTACAAACAATAGACCCTATTTTGCCTATGTTATAAAAATGTTCCAAGTTAACGGTGCAGAAATATATCTCTATCCTCCAACAGTACGGAAGTCATGTGTAAAAGTATACTGCGCATGCGTTGTATACTATCGTGTATCTCTCTCTTTCATGCGTACAGTCGTATATATATTTTTTTCTTTATCACAAAACTACATTTTCATGTAAACATTGGACGTTTCGCATTTCGCATCAATGATTACGCCATTTTTATTTCACACTTCGTTCGTATAGGTTGCTATTTAAAAAATAAAAGTTGATAGTCGTATCTTGTAAACTTGACTTTATAAAAAATATCTACATCGGCCATAAAATAATATATTTAAAATAATAAAACTTTTACATGAGCCATTTTTTTCTATTACTTATAATAAAAAAAGTTAAAGGTTTGGGGGGGGGGTCTTCCTAGACTCAACCTGTATATATCTGCACCGTTATGTTAAAACAAGGATGTTGCAAGTGCACTGCATCTATAGTTTGAAGGTCGATGGTGTAAATATAGACCGCGAAAAGAAAGGTGACTATAGCGACATTGAAGTGCTTGGAAAAGCTGATTTATTATACGCTTCAAAAAGTTTGTTATGTAAGGATATGAATATTGTATATCTTGTATGTTTCTATTTGAAATAAAAAAAATTGGTATCCATATTTTGAGAACCACTATTTGAATTTTTTTTTTCAGTTTATCATTGAAATACCCATGTAAAATAAAGATTCTTTGTTAATTTAACCAACTTCGTTTCTCTTGTAGATCTCCAGATCGCAATGGTAGCCACTTAAAAATGAACAAATAAATGTTGTAGAAAATTAAATTCTGCATTCAAATTAGGAAATCAATTTTAAAGTTTATTTTGAAGATTGCTGATTTATAGCGAATGCCATGGAACTCTTTAACAAAATTACGTACAATTGTATGACATCTTAACTGTCAAAAAAAGTTTGTGTAGAGAATATGAAAGAAAATAAAAAATACGGGTTAAATATTTTGTCTTATTCTTTCGATTAAACCAAAGAACAAAAAATCGAGCAACACCTCATTCTACCCACTCAGATATCGTTTTCAAATTAAAGTTCAAAATAAACTTCTTTGGGGCCATTATCAACATGTTGGTACTTTTGCGGTAAACGAAATGGTAAATTGAGCTGCTATTTTTCGCGACACACACATTTTGAGGCTGGTTCGTAATGGTTCAAAAGATTTCATTTTCTCGATTGAATATTGAATGCGGTGCAAACAATGACATCAATCACGAACCGTATTCAAACTGTGTTGAACTAGTGACTGTATTTGGTTCAAAACGTAATTCAAAGAATGAGAAGAGGGAAGGGACGGCTGTCATAAAATAAATCACTTTTTTATAATCTTTTGTTAAATGTATATACGTTTATTTTATGTAATAGCAAATTAAATGTGCATGATGATGCGAAATACATTTAAAAATCATATTTCATACATTTACTAATCCATCTTTCATGAAAATTATCCACAACATACCTGTTATTCGTAGCAAAATAAAAAAAATAACGAATTATACCATATTCCACCTTATTAATTCAGCGTTGTAGAGAATAGGACGGTACCAAAACAATATATAAAGATAATAGTACCTACCGTAATTTGTTGCCTAAAAACGACTGTGGGTTAATAAATAGAAAAAGGAAATTTAATAAAACAGAATTTAATAAAAGTAAAGATTATGTGCAGAAGGCACTGTAGAATTTGTAAAAAAATATACAACAACGCAAGAATGTAAACTACTACAAGAAAGTAAATGTACAAAAATGTAATGTTGTACCCGGAGTCTCATAACCCAGTTTCGGGCGTAAGCGTGAAATTGGTCAACTTCGTAGCACGGGCAGGTACTGTCCATACGATGTAACTTGGCGAGTTGGGGCTATTCACTGCGGTAATGGGGAAGTTATAAAATCCATAGGCGTACCGAAGAAGAATAAAGTTCAATAAAATTACGAATATTACAAAAAAAAAGAAATTATTTATACAAAAAAAAAAATATTACAAATATTGGAATGAATTATTTATTATATAAATCATATTATAATTAATTATTTTTTAAATTAATTAAGTTAAGAAAATAAAATTTCTATTGCTATTGAAAAAAAAATGCACCAACGCTTATGTATCAATATAACTTCTTGGGTTGAAAAGTACCTGACACCCCGAGTTTGAGTGTATTAGGGTGAAATTTGCTTTGTGTAAGACAATAAAACATTGTAAAATCACTATATCACTTCTGAAGCTATGCGGCATCGAAGTAAAAGTAAATATTTGACAAAACGCAACTTAGGAATAGTGAACCGAAATTACATTCTTTTGGCTCGCCAAGTTACATCGTATGGACTGTACATGCCAGTTGGAGCGTACGCACGTTCCAGAGTTACAAGTCACGACCAGGGCATCGAACCTCAGATATATTTGTCTGTAGAACCCGAGTCGGAACCGAACCGGATATTAAAATTCGGATTCATGGTTCAGCTCCGGTTCAGGTTTATTTTCAGTTTGAAACGTAATCATAATCGTAATACAGTCGAATATCGATGCCTTCGGCATCCGCGTTACTGCCTGTGTTGACTGTTCGTGAAAATTGTGTTCGTGTTCACATTTTAAATAAAGATGTCTTATTCAAAAAACATTAATTCAATTTTCATTAGGTCGAACCGAACCTGAACCCGGAACAAAACCGCAAATTTTATTAATTTATACCGCACGCGAACCTATTTTTCAAAAAACAAATTAACCTGAACCGAACCCAGTTTGAGCAACAAAGCAACATAATATCGAAAGTACAACGTTACATAAAATAAATTTCCAACAATAAGGCTTATAATGAGGACGGCTCCAATTTACAAACACAAGAATATTGTAAGCTTCAATTGACTAAAAATGAATATAATAAAGCAACGAATTTCACAAAATATACTACTTCCAACAGTGAAGCGCCAAATAAAAATTTACTGCGAGGACAGAGTAACAACAGTCCTCCTAGACAACATTGAGTTAAGTTCTTTCCTTGCAAAAAAAAAAAAACCAAAAAGAGGAAGAACGACATTAAATAAAGGTACTTATCCACATGGCGTGTTCGGGAGAATTGTAGGCGACGAAGTAGGGCGATGGTAACGGCGGAGGGACAGCCACTGGGCACAACGTAGAAGATGTCCCAACAATGGTGACGCTGACGGCAGAGTCGCAAATCCTCCGAGGAGAGATGACTTCCAGAACTCGAGAAAGATGCTCGTGACACCACACAAAGACACCCACCAAAATACACAACAGTGAAAAGTCATTCGAGCACCCCCGATGTACAAATCTGCAACAATGGCGAAACCAAAAACTGGTTCTAAACAACAATCAGATACTCCATTCGCGTCAAAACTAAGTTACACCGACCATCAACCACGTGCCAATCCACTAAATAGAATAGAAATAGGGTGAGAATAATCAGAATAGGGATAAGGTAAGTCACTAATTCCAAGTAAAACATATTTTACATAAATAAACACTATAGGAACATTTGAAATAAAATTACAATCAAAAAGCAGAGAAATGAGACAGCAGAGAGAATTTATTGGACGAAACATTATATAAACAAAGATACACGAAAGATGGACAGAGTAATAGTATAACAGTGCGACGAGGGAAAATATATTTAGATGATAGGAAGGTACGTATATATAGGGCAATAAGATTCTGGAGTAAAAATGTTATAGCGTGAATTTTGAACCGTAACAAATGTTAAGTATCCTCTTTATCCGATTTGGAAAGTAGGTAGATAATACTTTATATTCCACACTACCTGACTAGAATATACAAAGTTTCGATGGCATTGTAATACCTTTTTAATATTTTAATAAAATGTCAGATGACAGCAGTTGAATACCGCTATGTTTTAATTTCGTCTGTTTAAAACTGGCGCTGATATGAACGTCATCTACTGAATTGGTTAAGTGGAACAGGGTATATATTCAATTTGCTTTTTACCTCTCGCTAAGAGAGGTATTGGAATCATGCTAAAAATCGCATATCCAAATTTTAGTGAATAAGCACGTTTTAAGGTCCCTACAATTCGATAATAACATTTTTACGATGATGTTTGTGTGTGGATGTGTGTGTGTGGGGTTGTTGGAGGCACGATTTCTTAAATTCTATAAGACTAAAGACCTATGTAACTACGGATTCCTCAATCTAACAGTAATGGGAATAGTTGAATAGGTTCTGGTAGCAATTGGATAACCGGAAGTAGTAGTATCTTAACAAAAATCTTCTAAATATTATTTTTTGAAATTTTATGTTATTACAAATATTAAAAAACAAAATTCTCTATCCGACACATTTAAATTTTTTATTATATCTTCTATAGATTTAAAGATATAGATATATAATATATAAAATAATCTGTTGTAGTAAATGTCATGGCCTGCTCACAGCCCAAACATCTCCATGGTAACTACTTGAGAAATTTAAATGTGTGTAATTGACAGATAAATGTCACTAATGTCAGTGTCAAAAATTCAGAGATAGTACTGAAGGCTTTTTCTGGGAACGATATTTAATATTTCTGATTGTATTATTAATTATATATTTAAAATTATAGGTATATTACATGAACCTTTCAGAAATAACGCTATTCCTGTTAATGAACATTTAGAAAAAATGGAGAAAACTTACTCATATAATGAATTTAAAATGATAGAAAATACGTAAATATAAAGATTAGATGTAATTAGATTTTTTTGTGTATTCAAGAAATGTTAAATACAATATATACCACAATGGAAAGGGCGCGATAGGTATTGTGATGGCCACAATAGATTTTTTATGTTCATTTCATATAATTTATAAATTTTAACAAAACTAATTTTTGTTGGTTTGTCATTTTGATATCTGTCAAATTTCTGATTTAAAACAGTGCATTTTTGCGACTCATATATTAATGACGTCATGATTGAATACGGTTTGAAAATATACATGAATACGTTTCATGACCAAAAAACAGCTTTGGAGAAAAATCAAAGTTTATATTACAATGATAAAAAAGCAAGGTGTATTTTTTTCACCAACACATAACGATTATGGGTACGTTCGGCATTGACATCTACGGATTGCTCAGAGTTCATAGGTCACTTATTAAATGACAGTATGTATACATATAAGGAAAATCATGAATGAAAATTAAAATAATATTAAATATTTTTGAAGAATATATCCATAATATTGGGTCATTTTTTTACCTTCCGTCACCTCTAGGTACGGAAGGTATTGTCTTTGGTCAAAAAATTCAATGTTGAGTTTTTACTGAATAAGCATGTTTTAGGGTCCCTATAATACGATTTTACCATTTTTACGATGATGTATGTATGTGTGAGTGTCTGTGTTCCTCAAGTTTACATCCAGAAGAACAAGTGATTAGATTTTGGTTATAATTGGTGAACCGGAAGTAGCCTCATTTGAAGATTTAACAGTTAAATTTGATTTATTGACATTTAATATTATTATAACCTTTGAATATATAATACCAATAAGAATGGCAACGCAATGTATTAACTTCAAAATCTGAGAATGACGCGCGCCATCCTTTCTCAAATTGTGAACTAGTTTCAGAATGTTGCATAATTAAACCGCTAGATGGACATTAGGCGACGTTGCATTTTAATTCCGAGTGGAGGGGAAAATAATAATTTCAATTTTGTAGCGCGCAACCAGCGCATGCAATATTATGAACGATATACAAGTAGGTACTACAGTTCTTTTCATATACCGGGTGATCATTTGAAAACTTCCCACCTTGAATAACTCTTTAATTAATAAAATTATCAAAAATCACTAAAACAGGTTAATGTTATTTTGGAGGGGGACATTTAATAACCTATTCCAATCAGTTGGGAAACTTTCACCCTCCCCTCCAGCCACCCCCCCCCAAAATTTTAAATGGCACTACCCCATGTGTGATACATCATTTTAAAGGTTCTCAATATTTTAAAGCAAAGAAAATTAAAATCGGCCGAGCCGTTCATGAATTAGAGACAAAAATGTATGCCCATTTTGAGTGGTTGATCAAGCCATCTACCTACGTTTTGCTTTGAAACAAAAGAACGTGCGTCGTACAAGTTCAAAGTGTCAAGTGTTGTAGAATTCAGGAATTAAATATCGCCGCTTCAGATAACTTTAGATTACTTTGATTTGGGGTAGCGTTTGTGCCAATTGTGTCACTGAAATGACATACACTTTAGAAGAGAGAATTGAAATAATTTTCATTTATGGAGCTGAAAATCAGTGTGCTCGACGTACAGCCAATGAATTTAATGCAAGACATCTAAATAAACATGTACCCCATCGATACGTTTTAGATTTGGTAGAAAAATTTGAAGAAACTGGATCAGTAGCAAATAAAAAAAGGACACAACCTCGAATTGTGGATGAGGACTCTCAAATAGAAATATTAGGACAATTTGCTGCAAATCCTACGAGCTCAATTCGGCAAGTGCGCAACATAACTGGTTTTTCGTATGGGTCTGTTCATAAGGTTTTAAAACTTCATAAATGGCATCCATACAAACTTCAAAATCACCAAGCTCTAAATGAAGATGATTTCGATAGACGAGTTCAATTTTGTGAACAAATGACTGTGATGATAAATACCACTCCAAATCTAATTCAAAATATTTGCTTCAGTGACAAATGTACTTTTTTTTGAATGGCTATGTTAATCATCATAATTGTCGTTATTGGGATGATGAAAACCCGAATCTATTTAGAGAAACGCATACTCAGTGGCCACAAAAAATTAATGTGTGGGCTGGTATACTGGGGGACTCGGTCATTGGTCCGTTATTTATTAATGAAAATTTAAATGGTACTATTTATCTCAATATGTTGGAAGATGTCATAGACCCCTTGATTACGGAAGCAATAGAAAATCAAGAAGACGACGAAGGAAACTTAATTATTATTCTCTATACGATTTGATTACTTTTTATACTTCATATTGAATAGATACAGAGTTAAATAATTTTAAAAAAATTAAATTTTATAATTCATCCAGCTATGCTAAACATGGAAACTACTACTATATTCATATAATTCAAATTGACAGATGTTAGTATGAGTAAAAAGTAAATGAATGTGGCAGAGATGAGGATGTTGAAGTAGATGTTGGTGAACACACGGAAAGACTAGGTAATAAAATAACTCTAGTGTTACAATTTTCTAGAAAGATACAAGAAAGACGATTACATTGCTTTGAACATGACATGAGGAGAAATGAATTATATTTGAACAAGAATGAGTAGTTTAGTAATGGGAGGTTGAAGAAGCAGAAGAAGACCAAAGATAAGATGGAAGGACTGTATTGCGGAAGACTTGGAGAAAAAGAACCGAATGAGAACGACACGCAAAAATAGCGACCCCTAACGCATGGGAAAAGCTAAAGAGGAAGAAGATGTCAGTGTCAAGTGCAATTTGAATAGTTTGTTTATGAAATAATTTTACTGGAAATTTAGAATCTTTTGCAAGAAAAATTATGTATGGAATTTATACATTATACATAGGATTGACGGAAGGTATTGTGCTGACCACAACAGATTTTTTATTTATAAGAACAAATCTTTTTTTGTATGATCCCATTGTCGGTAATCTTAGTAACGTGGTCTTTGCCAATTAAACACAAATCATTAACGTCAAAATCATCTTAATTACCCTTGGCTGTTTAGCTGTACAAACTCCAGACAGCAGACCAGATAGTGTAAGTTTCGTTGCATTGTTTTGTTAGGTGTTAAAAATGTGAAGTTTTATGTGACATATTCGAAACAAATATGCATTTATATTTTGAATGGGGTACTTTAAAGAAAAACCGTCCGATAAAAAGTTTTATTACATTATAATCTTGCAGTCCATATATACATTGCATGGCCAAATAATTTGTAATTTGCGAGATACGTCTAAATGTATATACATAAAAATGTCATTATTTCACTTATTATTTGTTGTATCAAAAAAAAACTTCGTCACAATATAACTTACGGATTTCAAGAATTTCGCTACATGTCCGGAGTGCCCTTAAATACTTAGAATTGAAATAACAACAAAAGCAGAAATCATTATTATCCCTTGATCTACAGTGGCAACGAATTAAATTTAATAAAACTAAAGAGCGAGCAAAATTTAACACCTCGATTATTGGTAATCAATGTTTATTAGGTGGCTACATTTAGGTAATATATTGTCATTTGTTGTGTTGTATGTAGGATTACCAATGTAAATATGAAAGACACAGGGTTCATACTCTTTTTAAATACGTAACTTTTTTTTTCAGACGACCACCTACGAAAGTAGCTATAACAACACGCTAAATAACAACAGAAAGTGCAACATAACACGCTAGTGATGTTATGAATCTAACACACTAGTGCAGTTATGAGTTTTTAGTTCCATTAATCGACATCAGATGGCATTTCGGCAAAAAGTTAAATAAAATATATGATAATTTACAATAACCGTCAAGTTGAACATTAATAATTATTATATTTGCTAATATTTTTGTATCATTTAGTATTATTTATATAATGTAGTTTTAGATTACGCGCGTGTAACGGATTGAGTTGCGCCGAGCGCCCGTAGTTTAGCCTAACCTCAAACTTCAGCTGGCAGCGGTTTTGCTAAATGAAAATTTATCAACACAAAACATTCCAAGATAAAAGCCTGGTTAACTTTTATAATTGTAGTAACAACACTATTAACATTACATTTGTAAATAATAAAAATAAAATAAAAATTTGCTTACAACAGTAAGAACTGTATTAGTGTAAAAACTTTTTTAAGAAATATTTTGTGGTCGTCTAAAAAATAGTGTACATAACTCGCTCGAAAGTGTCTAGCATGCTCGTGTATTAAATCACTCGGCGCTACGCGCCTTGTTCTTCAATCTCTACACTCGCACGCTATTTCCCACTTTCCACGCTCGTTATGTAATATACTATAACCTAACTTGACAGGTAAAATGTAAAACATTTGTTAATTTATCTGTTTCAATTCCATGGATGTCGCTATTTTTGGGGTGATTTTCGACATTTTCATACTTAATTTCTGCCGTTACAAAGCATATAAAATTAATTTTGCTTATTTGATGCAGAATCAATATGGATACGATCTTCAAAATTTTCCGAGATATAAGGCAGTGAAAAATGAGTTTTTACGGGGTTTACCTTTTCTATCTTGAAAACTATAAGAATTATGAATTCAATTAAATAAGAATTTTTGTTTATTTTTCAGAGGTCATCTTAGATGTGCTTTGGTTTTTTCAAGTTCAATGTTGTGACGACTTTGGCTAATATTTAATATTCAAATAACTTCAAACATTGCAGCAAGAGGCAGCAGAGTTTGGTTTAAAAATTAATATGTCCAAAACCAAATGTATGCATACACAGAATAGGGTAAACCCAAGATACTCTAGAATACAAGCGGAACTGAATATCGAGAAGGTAACAGATTTCAAATACCTTGGATCAATAATAAACGAAAAGAACGATATCACATTGGAAATACAAGCTAGAATAACCGCCAGTAATAAAGCGTACTACTCCCTAGTGTCGCTATTGAGGTCCAAACTTTTAAGCAATCAACTTAAGGTAAGAGTCTACAAAACCATCATACGTCCAATACTAACATACGGATGTGAAACCTGGACCCTACGGAATGAAAACGCAAACAAACTCCTAGTCTTCGAGAGAAAAATCCTCCGAAAAATATTTGGCCCAACCCAAGGGCAGGACGGAACTTGGAGAAAGAAATACAATGCTGAAATATACGAAATTTATAATGAGCCAAATATCACAAACATAATTAGAAGCATGAGAATAAGATGGCTGGGACATTTCGCAAGGATGCCCGAAAATGAACCGGTAGTAAGAGCCTTCCGTAGTACACCAGGCACAACGAGACCAAGAGGTAGACCAAGACTAAGATGGATCGACGATGTATACAAAGATCTCCAACAATTAAATGCCCGAGATTGGAGAAGACAAGCACAGAATAGACAAGAATGGAGGCAGATCGTGGAGGAGGCGAAAATCCGACAAGGGTTGTAAAAGCCAGAAAAAGATAACTTCGAACTATTAGAAATTGAAAAAATCTGTTGTGGCCAGCACAAAACCTCTCGCCACTTCCTTTTTTTGGTTACATAAGTAAAGGGCGCGAACAGTTATGTTACATTGTTGGCCTTGACAAGCAGATGTGGGGCCCGTTTCAGAATGATAATTAGTAATTATATAAAGGGTTTTCCAATAAGAGGTGTTATTTTGAATAGCCCGCTATTTCGGTAGATGTCGCTTTTGAAGCTGTCATTTTTTGACATTTGACAAGTAGAAACTACGCCATTAATAAAAATGGAACGATACACGCTTCAACAACGCATTGAAATTATTAAAATTCACTATAAAAATGGTGAAAATTTGGCAGAGACGGTTCGTAAAACTCGATAATTTTTGGGTCGTCGTGAAGCACCTTGTCGGACCGCAATACAGAAATTGGTGAAAAAATTCGAGCTGTTGGGACAAGTTAGTGATGTGAAGAATAAAACCCGTGCACGTCGCTCAAGAACAGCCGAGAATATTGCTGCTGTAGCCGAAAGTGTTGAAGAAAACCCAGGTTTGTCCATTCCTCGTCGTTCTTTGGAATTAGGCATTCCACAAACGTCATTACACCGTATTTTGCATAAAGATTTGGGTCTTAAGGCTTATAAAGTCCAGTTAACACAAGAACTCAAGCTGGCCGATCATCAACAACGTCGTGTCTTTGCTGATTGGGTCGTTGAAATGCATGAAAATGATCCGGAATTCCATCGAAAAATCATCTTGAGTGATGAGGCCCATTTCCACCTCGGTGGCTTCGTCAACAAACAAAATTGTCGCATCTGGGGCTCAGAAAACCCAAGAGTTATTGTTGAAAAGCCTCTCTATCCTCAACGTGTGACTGTTTGGTGCGGTTTATGGTCCGGCGGAGTCATTGGACCTTACTTTTTCGAAAATGAGGCTGGAGCAACAGTTACGGTGAATGGATTGCGCTATCGAGAGATGATTAACGATTTTTTATGGCCGGAATTGGATGGTATTGATCTGGACAACGTTTACTTTCAACAAGACGACGCTACGTGCCACACAAGCAACGAAACCATTGATCTTTTACGGGAAAAGTTTCCGGACCGTGTTATCTCTCGAAGAGGTGATCACAATTGGCCACCGAGATCTTGTGATTTAACACCTTGCGACTTCTTTCTTTGGGGCCACGTGAAAGAGAAGGTCTACGCCAACTGCCCAGCGTCGATTCAAGACCTCAAAGATGGAATTCGTGAAGCTATCGAGGACATAGGACAGCCACTTTGCGATTTGGTTATGGAAAATTTCATGAAAAGGATATTGTCCTGTCAGCGTGGTCGTGGTGGTCATTTGCCTGATGTTATTTTCCACTATTAACGGCATACCTTCCTCTTTATAATGAAATAAACATCCGATCATTTATATTAAAAAATGGCATTTTTCTTTGAATATCAAAATAACACCTCTTATTGGAAAACCCTTTACATAAATGTTTGAATTTTTCATTAAAAATTTCAAGATTTTCTAAATTCACGTAGTTAGTTTGTCACCAGTAGTGTGGAATTTACTTGTCGAGGAAAATAAACCACATGGAATTGGAAAATCACTAAATTTAGAATGAAAAATTATGATATTTGACCTATATACATACATAATTACTAGCTATCATTCTAACATGGGCCCCCATATCTGCTTGTCAAGGCCAACAAAGTGACATTACTGCTCGCGCCCTAATGTATTTAACATTTCTTGTATACCTACACTCTACACCAAAAATTCTACTTATATCTATTCCATATATTTAGATTTTTTAAATTTAAATTCATTCTATGAAGAAATTTTGTCCTACTCTTCTAATTTTTCGAGATGTTTCCAATTCATTTTCGGGTGTAACAGTATTTCTGAAGGGTATGTGTAATATACCTGTAATATTAAATATTTAACTATTAATACATTAAGAAATAATATAATAATAAGTCTTCACTAATGTTTCCGGATTTCTGACACTGACATTTATCTGTTAGTTACAAACAAATTTTCAACTATTTTCCATGCCATTCTTTCGGCTGTAAAATTTATTACAATAGATTATTTTATATATTATATTTCTTTCATCTCTAAATCTATAGAATATATAATAAAATATTTAAATGTATCAGATAGAGAATTTAATTTTCTTTAATATTACCAAGAATAATTTTCAAAAAATAATATTTAGAAGATTTTTTTTCAAGAATCTTCTACTTCCGGTTGTCCAATTGTTACCAAAACCTTTTCAGATCTTTCCATGAATATCCGATTGGGAAATACGTAGTTAAACAAATTTAAAGTCTTATAGTTTTTGAGTAATCGTCCTTCCAACATCCCACATACACACACATATATACCCACACATCCACACACACACACACACGCACAGACATCATCGTAAAAATGTTAAAATCGGATTGTAGGGTCCTTAAAACGTGCTTATTCAATAAAATCTGGATTATGCGATTTTTAGCATGAATCCAATACCTCTCTTAGCGAGAGGTAAAAAATGTTTTGTATATTTTTACCTCTCGCCAAGAGAGGTATTGCATTCATGCTAAAAATCGCATATCCAGATTTTATTGAATAAGCACGTTTTAAGGTCCCTACAATCCGATTTTAACATTTTTACGATGATGTCTGTGTGTGTGTGTGTGTGTGTGTGTGTGTGTGTGTATGTATGTAGGATGTTGGAAGGACGATAACTCAAAAACTATAAGACTTTAAATTTGTTTAACTACGTATTTCCCAATCGGACATTCATGGGAAGATCTGAAAAGGTTTTGGTAACAATTAGACAACCGGAAGTAGAAGATTCTTGAAAAAAAATCTTCTAAATAATATTTTTTGAAAACTTTTCTCGGTAATATTAAAGAAAATTAAATTCTCTATCTGATACATTTAAATATTTTCTTATATATTTTATAGATTTAGAGATAAAAGAAATATAATATATAAAATAATCTGTTATAATAAATTTTACAGCCGAAAGGATGCCATGGAAAATAGTTGAAAATTTTGTTTGTAACTGACAGATAAACGTCAGTGTCAGAAATCCGGAGCCGGAGATATTACTAAAGACTTTTTCTGGGAAGTACATATATTATATTATTTCTTAATGTATTAAAAGTTAAATATTTAAAATTATAGGTATATTACATATATCCTTCAAAAATACTGTCAATCCTGACAATGAATTGGAAACATTTCGAAAAATTAGAAGAGGACAAAATTTCTTCATAAAATGAATTTAAAATTAAACAATCTAAATATAAGGAATAGATACATATATGTAAGTAGAAGTTTTGGTGTAGAGTGTAGGTATACAAGAAATGTTAAATACAATAGGGTGTTTTGACAAGGAGATATAGGGGCTTAAGTCAGAATGATAGGTAGTAATTATGTATATAGATGTCAAGTATCAATTTCTCATTCTAAATTTAGTGATTTTCCAATTCCATGTGGTTTATTTTCCTCGACAAGTAAATTCCATACTCCTGGTGACAAATTAACTACGTGAATATACAAAATCTTGGAATATTTAATGAAAAATCTGACATTTATGTACATAATTATCATTCTAAAACGGGAACCCCACATCTGCTTGTCAAGGCCAACAATGTAACATGACTGGTCGGGCCTTATACTTATGTAACCAAAAAAGGAAGTGCCGAGAGGTATTGTGATGGCCACAACAGATTTTTACTAGTGCTGTGAGGATCCGACAAAACTTGGATCCGAGAACCCGGATTTCAAAATATCCGGATCCTCGGATATCCGACATTCGGATATTGAAGCGGATATCCGAAAATTTAATTCGAATTTGGATCCGGATCCTAATTCGGATCCGGATCCTGATTTAGATCCGGATCCTGATATGGATCCGGATCCTGATTTGGATCCGAATCCTGATTTGGATCCGGATCTCGAATCCAGATCGATGTTTTGTTTGCGGATCCGGATCCAAATTTTAATTCTGGATCCGATTCTTCATTTTGAATGTGAAGTCTAACATCTGAAATTGTGTTCAAATTCAAACCGTTAAAGTGGGCCTGTTTATCTTTACAGCAGTCTGTAAACACCAGTACACAAACAGTAATACATTTTATAATACCCCTCTAAAATAACCAGGTAGTATGTGCAAATGTAAAGAAAAAAGAAATTTGAGAAACAATGGCCATAGGTTCGTTGCAGGTAGCGAAATACCTATCGTACACGTGTTTCACATAAAAGGGGTTGTTTTTGTTACTTATAGTTCTGTGGAATCGAAGAAGTTCCTTCTTAGCGGATGCTAAAAGTTGTCCAACAGAAATTTATATCTGCCAACTATTAATTAACTACATTAAACAAAAATGTATTGTGGACTATCATCAGATTTATTTGGTTTTGGTTTTGATGAGACCCGATGCTAATATTGAAATGTAAGGTTCAATACTGAGAATATTCGAATCCAAGAGCCGATCCGGATACTAGAATTCTATATCTCATACTTATATTCGAATCTAAGATCCGATACTCAAATCCGTTTCCAAGATTCGATATTCGGATCCGGATTCAAGATCCGATACTCAGATTCGGATCCAAACTCCAATACTCAGATTCGGATCCAAAATCCGATACTGAGATCCGGATCCAAAATCCGATACTCAGATCCGGATCCAAAATCCCATACTCAGATCCGGATCCAAAATCCGATACTCAGATCCGGATCCAAAATCCGATACTCAGATCCGGATCCAAAATCCGATACTGAGATTTAGTCCGAGATCCGGATAGTTCAATATTCAATTATCCGGATATCCGGATAATTTTGGATCCGAAACCGAAACTATCCGGATCCGGATCCCACCACTAATTTTTACCTCTCGCTAAGAAAGGTATTGGATTCATGCTAAAAATCACATATCCAGATTTCAATGAATAAGTACGTTTTAAGGTCCCAACAATCCGATTTTAACATTTTTACGATGATGTCTGTGTGTGTGTGTGAATGTATGTGTATGTGTGTGGAATGTTGGAAGGACGATTACTCAAAAACTATAAGATTTAATATTTGTTTAACTACGTATTTCCCAATCGGACATTCATGGGAAGAGCTGAAAAGGTTTCGGTAATAATTGGACAACCGGAAGTAGAAGATTCTTGAAAATAATCTTCTAAATATTATTTTTTGAAATTTTTTCTTGGTAATACTAAAGAAAATTAAATTCTCTGTCTAATACATTTAAATATTTTATTATATATTTTATAGATTTAGAGATAAAAGAAATATAATATATAAAATAATCTGTTGTAATAAATTTTACAACCAAAAGAATGCCATGGAAAATAGTTGAGAATTTAAATTGTTTGTAACTGACAGATAAATGTCAGTGTCAGAAATCCGGAGACATTACTGAAGACTTTTTCTGGGAAGTACATACATTATACTATTTCTTAATGTAATAATAGTTAAATATTTAACATTATAGGTATATTACACATACTCTTCAGAAATACTGTTACTTCTGACAATGAATTGGAAACATCTCGAAATATTTGAAGAGTAGGACAAAATTTCTTCATAGAATGAATTTAAATTTAGAATAATCTAAATATATGGAATAGATGTAAGTAGAATTTTTGGTGTAGAGTGTAAGTATACAAGAAATGTTAAATACATTAGCGCGCGAGCAGTCATGTGACTTGACAAGCAATGGGCCCATGTCAGATTTTCAAATTCCATGTGGTTTATTTTCCTCGACAAGTAAATTCCACACTCCTGGTGACAAATTAACTACGTGAATTTAGAAAATCTTGATATTTTTAATGAAAAATTCTGACATTTGACATCTACGTACATAATTACTAATTATCATTCTGAAATGGGCTCCCACATCCGCTTGTTAAGGCCAACAATGTAACATGACTGTTCGTGCCCTATACTTATGTAACCAAAAAAAGGAAGTGACGAGAGGTATTGTGTTGGCCACAACAGATTTTTTTTATTATATTATCTCGTATAGGTTTGGAGATATAGTACATAATAATATAGAATAATCTGTTGTAAAAAAATAATCTCGTTGCCTAAAAAACAGTTGAGATAATTAAATGTTTATAATTAACAGATAAATGCAAAAAAAAAAATTCTGTGAGGTACGAGGACAATTAATATATATTATTGTATTATTAATTAAATATGTATTTAAACTATAGGTATGTTAATATTACATATATCCTTAAGAAATACCGCTAATACTTTCAATGAATTTGAAGAATTTTGAACATATTAGAAGAGTAGGACAAAATTCCTCATAGAACGAAAGAGATACAATTTCAATTTGTATATACAAGAAATGTTCAGTTCGTTACTTATAGGGCGCGAGCAGTTATGTGACTTTGTTGACCTTGGCACGCAGATATGAGGATCCGTGTCAGAATGACGGCTAGTAGTTATTTACATATATGTCATCATTTTTCATTCAAAATTTCAAAATATTCTGATGTTTTGTCATCAATAATATACTTGTCGACGAAAATAAACCTCATGGATTTGAAAAATCATGATGTTTTAAATGAAAAATTATGATATTTGACACCTATGTACATTATTACTAGATGTCATTCTAACACGGGCCTCCATATCTGCTTGCCAAGGCCACCAAAGTCACATGACTGCTCGCGCCCTATAATGAAAATGAAAATAGCGACAGGTATTGTGCTGGCCACAACAGATTTTCTTATATAGTCTATTTACTGACATAGACGAAATTTTGTTCGATCACTATCTTTGTTAGTTTTTTTTCGATTTTTCGTTTTACTCGGAAACAGTTGAAGATCAGACCTATGTTAATTAAGCATTTACACCTCATTTTGGTCAATACTACGAGGATGGATTGAAAAGTTTCCGGAATCGCTGAGAAGGCCTTGGTTTTTGGGAAAAAATCTTATGTCGTTGTTTTGTTTAACTCTTCATATGAACTGTCAAGAAATTTCAGTACAATATGTCTATCAGTGTTATAATTTTAATAACAATTATAATCTAGATAGTTACGAAAATATGACATAAGAGATATATATTGTTTTTCAGAAAAATAGACGTAATAAATATTATAAATATTCAATCTTTGCGTGTTATTAATAATATAAGTTACAACAATCAGTAAGGCTTGATTTACATTAGCGGTACAATGACAATATGTCAATTACGAGAGGCATTTACATTAGACGGTACCACGACGGTACGAACATAATAAAATACCATGACAATATAATTTTGTCTTTTATGTATTATGACGGGTTGTGCAGCATATGTCATGTGTCTATCAAAAATAGAAAATATCGTGCAATGTTTAAAAAATTATCAAATACCGACTTATCTATAACTGCCCTTACTCTTGACGAAGAAGAAGAAAATGAAGAAAATCCTGAAAATTTTACAAAACGATACAGTTTTGTACTTACTGTGATAATCTATGATATATGTATATTTTACGTTTATGTCTTAAGCACGTAAGCAGAGAACTTTTGTTCAAAATGTATACAATAATTTCTCGTGTCTAGCTCATTTTTGACTACATTTTGATTTAACTAAAAGAAAAATATCAAAAAGTCAAAACTATGTCAGATGTCAATCACGTACTAGCATATGCTTACTTCCATTCAACTGATTTTGGTATGAACATCAACGTGATGTGCACGTACTCTTCAAACACAATCTTCCACTCCCCGTTGCATACAAAAACTACGCAGTCACTATGATACAATATTTTTTCAATAGAAAAATAGATACAGTATGTACCGTGGTCGTATCGCTAATGTAATTCAGTGAATATCAATGTGCCGTCATCGTACCGAGAACGTAGATGTAAATGGGTGCATTAAAATACATTGGAGCAAGAAGTATCGTACCGTTATTGTACTGTTAATGTAAATCAAGCCTAATCGTGAAAAGCGTCTGTGTCGATCTACCAAGCGTTAAATCTATAAGGGATAAAAACGAAGTTCGTACGATGATCAAGTTTTTTTTATTTGGAAGGAAAGACGGCAACGAGATCAGGTTGGATGCTGTCCTTGGGAATGCTTCACCTTCATTTTCCACGGTGGGTTTCTGGGTTTCGGAATTTAAGCGTGGCTGAACACACACTTGTAACGAGCCACATTCAGGTCGCCCAAAATCGGCTACCACACCGGAAATTGTGGATAAAGTCCATGATATGATTCTGGAAGATCGCCGAATGAAAGTGCGTGAGATTGAGGAAGCCATAGGGATCTCTTATGCACGTGTAGTTCATATTTTACATTATGAGCATGAGAAAAATGTGCGCCAGATGGGTGCCGCATTTGCTTAGTTCGGAGCAAAAGCGCATTCGGACACGAACTTCAGCCGAAAATTTGGAGTTGTTTAAGAAAAATCCGGTCGAATTTAAAAGACATTTCATAACCATGGATAAAACTTGGATACACCACTACATTTCAGAGACGAAAATTCAGTCTATAGCGTGGATTGGACATGATGCGTCGGCCCCGAAGAAAGCGAAGTCAGTTCAATCGGCAGGAAAGGTGATGGCGTCGGTCTTTTGGGACGCCAAAGGCATTCTAGTAATTGATTAACTTGATAAAGGAAAAAGTACGCCGCACTTTTAGACAAGCTGAAAGCAGCAAAACGTAAATTGAACGATTCGGGCAAATATTAGCCCATCATCAGCTATAATAAAAAATTTAACAGTCAGAAAAATAAAAAAAGTTAATACAAAGTTTTCAACTCACCAATAAAATTTGTAGAAAGTTATATGTAAAACCAAAATGGAACAATATATTTTGGTTTTACATTATACAGGAATATTTATACTTAATAATTTCAGGATTTATTGATAATCCCAGCAAGGGGAAGCTCTGCCAAAAATGTTTGAAGCGTGATTTTACAAAACGATAGTAAAGGATAACAACATTAAGTGCGCAGAACAAAATTAAAAATGTATGACCATTATAAAAAATAGAGCCAAACTTGAATATAAAGGTGTGTGACGACGGAAAGATAAATTAAATTATTGTAAACTGAAACAGGGGTTATTATTGAAAATTAATGAAATTCTTTAAATGTTGTACATTGTTTTTGAAATCAGTTTGAAAATTTAAACTATTGTTGTTTTTTAATTGTATATGACAAGTTTCATATAATAGCCATGTGTTCTCAAATTTTGATTGTTCTAAAATTTTTGTGTTTTCGAAATCGATTTGATGGCTAGTTTGACAAAAATGTTTGCATAAGGCACTATGATCTGGGTTAGTTTGTTCCTGAAAGATATTGATGCTATGGTATATTCTCTGTTTCAAGGGTTGAGAAGTTCGCCAATGTAACATTTGTGACACGTTTTACAAGTGATTTGGTAAACAATATCTTTTTTCGAATTGGTTTCTATTTTGTCTTTAAGAGGTGTGTATAATGAGCAGGTGGAATTTACGCTTATTGTGTTTGCTATTTTAATATTAGTGTCTTTAAGAATTTTTTTGTAATGAAATATTTAAGGGTTTAACATATGGAATCGTGACATAAATAGTTCGCTCTTGTTGCATCCCCCTACCCCATCAACAATTGTCTGAACAGTGCGATGATATTTAAGTTTATTAATTATTTCTTTAATAACATTTTAAGGTATTCTGGCGGCTAACCATTGTTAAAAATATATGAAATATTGTGTCGATGATATTCCGGATGAGCCAACAATATTCCCCTGTCAAATAGGGCGTAAACTACACTTTTTACCTTCTGTCACCTTTAGGTAGAAAGGTATTGTCTTTGGTCAAAAAATTCAATGATGAGTTTTTAGTGAATAAGCATGTTTTAGGGTCCCTATAATACGATTTTACCATTTTTACGATAATGTCTGTATGTATGTGTGTGTGTGTGTGTGTGTGTGTGTGTGACGAAAGTTTCGGATCGCATAACTTCAATATCACGATTCCGAAAATTATATTTTTTTCGTATTCCTCAAGTTTACATCCAGAAGAACAAGTGACTAGATTTTGGTTATATTTGGTCAACTGGAAGTACTCTCGTTTGAAGATTTTAACAGTTAAATATGATTTATTGACATTTAACGTTATTACAACTTAAAGAATATATTATTCTCTATACGATTTGATTGCATTTTATACTTCATATTCAATAGATATAGAGGTAAAGAATTATAAAGATATTAAATTTCATAAATCAGCCAGCTATGCTATAACCATGGAAACTGCTAATATATTCGCATAATTCAAATTAACAGATGTCAGTATCAATGAAAAGTAAATGAATGTGGCAGAGATGAGGATGTTGAAGTAGATGTTTGGGAAGGCACAGAAAGATACGGTAAGGAAATAACTCTAGTGTTATAAGTTTCTAGAAAGATACAAGAGAAACGATTACATTGGTTTGAACATGTCATGAGGAGAGATGAAGAATATATTGGAAGAAGAATGCAAAGCTTAGTAATAGAAGGTTGAAGAAACAGAGGAAGATCAAAGATAAGATGGAAGGACTGTATTGCGGAAGACCTGAAAGAAAAGGAACTGAATGAGAACGACACGCAAAACAGAAATGAGTGGAAGAAGAAAATAAAAAATAGCGATCCCTAACGAATGGGAAAAGCTAAAGAAGATGTCAGTGTCAAGTGCAATTTGCATAGTTTGTTTATGAAATAATTTTACTGAAAATTTAGAATACTTTTGCAAGAAAATTTATGTATGGAATTTATACATAATACACAGGATTGACGGAAGGTATTGTGCTGTCCACATCAGATTTTTTTATACTTTATGTTGGTGTAAGATTTAAAATTTATGTATCTGTCAGATGCAGTTGGATTTTGATACCAATTTGTGATAATATTCTTGTTTTTCTTAGTAATTGCCGTGTCAAGAAAGTGTATTTCACCATTTTTACTTTAATGCCTAGGTCACACCTGTATGATTCTGTACGATGTACGATCAAACTTGTTTTGTACGTTGAAAAATAGAAGCGTTTCTATTTTCGTCGTACAGAATCATATGAAATATTTGCTACTACTTTCACGACTATGCATTTCAATACTAGTGGATCTCAATTCACTGTATTGTTTGACATTTGAGAATTTTAGGTTAATATTTTTTTAAATCTTGACTTTTCTTATCTTTGTTTATAATCTGTTTAGTTTTTTGTGTTGCTTTTTTGCATTAGTATTGTAGCTTTTATTATTAATTTTCTATTCTTGTAGTAAACTGGTAATTTAGTAATATAATTTCCTTTATTTTATATCATATTTTGTTTTATTTATCAATTTTTATACCGTATTGTTTATAATATTTCATATATTTATACTTATACCTATATTAATTTTTTTTTCGGGATAATTAGTTTTTGAATGTGTTTATTCTGGGGACCCGGGTTCGATCCCGACCGACGCCAAAAATTACATCGCATTTTAATGGCACAAAATTGACCCCTGTGGCGCACTCTTCACGCCAGCAATGAGTGCCCGTGAGGTGACGCCTGGTAAGCGCTCACACGGTACAAATATTCCATCATTACCGATATCTGTGTACGAAGCAGATTGGCACACCCAGCAATGGGTAATATGCCGTGATGAAATATTTATGCGTGTATGTTTATTAACAAAATAAAAAAGAAAAAGGTTTAAGAAGCGAAGATCTGTGTGGACCAAGAATTGGTTGAAAAAAAATTATAAAACCAAGCGTCTCAAACATCCATAAACATGAATAAACATAAACATAGGTTTAACAGTGTTCGAAAACTTTGTCGTGAAATGAGTAATACATGGTATCATGTTGAATAATCTAAAGAAGATAACTTTTTCATAATATGGTTTTTGTCATACAAGTGTGACACCGTGCCTATAGTTTTTCATCGCACATTTCGATTTTCATCGTACATCGTACAGAATCATACAGGTGTGACCTAGGCATAACGTGGGTGCAAATTGTTGAACTCATCAAGAATATCATCAACACAATTCACAATTCATGGGAGCTATTACCAGGCAGCGATCAACATAACGTTTATAATATAAAATATTCCATGTTCCATGTGTTGTTTGAGAACACGGTGTTTTCTAATTTTTGCAATATCAGTTCCGCCAATGTGCTGCTTATATGTTAATAATTGGTAATATGTTCCATTTCATGCAAAACAAAGCTTTCATGAGTCTTAATAGGCAGGCAACTGTTCATTTTCATGCAAGTTTTAGGTAAAATAATTTGTTGGACGTGGTCGCAGATGAAATTGGCGCATGTTGCGAATGCGATGGGGGTACCGAAGATTGTGCGTACACTTGAAGAGACTGAGTTGATTGAGGAGGTGGAACGCACCGTTGAAGATGTTGGACTACTGTCTTGTTTGCTCCAATCTGTATCACAGTGCTGTGTAAAAACAATACAATAATTAATATAATGTCACTATCGAAACATACAGTATCTCATTTCATTTATCCACCTGTTTCAAAAATGTTATATTCTCTTTGCTAGGTACTTTTGACTACTCCAGCTGATTTAAATTCGTATACATATTTTCTATCAATGATTTTGTTAATAGAAAATTCTTTTTTAAACATGGAATAATAGTATCACAGAGATTATGGTTTTTGAAACTTCTTTAAAGTAACAAAGCCTTTTTATTTGATCAGTTTTCATCTCTTCACACCATTTCATATATGTGTCATAACCCAGGTGATTATTCGTGATGTTCGTGATTTTTTTAGTATAAAATTACACTTGACGTTTCTTCCAGTATATCTGTTTTTCAAGGCATCGAACCCGCCAAAAACTGGGTTCGGTTCAGGTTACTTTGTTTTTTGAGAGATGGGTTCGTGTGCGGTTCTGATTCAAACATTCAATTCATTTTGCGGTTTTATTCCGGATTCATGTTCGGTTCGACCTAATGAAAATTGAATTAATATTTTTTGAATAACAATCTTTATATAGAAATAATTTAAAATGCTAGCCGGAATTTATATCTTTAGAGGTTGGGAAATACGTCATTCCTAAATGAAATGACAATCTCTTGGGTTGGAAATAAAAGATTTCACTTCCACCCCGCGGGTTGGAAATGTTTGTGTAGGGGTTGCCTAGCAACATTGTCATATATACCCATAATAAAATAGGTTAAACAAATTTTAATAAAGCTGTCAAAAAATATTAACAAAATTAAAAGTTATAAATCAATGATTTATTTAGAAAATTATTGATTTACAAAGATGATTGTGAATAATATAGTATACATATCTCGGTGGGAATTTCATTATAGCCTCGCGCTGTATCTCACCTTGAGGCTTCGCCTCTCGGTAATATACGTAAGCTCTCGTCTGTAATGAAACATCCCACCTCGGATGTAATATACTAATAAATATTGTAGTACATTTTCTTCGTTTAATTTATAAAGAGAAATATCATCTTCCCGTCATTTCTTTAGCAATAAAATCGTGGTTAGAATGCTTTTTATAAACTTTTCTATTGACGTAATATCCTGTATTGATATAAAATATATTTATAAACTTTACTGTATATAATAATTTATTATATCATTACTATGTACTTTGATAATAAATTTATTTCAATTTGTATTTTTTGATATTTCTACAATTTTTACGACACCTATCAATATTCTCAAGAAGTATAAATGTATTTCTACTAAATAAAACATTTCTTTGCAATTTGTTCTTTGGAGTGTAGTGTTTAAATTTGGGAGCGCGCGAATTAGGTATCTGAACAGGGCAGGAAATGTACGTTTTAGTGCGCGCCAATTTCATGGTCAAGATTTGAACGTTATGAAACTGTACAAGGCGATGTAGAGACATTAGGACGCTTCATACCTAGCCTTTTTGCATCTTTTATTCCTCTTCTATTTAAATAAATAGCCACCGACCGAGTTTCAAATGTTCACTTAGTGTTCATAGCTACCACGAGATGGCGTCAGATGACGGTTACAGTGCACAACATGAAAGTTACCTATCTATATAGCATATTTATGGTCTGTGACCAGAATAAAACAATTGGTGAGCAAACCAGAAACAAATATTTCAATGCGCGCAAATGTCATAGTTGTATTTGATTTTTTCCCAAATTGATGTTTGAACAAAGCGAAGTAAGAAATTCTATGTACTGTGACCACTACCCGTAATATAGTTTGGTTCACGAAAAATGACAATTCAAGGTCATTTTCAAACCATCTGGTATAATAATATAAGACAAGTGGATGTTATATACACTGACTTTACCAAAGCATTTGATCGAGTGAATCATGATAAATTAATTGACAAATTAGGCAAATATGGTATTCATGGATCCTTATTACGATGGATAGATTCTTATTTAAGAAATAGGTCACAAATTGTTGTATTGGGAGATCATTGTTCTAGAGAAATTGATGTTTCTTCGGGAGTACCGCAAGGCAGTCATTTAGGCCCTTTAATCTTTACATTAACTCCATATCAAATTGTTTTGAAAATAGTAAATGCCTTCTATTTGCGGATGACTTAAAGTTGTTTAGGCCTATAGACAATCTTGAGGACTGCCAAAAATTACAGTTAGATCTGAACAACCTTTATAACTATTGTAAAGAAAATGACCACTCTTTAAATGTTAAAAAATGTCATTCTGTAAGCTTCACTTAGAAACCATAGTAAAATCATTTTCAATTACTCTGTTAGCAATGAATCATTAGAATCGAAACCATCTGTACGAGATCTTGGAATAATATTTGATTTTAAATTATTATTTAATGAACATGTTGACTTTATAATCAAAAAATCTTCAAAAATGCTGGGATTCATAATAAGAACAACAAAGTCTTTCACCCATATTAAATCGTACAATCTGTTATATAATACCTTAGTTAGACCACATTTAGAGTATAATTCACTTATTTGGAACCCATTTTACAATTTTAATGTAAATACAATAGAAAAAATTCAAAAAAAAATTACAAGAATATTATATTATAGACTACAGATTCCATATGAGTCATATACATGCAGATTACAAGTTCTTAATATGACATCTCTAGTAAAGCGAAGAAAAATTTACGATCAAATATTCCTATACAAAATAATACATAATAAAATTGTTATCAGCGAGTTAATACATTATATAAAATTATTTGTACCATCTAGATGTACTAGATCTTAAATCATGTTTCAAGTCGAAAATTGTGCTACAAATACTTATATAAATTGGCCACTACATCGGATTACTATTGCACACAATAATCTTTGTTCATTAATTGACATATTTAATGTTAGCTTTACAAATTATAAAAAAATGTTAAATGTTTACATAACTGAATCTCACGTTTAGCTTTACTATATTGTTGTAAATTTCTTTATTTGAGATAACTACTTGGTTCTTTATGTTCAACTTTATTATATCATTGTAAATTTCTTATTTGTAAATAACTATGTTCTTCTTATGCATAAGCATGCGTTGTACACATACTCTTGTAAATTCGCGGGGACCTGTTTGGCCTAGGCTGTTGGTTCTCCTTAACAAAATAAATAAATAAAATAAATAAATAAATATTACTTGCAAATAACTTCACTACATTCCATATACATAGGCGTGCACCAGGTATAATATTTGTGGGTACATATTAATCATTCAAAATTAAATGTTAAACGTCTACACATTTTCAAAGATATATTTTATTTTGATATAATAATGAACATAAAGATACAACACCTATGTATAGTTACAAAAATACTGAAAACAATGATATAAATACATATTTTGAAAATAACCGACCGAAATGGCTTAGTGGCAGCGTACTAGCTTCACGTACCAACGGTTCTGGGTTCGAATCCTGGGTAAGGTATGGAAGTTTGTGTGCGTCCTTTTCATCATCTCATATTCATCAGTACAACGTTGACAAATGAAATGTTACACATTTATTAAATATTGACTCACCCCCATTATCAAATTGTAATAACGTGTTAAAAGTTGATATACAATAAAGAATTATTATATTTTGAAAATAAGTAATACACTACTTACTGTTTGCATACATTTCATATATTATTCTTCTAATTGCATCAGTGTTAAAAGTATCAAGATCAGCTGTTGCAGTAGATTTTCTGGGTCGTTTTTACCTCTCGCTAAGAGAGGTATTGCATTCATGCTAAAAATCGCATATCCAGATTTTATTGAATAAGCACGTTTTAAGGTCCCTACAATCCGATTTTAACATTTTTACGATGATGTCTGTGTGTGTGTGTGTGTGTGTGGATGTGTGTGTGTGTGTGGGATGTTGGAAGGACGGTTACTCAAAAACTATAAGACTTAAAATTTGTTTAACAACGTATTTCCCAATCGGACATTCATGGGAAGATCTGAAAAGGTTTTGGTAACAATTGGACAACCGGAAGTAGAAGATTCTTGAAAAAAAATCTTCTAAATATTATTTTTTGAAATTTTTTCTTGATAATATTAAAGAAAAATAAATTCTCTTTCTGATACATTTAAATATTTTTATACATATTTTATAGATTTAGAGATAAACGGAATATAATATATAAAATAATGTAATTAATTTTACAACCGAAAGGATGCCATGAAAAATAGTTGCAAATTTAAATTATTTGTAACTGACAGATAAATGTCAGTGTCAGAAATAATGAGTAATGAAAGAAAAATGTATTTGGAGAATCCCTTAATTCTTGATCTGTGACTATTATGGAGATGACAAGTCTAGGTTGAAGGACTTAAATTTGTTTCAAACATTATGGGACAATGTACACCAGTACTGTAGACTAGAGTAACTTTGAATTGCGAAAAAGCTATCAAATTCTTCTCAAGTAAGTTGTAAATATTGACAAAATTACACATCGATATAAGAATAATCGGAGTGCAATCTATCCGTCACTTTATTAAAGGGAATTAAGGTTATTTAGATATAACAAGTATGAAAAAATAAAATGTAAAAGAAGATATGTAAGAATAGATGCACAATCCAGTTATATACATTTTAGACCGCCCAAAATTAATGTTTTTACTAGAAGAATATGAAGAGAAAGTAAACAAGGTTGTTCGAATTGAAAATTGCTGTTACCAGCCTAATATTTATATATGGTAAACTCTACTTTGTAATTTATTGTAACATAATTTATGGTAAAATATCTTTATGTTGAGACATGCTATTATTGAATAATAAAGAAGTTTATACGTCATAGATTTATATGAATATATTATTTGTATTTATAAAAATAATCTTTGCTTTATGCATACAGCCAGGTAAAATATACGGCGAGAGGTTATGTGCTGGCCACATCAGATTTTTTTTTCAGAAGTTAATTATTTTTCATTTTTGATATTATTAACACGTTTTAATACCCTTTTTACTGTGGTTTCAGATATTTGTAGCGCATCTGCTGTACGCTAAAATAAAATACTTGCTAAATATCATTTATTAATCATGAAACCTTTTTTGTCTAGCAATTTCAATTTTCAAACAATTAAAAAAATATATTTACATATATTACCTGCTGCACCTGATAAAGATCTAATAATGGTCCATTATTTTCTGTTTCCCGTTGAAAATATTCGTGTACATTGTGCACAAATTGAATAGCTTGTCTTCGTAATGTTTTTCCTTTCTCACCCATGATTATGTTCAATTAAATCGCGGAACAAAATTAGAAACATTCGTTGATTTTGATTGAACGTCAAATCGTGCGTCAAATTCAAAAAACAAACTCCGCCACTGGATTTGCTTTAACGTAGAGGACAGTTCAATAGATAATTGCATACCAGCAGCTCATCGACATACTTTCTTATTATTTTTAGTATGTTAGATAGCAATGTGAATATGGAACGTATATCTGTCATATAGCATAAATCACGTAGACATACGTCAAATAATCTATCTCTTTCTAGCACATAATGTTGCTATACTACCGCTATATAAAATGTTGTTTATTCTTTCTTCGAACAAATGGCCTTGAATTGTCATCTTTGGTGAACCAAACTATACTATTACCCTGTGTTTATAATTTCTTCTACTAGTACATATATCTTTGTTAATGACCTATCTTCTCAGCGCTGAAAGCTGGTTTACCTCAGTGTTGCCAACTCGTGGGATTTTTTCCGAATTGCCGGATTTTTAAGTTCTGTGGAAAAATGGGATAATTTTATGAAAACTCTTAGATTTGCGGGATTTTTACTATCACTGTCAATTAAATATATTTGTATAGAATTTAGTATAGATATATGGGCTGGTTGAAATATTGTACATGCGAATAACACAATTTTGAAGAATGTTATGCAATCTATCTACTACCATTGAGTAAAGAACATATTTTAATCTTTACTCAATGCTACTACTTTTATAGGTATCAGTGTTGCCAGTGGAATGACATGAAATTATGACACCATTGTAGTTCGTAATCTTAATTGAACTGCGTAATTTGTGCGTACCATTTTTATTTGCATAACTCAATTTAATATTTATATTTTTCCTTGTTTGTATATCTATGTATTGAATATGTGCGTCCTACAATCAAGGATAGGTTTTCTAAAAAAAATCACAATATCGTGAAGAGCTTTATGGTATTACGAAAAATTTTGAACGCCACACAGCCGATATGCAAATAACGAAAGTTTTGGTCTGTGATGTGAATAATTTTAAAAATGGATTACAGAATAATTTTCCGAAAAATTATAGATAAAATATCAGTGTGTTAATTTCTGTAGTTCATGATTTTTTTTTTGCTCTGAATACGGGATCAAAAGTACTTTTAAGGCATGTAATTAAAAGTGTATCCTAGTAAGTAGCAATAGTTACACTTCCATATATTAATAACAAAAACGTCAACTTTTACAACAGAAAACAGTATTAAAATCAACGCCTTTTAAGACGATTGAAGAAAAAGGTATTTTTAAATAATTTTTGTAATACTATAGGTACCGTTACTATAATATAACAGAACTAAACACTTAAGTGAAAAGGGATGTATAACGGACGCCGGCCGTTAAGAATTATAACGGACGCACGAACGAAAACCAAAAGCAACAAGGCGTCTAAATCGGCCGGCGTCCGTTATTATAACGACGGCCGTCCGTTATTATAACGACGGCCGTCCGTTAAGGTTTATAGCAGTCGCCTGCAAATAAGGATAAAGTCGGATAAAGTATTTCTTAAAAAATCACAGTATTGTAAGAGCTTTATGGTATTACGAAAAATTTTGAACGCCACACGGCCGATATCCAAATAACAGACTCGGCTGATTACAAACTTCATCCGCGTTCGTTATTTGCTTTATATCGGCCTAATGACAATAACTATAAATGTTCACGTTAAGTAATAGGGTAAATAAAAACATTAAACTGTATTACGAGCGCAGTTTAATAATAAAAGTGCTTTTATGGAGTTCGTTTTTAAATTATATATTTATGAGAAATGTGCCCCATAAATGCACGTTTATTATAAAAGTGCCATTTTAATACGGGTAATTAGTTTCACATATATTTTCGTAAAAGGGACATTTTTGTCTTCAGTGGGATTTTTCTTTTATCTTTGAGGGATTTTTGTTTCAAAATGGTTGGCAACACTGATTAACCTGGTTAACTGTTGCGGCGATGTTTTCTGTTTACATTCGGTTTGTGTCATATTGTTATTATTCTTGTATGTATCAATATTAAGCAGTACCAGTATATAAGTCTTGAAATGAGTGACAACAAGATTATATTTTGCAACGCTGTTAAAAATGGACAGTAAGTATTCGTACTTTGTGTATGTTTAACCCCTGTTCAACGTAAACGTATATAAAAAATAGAGAGTTTTTGCATGTTGCTTAGCAATATCGTATTTGTTACTTATCGTACGTGAAATTTACAGACGTAATACCTCCGTAGAAGGTAAAAGACGGGCCAGTAGACGTACATAACCTAGTGGTCACAGAATTTATCTTAAAACTTCAGAATCAGAACCTTTTTGATTTGCAGACAGAACTGTCATAAAAATTCGACAATTTCTTATTTATTCCGTAAATTGGGTAAAATGTTGAAAACTGAGAATTTACCATCGACGATAATTTGAGATTGGGAGATTGCTGAGATGTGACAGAGATGAATCTTTAAGAAAATTTGTGTAATTCGAATCTGGAACATCAACATCTGTAAAGTAACCTGAATGGAGCCACAAGATTTTTTTTTCAGTGTTATCAGTGAACATGTAGAACTCCTTATAAAGCTATTTGGCAAATATTAAGTAGTTCGCCCATTAGTTTTTGATATCTTTTCCAAAATACAATGAAAATGACATATATTTAAACGTGTCATTTGAACGTAATGCAAAATCTAAACTTTTACAAACCCGTTATTTTGTACGTCCGTTATTATAGTAGTACCGTTAACGTTGACGGAATATTCACGTACGCTATGCAAAAACTCCCTAAACATTAAATTCCGACACGTAATACGTATTATGAACCTTTCTGGTTATTTACAGTCGTGTAATTTGAATCTTGGTTATAAAAGTATCAGATACCAGTAATTCGGGCTTATTCACGTGTACCTTGTTATGCGATCTTTATTGCTACGTAACAATTTAATGCTATTTGAAAGATGATTGTTAAAATTCGTATTCACGTGTCAAGAAACTATTGTTATTTTAACAATAATTGTTATCACCCAGGCAAGAGCATCTGACCACTTGCCAAGGTGTCAACAATTATTGTTATAGTAAAATAAGATCGAAAATGCTCATAAATGCTTTGGAAAATAATCATAAAAGGTACATTTATTGGGTGCTATTCTTGTGTCAACGTTAAAACTTAAAGGTCATCGTTAGCGCAGTTTACAGTTGAACTCTAAAAAATTGTATTCTAGTGTCAGTTTTTTACCGCCGCTAACGCTAGAGGTCACCTCTAAACACTAAAGCTCACCTTTAGCCAGAGATGTTTATGTATAACCTAAATACCCAACTTCGTATGTTTCAAACTACGTAAAAGTGAAGCCTCAAGGTCAAGATGCGGCCATTTGTTAAAAAGGCAAAATAGTAATGTATGATATGGTAAATATGAAATAAAACTTAGAATATAATTGATATGTGAAGGTGCAATACTGTGAATCTAATTTTTATATACTGCTTGCAAATATATCAAATTAGATCAATTTTGTGATTATTATCCAAAGAAATTTCACAATGTAAATGAGAAAAATATTTTTTTCACTGGCAAAAAGATTAATTATAAAATTTGTTATTTTTCTTTCAATATTATTTGTATTTGAAAATGTTTTTAAATTATTAGTGAAAATATTAATTTCTGTTTCAGTAGCTTTAATTATTTTAAAAACGCTTTCTGATGGGGAAATTAATCCTCCATTATTTTTAAAATCGGTTAAAACTGAAAATTTATATTTGTGAACGTAATTATGGTCCAATGTTAAACAGTTTTAAGCGCAATAATTACATGATTTTTTATTTAAAACCCTTCTGCTATTTTCTTTTTGTTTTAAATAGCTAGGAAAAGCGGAAAATATCGTAGGGACTGTATCTGGTTTCAATTTTCGAATGTAAGTTCCCGTCCTAACTAAATAATCATTTTCTTTAAAATGATCGCTGCAAAGTTTGTTAGCTTTAGTTGGGGTAAAAGCTTTTCTCCTTACATTTATAATCCAAGATTTTAATATATGTTTATTTTTCAAAGGAAATCTAAAAGATATAAAATAATGTATTTACATAAATTATATTACTCACATTCTACATACACATATTTTAACTTTATTTTCCATTTAATTGTTATATGGTTTAATTGAAAAACCCAAAAAATTGCACCTTTCCCCCAGTTTTAAATCTATTCGATGGTAAATAATTAAAAAACACATTTCTTTACAATACAAATAATGTATTGACAAAATCTTCGTTCCTGTTTTCGTTCTCGTTCCCGGGCTATTGTGTAGTATATGCCGTAAGTAGATCACTTTATAATCGTAAATTGTCTTTCAAAACATTAGTTATATATTACAGTACAGTACATACTTTTAAATTGCCACAAATCTGAATAGACGTAAAATACTTGCCTTTTTAACAAATGGCCGCCACACGAAATTTATGGCTTCACTTCTGCGCACGGAGTTAGGCATCTAGCTTATACAACACGTAAACATCTCTGCCTTTAGCTAAATACCGTCTCTAAGCTATTTTAACGTTGACACAAGAATAGCACCCATTCAGGTCTATTCTGTAAAAAAAGTGTTAAAATTTACTGCGTTAAAATTTGGAGTTAAAAAGTAAATTTTAACTCGTGCGTTAATACTGAAATCAAATGTTGCTATTCTACAAGGCATGTTTTAACGCCAGCGTTAAAATAATATCTCTTAGCGCAGTTGTTAAAAGTATGATGTGAAATTAGTTGTATATGATATAGTCGTTCTGAAAACATTTCCTAAATATGCACTACAGGTGACAGATTTTCCGTTGATTATAGGTTTTGTTACGTTAATTTCTAGCTTAAATACTAAGATGTTGGAAACTGGTAAGTATTCTTGTAATTTATAAATATTCTATTTACAATATTATTAATTTTTAAAACATTAGGATGTATAAAGAAAAGAGCACCCAGAACTACCAAAAAACGACTAGAAATGATAAATTTTCTGGACGAAAATAAAATAATACTGGCATCAAAACTCGACCCAAAAGATATGAAACATGAATTAGTAGAATCATTTTGATGTAAGGCTCCTCCAGTTCAGAGTGCATGATAAATGTTTGAAAGGTTGAAAAATATATGTACTAGCACACTGTTATTTATAAAGTTTTTTATTTATAAAATCTTTTCAATTATCGATTTCGCCTATGGATGGCCATCCTCAGATTGAAAGCGTCAAGAAAATTTTTAGAATAAATTTACCAATGTTAACTTTATTCTAAAAATTTTCTCGGCGCTTTCAATCTGAGGATGGCCATCCATAGGCGAAATCGATAATTGAAAAGATTTTATAAATAAAAACTTTATAAATAACAGTGTGCTATTACATAATATATTTTTCAACCTTTCAAAGAATTAGTAGAACTATTGAATTCATCTTCAAATGGCCCTCAAAAGACTTTAGCTGATTGAAAACATGTAATTTCATATAAATAGTATAGCAATAATTTTATTTGGTGCTGAAAAATGTATTTTTAGATATTCAATGAACTGAAAACATATGCACGTAGAAAAGCGAGAGAAATATTCATTGCGCAAAAAGCAAACTGGTGGAGGACCACCAGAAGTAAAAAAACTAACCGAAATATAAGAAAAGCTAATGGTTTGTTATCAAAAATGTCTATAGAAGGTGCACCTATAGTAGATGCTGGTATAATTGATGCTAATGAATTAAGTATGCAGGTTGTACATAATTGTAAAGAAGGTGGCATAATCGATGATAATGAATTAAGTATGCAGGTTGTACATAAATTTAAATATAACATCTTTCTTTATATATGTAACAAAAATTATATGTATGTATAGTGTAGTAGGTACAGAAAAATAATTGCACAAATAAATTTAACGTTTATTATTTACCTTTGAATAAAGTTTTCTATTACATTTAAAACCAGAATAGTAACAATATTCGCCAATTTCTTAATTTTAAAGGTAGTGGTTAATTGTTAACACTATGTACTTACCATGGGTTTAATTTATTGTGTTTAACGTCAAAAATTAACACCAGGTTTTAATTATTTTAACGCTTTTGTCGTTAGAGAATTCCAAATTTAGTTTTAACGCTTGCGTTAAAAGTTTAACTCTATCCTTGAAAATAACACAGGTATTTAAAAGTTACAGAATAGACCCGATTGTATTTAAACTTAAATCCATACGCACATATATAATTCTTGTCATTTCTTTATTTGAAGTTAATGTGTAGTCGTGTCTTTAAATTGCAAACTGACATGTCGAATAATTTCTATTTCAAATAAGTTATATATTTAAATTAGAGAGATAATTTGCAGGCAATTTATTAATTTTCTACCCCTTTAAGCAAGAATTACGAATAAATATGCGGCAATTGAAGAATGAAAGTGGTCCGTTTTCGTTGCCCGAAAAAGAAAATATATTTCATCAAATATTTCGTATGGCATGATAGACTACAATTATTGGCCTAATTGTTGAAATAACACCATTCCTTTAGGCTACGTCCTAATGATATTCCCTATCTATCAGTTGAATAATATAAAATACAAAACAAAGTAATAACAATAAAAAACGTTCTACAAAAAATACGTTCAGATTCTCGCTGCAATTTTTTTTTTGTTCTTTTCGCCATATACATATATTGTGAATTTGAAGTAAATTTGAAACAACTCTACTTGTCACACTTGTCACTTATAAACAAAAAGTAAACAAATCTTAAAGCACTTCTACCACCCTTACAATACCAATTCGAAAATTAATAGTTGTTATAATTAGATATTTATTAGTTAAAAATAACTTCATGTCACTTTTGTATATAATACTATAACAAAAGTAACATTAATAACCTAGAAGGATTTAAAAAATCATTATTTTACATATGATATATTTTAATTTTAATATCCTAATAGTTGTGACACTGCAATTTGCACACAATTTCATATTGAATGATAACAAGATTGTTACTAAACAATAATTGTTACAGCTCAACTAACAATGAGACATGTGAATACGAAATTTTAACAACATTCTTAAGTAACAATTTCTTGTTTAATAACAATGTACACGTGAATAAGCTCGATTTTATGGTGGATTTATGCAGCCTATTTTTTATTTTACTTTTTCTTTTCGCTTTTACTTTAAGTTTGGTACTTTATGCAGCTACTTTAAAGCCTTCAGTAGTAAGTGTAAACAAATAAATATCTTTATTATATAAGTGGGGATATTTTCCAAATCTAAAAATAAGCAATCTTATTCTATTTTCATTTTTTAATGTTTGTAATCTAAAATCTAACCTACACAAAAACAAATACCTATACCCAACGATCACAAATATATGTGTGGTCGCTGCCTATACCACACGCAGGGGATTGAATCTGCATTCAGAAACGTGATAACAAGTTTCAATCTAGTAGCGTTTGGAAATACTTCCTGACCTTTTCATAGATGTCGTTAGTAGTACAGATTTTACAGTGATTCTCAAACTAATGTCAAAATACTATAAAGTGGTAACATCATGTTTGAGAACTGCTGTAAATTTCCCACAATTCTCTATTTCATCGTTCGAAATTCTTTGATATTTAAAACTATTATTTGTGAATTTGTATCTTTATAGCAATATGTGCTTTATCATTCAATATATTTTCGGTAAGTATATTATCTTTCATATTAACATTGTTACAGGGGGGGGGGGGGGGGTGATGTAAAAACTTAACGACAAATTAATAGTATTTCAGAGAAAAATCACATGAAATTTTTGTAACTTCTGTGTAGTGACGAGACATTCTTGCAGAAGAAATTGATAGTGCCAAGTAGAAGAAATGGTGTGTGTAAGTGGTCCAAGGGAATGTACATAATGGTGATGATCTTAGATGTTTGGCCGTAGGAGTGCAGCAAGATATCACAATTCTTTGACGAGTGGACATAAAGCTTCATAGTATTTATCAGAGAATGTTGGAATAGTATGGTGTTGCCAGTTTTAATAAAAAAGGAGTGTAAAATAGGATAATTTGTTAAAAAGTGGACGAACATTGATGAAGAGGTCAAAGAAGCAGTGCATTTCTAGCAGACATTTAAAGTAACATCTTTTTAAAAATAAAATTATCTCTTGTAATAATAATAATTCAAATTTTTGGTTACTTCTGTAGTATGTGCTTAAATATTACTAGTTGTTGTCGCGTAGTTTGAGATTTGTAGTTCTTTATTTGATTTAAATAATATAATGTATACATTTTGAAATAAAGTACTTTAATTATTTTTTATAGTGCAACATATATTTCACATTTCTTGAAAATGTCTTTAACAAATTATCTATTTTCGATAGATTTTTTGTTAATTATATTATGAAGAAATAAAATTTAAAAGTTTAGAATAATTCAAAATGAATTAATACGTTTGTCATGTGAAATGGTGCACATGCGCAGATGTAAAATTCTTTTACTTCAACGGTCTTAAGTTTAAAGTTAGTCAACTTTAGTTCTTAAAGTAAAATTAAAAGTGTGCACATAAAGCCGTACATATATTAAAGATGGATTTATGCAGCCTACTTTTTATTTTACTTTTTCTTTTCGCTTGTACTGTTACTTTAAGTTTGGTACTTTATACAGCTACATGCGCAGATGTGATTTTTCTGACATACTAGCAGTCGTAAGTGTAAACAAATAAATATATTTATTATACATATAAGTAGGGATATTTTTGCACCAAATCTAACAATAAACAGTCTTATTCTTTTCTCATTTTTAAATTTTTACCTTCCGTCACCTTTAGGTAAGGAAGGTATTGTCTTTGGTCAAAAAATTCAATGATGAGTTTTTAGTGTATAAGCATGTTTTAGGGTCCCTATAACCTATAATACGATTTCACCATTTTTACGATGATGTCTGTGTGTCTATACCTCGGTCTATACCGTATGTCTGTCGTAAAGGTGTACGAGGTGTGTTCAAAAACTATCGCGAATTTTGAATTTTCGCGGGTTACGTATATTCGAATTTCGATCTTTTTGTGGCTTTATGTTGGTACTCATGTCTCTCACTTATGTCGACAAGCTCGGCCATTTTGAATGTTCACTTACTTGTTGACAGCTGCTTTGCTTGCACGTGTTTTGGATCGTCTTCGATTTTTACCTAATGTGCTTATTCGTTAAAAACTGACTATGAATTTTTTGACCAAGACAATATCTTTCTTATCTAAAGTCGACGGAACGTAGAAAAAAATAATTCATTTAAAATTTGTCATTGTCATAAAATGTTTTTATCAAAGAAATTTTATCGTAGAAATGAAATAACTGCAATTCCCTGCTCACATAATTATTTTAAGCAAAAACGCGTCAAATAAAAGTTTTAGGGCATAAAATTCTGCATCTAAATCAATAAACAGAATTAACTTTACATGCTTTATAACGACAGAAATTAAATCTCTGGTGCGTGGGCAAAAGAGTATAAGTCAAATTTTGGTCAAAACAAGCTAATTGTGTTACTAGGTTTAATAATTCAGTATCTTTAGTGTGGTTATAACAGTATGAGTAAATCTTGCTTGTTTTGACCGTCAGGTTATGTGATCTTTTAAGTCTATGTTGAAACGTACTATTCACTAGTGACCAATAGAGTATAAGTGGAGTTGTACTGTTTTTACCAGAGATTTTAAAAATTGGTCCTAATAGTATATATATGTACTTATACTGTTAGAACCACTGCATTAAATTTCCAAGGGTTCATTTGTACTATTTTACATGTAGCAACATAATCTAAAAGTTTGTAAGTGGCGTCTGTGAATATTGTTTTTAAGCGTTTTCACGTGTTTTTACACATTCTCGTTCCAGTATGTCAGTTTTGTTGAACTTTGTTGGTTAATTTAGTATAAGTCATTTGTTAAATGTATGTTTCTGCGGTCAAAGTAGTATAAGTCACTTATTTTTTAAAAATATGTATTTTTTTTTTAATTATGGTGTATGTTTGTTCTTGTGCCGTTTTACAAACAATAATCATTTATTATTTTATTTTTAGTCCTATCAATGATCTTACAAGACACGTTAAACATTCAAACCTATCTCCTGCGATATACAGTTTTTGTACTTATACTCTTTTGCCCCCGCACCAGAGAAATAGGAAAATGACGAAAATTACGTTGAAAATATCGATAGCCATGGAATTAAACAAAAAATAAATAAAAGTTTGACGTTTCATTTGTCAAATAAGTTATTTGACGTTTCTGACAATTTGATTTTGTCTCTGGTTTTGTTGTCTGATATTATTAAAAAATGATTATTTATACTAATGAAGAGTGTGTTTTCATAATAAAATGTTTTTATGGAGGTAATAGTTACCGCAAAGTACGTGATTTATTTTCCGTTAAGTTTATGGATCGGCCGATTCCCAGTGCAACTACAATTGCTAAATTGGTGACAAAATTTGAAAAGACTGCTAGTGTGTCTTCAATAATACGCGTGAGTCGCGTTATCAGAATGTAGGACGAGCAGAAGAACGTGCCTTGCTGGAAGAAAGAGTGTTAGGAATGATAAGTGTAAACCTTTTCTGTAGTACTAGATGTATTGGAAATGAGTTGGGAGTTCATCACAGCATCATACATAATATTTTTTAAAAAAAATTCGTACTATTCTTATAAAATGCAGTGTCACCAAGAACTTTTCCCATACGATGAAGAAAGTAGAAGAGTGTTTTGCGAAGATATGCAGAACCGGGCTAATAATGATCAAACTTCTTTATCGTCCATTTGTTTTATCGACGGATGCACTTTCACGTTAAATAATGATCCCAATACCCAAAATACACGTTGTTGGGCAATAGAAAATTCTAGAATTAGTATATCAACAAGGACACAATATCCCCAGAAAGTTAATATGTGGGCTGGAATTTTAGGTCACCACATAATTGGTCCTATTGAAATACGTGGCAATCTAAATACGGAAAATTATTTGGAGATGCTACAAAACGAAATTGGTCCTGCAATAGACCACGTTGTGCGACCAGATCGAGAGGTCTAGTTCCAATACGATGGATGTCCTGCATACTATGGCAGAAACGTTAGGGAATATTTGGATCTGGCATTTCCTGCGCGCTGGATTGGACGAGGGGGTATTATTAACTGGCCTGCTAGATCTCCAGATCTTGCTCCATGTGACTTTTTTTATGGGGTCACTTAAAATATCAAATTTATAAACAAAGCCACGAAAACATAAATGATCTGAGAGATGCCATATTTAATGAATGTCATCGTATAACTCAGCGGCAACTATTTAATGTACGAAGGTCGTTTCACAATAGATTAGGTTATTGTCTTGTCCAAAATGGTGCTGTATTTGAATATTTATTGTAACTATTATCTTTAAATTATAATTACTTGTTATTCGTTTACTAATTATAAAACTTTTCTTGCTTAAAAATATTATGTTACAAAATATTGAATTTTTAATAAATTCATATTATTTAAACAAAACTGTATTTTTTAACTTTATTTATTAATCTAATATTTCTGTTATTGTCATACTTAACGATATTTGTCCAAATCAAATTGTTAGAAATGTCAAATAAGTGAACTTACGTTGTAACAGATAAAACGTCAAGCATTTATTTATTTTTTGTTCAATTCCATGGCTATCGATATTTTCAACGTAATTTTCGACATTTTCATATTTAATTTCTGTCGTTAAAAAGTATGTAAAAGTAATTCTGTTTATTGATTTAGATGCAGAATTTTATGCCCTAAAACTTTTATTTGACGCGTTTTTGCTTAAAATAATTAGGTGAGCAGGGAATTGCAAAAAACTTATTTTCCATGTTAATCTCCTATGTACACCTTTAAGATACACACACATATGTGTGTCTCTGTGTGTGTGTGTGACAAAAGTTCCGGATCCCATAACTTCAATACCACGATTCCAAAAATTATAATGTTTTCGTATTCCTCAAGTTTACATCCAGAAGAACAAGTGATTAGATTTTGGTTATAATTGCTGAACCGGAAGTACCTTCATTTGAAGATTTAACAGTTAAATTTGATTTATTGACATTTTATAAGTTAAAGAATATATTATTCTCTACGATTTGATTACATTTTTTTTATACTTCATATTCAATAAATACAGAGTTAAAGAATTTTAAAGAAATTAAATTTTATAATTCAGCCAGCTATGCGAAACTACTAATATATTCATATAATTCAAATTGACAGTCAGTATCAATAAAAAGTAAATGTGGCAGAGATAAGGATGGTGAAGTAGATGTTGGGGAAGACACGGAAAGATACGGTAAGAAAATAGCTCGTGTTACAAGTTGTCCATTGTGGTATAAGTATTGTATTTAACATTTCTTGTACACACAAAAAATTCCAATTACACCTAATCTTTATATTTACCAATTTTCTATTATTTTAAATTCATTCTATGAGCAAGTTTTTTCCATTTCTTCTAAATGTTCGAGGTTTTTCCAATTCATTAACGGGATTGGCGGTATTTTTGAAGGGTCCATGTAATATATCTATAATTTTAAATATATAATAATTAATAATACAATAAGAAATATTAAATATCGTTCCCAGAAAAAGCCTTCAGTACTATCTCTTAATTTTTGACACTGACATTTGCCTGTCAATTACAGACATTTTAATTTCTCAAGTAGTTACCATGGAGATGTTTGCGCTGTGAGATTTATTACAACAGATTATTTTATAAATTATACAGGTGTTCATTTTTAAGTGGCTACCATTGCGATCTCGAAAACTAGAAGAGATACGAAGTTGGTTAAATTATCAAAGAATCTCTATTTCACATAGGTATTTCAAAGATATACTGAAAAAAGAAATTCAACCAGTGGTTCTCAAAATATGGATACCAACTTTTTTATTTTAAATAGAAACATATATTTTTTATTTGCTCATTCAATAGAGCTCTTTATTTTTAATCCAACGATATAAAATTTTCATACCCTTACATAACAAAATTTTTGAAAAAAAATTAATAAAGTTTTGAATTACTTCCCCTTAAATATGATATTAATTAGAGTGCCATGAATGAAAAAAGTGAATTCATATCATTTTTAATACCTAAAAATGGATCAATTCAGACATGACGAAAAGGTAGATATGTTCGAAATTTACATTTTGTGTCATAAGAATTCTCGTGCTGCAGTTAACATGTACAGGGAACAATACCCTAACAGGAATATTCCCAACTACAATTTTTTTAGAAAATTAGCACGACGACTACGAGTTAATACAGAAACATTTAAAAAAAGACGTATACGATTTGAAAATATAAATGCTGAGACTAATGTCTTAGCGTATTTTGCAGCAAATCCTACGGCATCGATAAGAATGGCTGCACACGAATGCAATTTGAGTGTAGGAACCGTGCATAAATACTTGAAGAAACATAAGTATAAGCCTTATAAATTCCACCGAGTACAGCATTTTCAGTTATGTATTAATAAAAATGGAGATAATTTTGAGCAGTTTTTATAAACACTAAATCATTTAATTGAAAATAAAGTTCTTTTTTAAATACGTTCACTTTTTTCATTCATGGCACTCTAATTAATATCATATTTAGGAAAAATTAATTCAAAACTTTATTACTTTTTTTTTCGAAAATTTTGTTATGTAAGGGTATGAAAATTTTATATCGTTGGATTCAGAATAAAGAGATCTATTGAATGAGCAAAATAAAAAATATATGTTTCTATTTAAAATAAAAAGTTGGTATCCATATTTTGAGAACCACTGGTTGAATTTCTTTTTTCAGTTTATCATTGAAATACCTATGTGAAATAGAGATTCTTTGCTAATTTAACCAACTTCGTATCTCTTCTAGTTCTCGAGATCGCAATGGTAGCCACTTAAAAATGAAAACCCTGTATACGCATATATACAGGTGAGTCTGAGAAGATGCCCACACTTTCAACATATTTATTATAAGTAATAGAAAAACATATAAAAGTTTTATTTTTACCTCGATTTTTACTTAAATATACTATTTGATAGCAGATGTAGATATTTTTTATAGTCAGGTTTGCGAGATGCGACTATCAACTTCTATTTTTAAAATAGCAACCTATAATTATTTTATTAAAATATAAACAGCCATTTTTTTCTCTTTCTACGTTTGGAACAAAGCTGTTATTAAAAAATATTAGAAATTATTTTTATTCAAATATGCAAGCTGGCTATGTGGTGGCTATGTGGTAGCAATCTGATTATTATAAAAATTAAAGATTACTCCATTTTCTACAAGTTTGCTTTAATACTTTTTCTATATATTGTATGGATAAAATTATAAAGTAATATAAAAATTATATACATAGGTAAATGGCGGGAGGTACTGTGTTGAGTCACATCAGATTTTTTTCATATTTTTGATATACAAACTTTTATCCCCTTTGAAAAGAGAAAAAATTGCGGTTCATATTTTAGTAAAATAATTAGGTTGCTATTTAAAAATAAAAGTTGATAGTCGTATCATGTAAACACCTGACACTATATGAAGTCATTTTCGTGTCGACCTGGGAGTGAGTCAGGTTTTCCTACCCAAACAGATATTGGTGCATAAACCTTTTAAAAAGGAAGAATTGTTCAATCTTCGAGTTGCATATTATTTAAATCCAAAAAGGTCAAAATTTTACAGAGTCGGCAATTCTTTATAAATTTGATTTATTACTCTTATTATTTTTATTTGTGTTGTATTTCATATTAAACAGTGTAGTATTATTTTTTGTGTTTTTTATTAATGTAATGTGAAAGATTTTTTTAAGTCAAGCAATTAAAATGTCAATTACAATACAAAAGTAATTGGTAATTTAATTACATTTCTCTAACAGTAATTTTTTTTAAATGAAATTTCTAGTATATTTTGGTTAAAGTAATTATGATTGTATTCAATTACTTTTTGAAAGTAATTTGCCCAGCTATGATTATAAGTAAATGTAATTAGGTAACCAGACAGTATTTTCCTTATTTTCGAATCACGATTTATAATTTGACATTTTAAGTCATAAAAAATTAACTCATTTTTAAATTTAACATGTCAAATTATAAATAGCGATAGCCATGAAATTGAAACAAAAAATTAACAAATGTTGACGATTTGTCTGTCAAGCCAAGTTATTTTATTTTTATTATAATTTCTGTCGAAGTGAACAATTACTTATTTAAATTAATAGATAATTGTTCACTTGAAATGAAATAACAAATAGAACCTAATAAAAATAAATTAACCTTGCTTGACAGATAAACCGTTAAACACTTGTTAATTTACACTAAAATCTCTCTTCACGGGCACTTCCAATGCGTGGACATTTCTATTAACTGGATAATTTTACGGGAACCAGCATTTTTATTTTCATTTTTCTAATAAACATATATGTATTAAACGGACATGGACACTAATTTTGGATCCCATTTTTAAGAAATGATCTCTCATATAAGGACGTTAGTTAAATTCATTAGTATTATACCGGAGAATCCACTGTTTACGATATATTTCGGCTTGAGTCAGAAGCAGTCGTTCTTATTTGTTCTTATTACAGTACTTTAATTACGCTCGTCTACATATTGGGTTATGCACAAGAATTGCTGCTTATAAAATAAAATGTATAAAAGAGTATAATACATGGGGATATAATTATTAGACTAATACTTTGTTTTTGCACAAATCTGTCTTTTTATTATACAAAACATGCTAATTTTGTACGCAATAAATTTTAGATATAAAAAAACATGCCTAAACTTACCGGTTGTGACGTTACTCCACTTGTTGAAAATGGCAGGAAAAGTTAATTTGAATCACTTATAATTACAGAATGTTGATGTTATATATTTACATGTCGATGTGCTGATTCTCAGTTAAATAGTATATTATGTGGCAAGTGTGTGAAGATGAAATTTTTACATGAGAGTGGAGATTGCGACACGAGCCGAAGGCGAGTGTTGCAAACCACCCGAATGTAAAATAGGCTTCACACACGTCTTCTACGACCTTGCAATAAAATATAATTTTTATAAATAAATTATAAACACATTTCTCATGAAGTTGTTATTTCTACGGACCATTTACCAACACATGATTTACGTGTATATAAAGATATTCATTGTATGTATTAAAACTGAACTATTTACTTCACGCACAGTGTACAAAAAATCAAGCTTCACACATAAAAATTGATACGTGAAGTACTCACTTCACGCATGGGAGTAGAAAAAATAATTTATTCAAAATCACAAAATAAAGGCATGCTTCTTAAAGTGTAATTTTTTAGTACCACTGGCAGATACGAAACTTTTCATAAAAATAATAATGAATTATTTATTAATATAAATGATAGTGATATATAGTTCATTTTTTTGCTAGTAGAACGCACGTCAACACAATATAAAACAAATCAGTAACAGTGGGAGAATATGTTGACGTCATACATACGTCATCATAGGTAGATCTGCAATCTGATTGCTAGTGTTTGAAAACATCTGGCTTCTATTCGCCATATTGATGACGTGTTATTTCTCTATCTCTTTTTACTCCTTTAGTTAGAAAGAGATGCATTAAATAATTAAATGAACCTGGTATTGAACGTTGTTAAATGCAAGTCCGAAAAATTGACTGTCGGGTCCAGCAATAAAACTATAAATTTCACAATTATGATAATGCGCCACAACGTGCTATTATTTGTACCGCTCTGTTGAAGTTGCATTGAATAAATTCCCTACCTACTCTGTATAGTAAATTAATCATCTGTTCTTTTAACATAAATGCTATTTTTGTTTGAAATCATTTTTGGAACGGCAGTTTTCATTCTCATAAGAAATTGTTTGAAACAAAAATAACATTTATGTTAAAGGAATCCAATCAATAATATCTTCATACTCAACAGAGCGGTACATTATACTCGTAGTATTTGATAGGAGTGACTTAGTGCAATGTATTAGTGGATGGAGTGAAACTGGGGCAGATTCATGAATTTGTATATTTGGGTAGCTAGCATGACGTCGAGGGAAAGACGCATTGATCGAGAAATGAAGAGTTATGATTTTGAAGTCACACGCAACAAAGAAAGAGTTGATGTAAAAGTTGAAATGGAAAATCATATTACAAACAAACCATCGCCATTTTTAAAGTTCTGTCTGTCTCTAAAAACAAAAAAAAATTAAATTTGTCATGTATACTTTATAATTATAGCGGGAGTCAATGTTTGCAAAGACCATACACTTCATATTTGGCACCATCTTGCAACTGTTATAGTTTGTTCGGAGATATTTCGTTATGGCCCTCTCAGCGGGTCTATTGTTAGGGATTTAAGCTTGATTTATAGGGATGCAAGGACAGGTATATATTCAATATTTCCCAATTTAATTTTACTTTTAATAATGAAACAGAGAATTTTGTACAAATATTATTAATGATTATGAAGCAAAAAAAAAAAATGTTACATAAAAGTATCATTGTATAACAATTCGTAATTTAACTAAATAATGCAATTAACATCAGTATTGTCTTGTTCAAATGGTCGCCACATATTAAATACGTATATTGTTGACCTCAGTACGAAAGTTAGTATTGCTACTGATTTTAAATTTTTGAAAACTCATTTATATACCTACACAATAGGTATGCCTTTGGTATCATAGTTTCCCTAATATGTATTAATACCGGTCAAGGACGATTTTTCTCATCTTATATTTCTAGTAATAGTCAAACACTTAATTTAATTTTGCGAATTAATTATTATTTCAAGTAAATATGTAATGCGCACAGAACAGGTAGAATCTCTTGCTGTGTGCGATTCACCACAGGCTTAGTAAGCTAAAGCCATAACGAAATATCTTTGAACAAGGTATACCCTTAGATCATACAACATACGAACTGGATACGAGAAAGCCTATGCTTTACAATGCTTTTCTGAAGAATGCTTGGAATCAAGTGAGATATATTTATAAAAGTACATAAGAGAGAAAAGGATACAAACAATTTAGGGAAGGCCATGTGTAATGCGTAGACGCCGCTGTGTACCATAAACGTTGGCATGGATTTCAAGGAAATATAACGCAACATAATAAAACAAGGAAGAACTTGAATAAAAAACTACTTCTTGTAGTTGTTGCATTTTTTCTTAAGTCGTCAAATTATAAAACAAAATGCTTTTCTGTTGATGTTAACTCGCCAACAACTTAGAACAGAGTAACTGTGAACTATGAAAAAGCACAAAATTTTTGTCGCCGTCCCTGGCGCAAGTATTCCTGAATTTGCGCAGTACCCATGCTCTTCCGTCATTTTCTGTCTCTCTCAATCCTAAGCGTTCCCTACTTTTTCCATCCAATTCGTAAGCTATATGATCTAAGCTGTCACCATGGCAGCGCATTTGTTCGTAATATAGCAACGGAGTAAACTGAGTCACAAGTGTAGTTCAAGGAAAAATAGATGGTAGTGCGAAAATATGCCTGTAGAGTGCCTACAATGAGAGTGATGACATACGATTGTGGCCGCCATATTTGTTCCAATTTAACATGAATAGTATACAAGCATAACACGAAAATATTATCTTACGAACATATTCCTTGAAATTAATATATCTTTTATTTATAAATTTAAAGCATACACATATTTGAAAATTTAAAAAATATATAGACCAATGAAATGCATGTAAAATCATTATATTTAAATAAAAAGAAAACTGACCGTCAGAAGAGACTTCATGCATAAGATGAAATATTTCATTTCAAATCATTTGCATACAAAATTAGTATTAAATTTAAATAGAAGAGCACTAATAAACAAAATAAACCAATAAATTTTACATGAACAAATATTTAATTTATTGTATCAAAAATGAGTTCATCAAGGTAATATAAGTATATTGAAATATAGGAAAAATGGTTTTTGCTGTAAATATATTTACAAAAAGGTTACAGTAACAAAAAAAAAAAAACTCAAATTACAAAGTGGAAGACATTAATGATTTACTGGCATGTAATATTTTCTTACGTTTTAGTTTTTTGCTTGCAATTTTCAGCCTAAATAAAACAAATCGGTTCTTGCTGTAGACGTGGATGGTTGTGGTTCAAACGTTGCTACATTTTCAGGGGCGGGGAACTGAAGTGTTGGATTTCTTCTTTTAACCGGCGACCTTCTACTCTTCTTCGGCACAGTAAAACTAAATATTGTGGGAACAGCATTATGTTTTAGAATCCTCTTGCCATCTTCTCTCGTCTTTTCCCACATTTCAGGTGCGAAGTGGATCTATAAGTCGAATATTATTAGTAATTTTTTAAAAATAAAACATGAATATACTTTTAATTAAATTTAACTTACTTCACAAAGTCGAGACGAATTAGTTGGTGTCCAACCCTCTCGTTTCACTTTAGCTGCCCATGTTTTTCTCCGATCCGGATCCGTAGGAAAGGCTTTCATAAGAAATCCTTTCTCTGGCCGATTGGAGCAACCAAAAGCACAGCAACCAACCATCTATACAAAAAAAGCTTCATTATAATAAAATAACATAACAATTACAAATAAATCAGATCATTTGCATATTCCATTAAAATTTGTTCTGTGAATTCTACTTGTTCAGTTGTATACAAAATACACAACCCATTTATTAAAACTATTAACGAATTATTTTGTTGTCAACAATAATTACTAATATGCATGCATCAATTTAACTTACTGATTATGTTTAGTAGCTAATAAAATTTGAAGTATTCTTTAAATGAAATATAAATGTCAAATCGAAATAATGACAGCAGCAAAGGTTGGTTATGTCTCACAATTTGGTTTCAATTCGATATAATTCATTTAATAAATACTTAAAATTTAATTAATAGAGGTGCAACTGGCTATTATTGTGTATAAAACTTTACATTGTATTTATTTATTACATAAAATTGGCTTATATTACTTACCTTGTTATTAAATAATCTTCGATGCAGTCACTTATCACAAATTGTGTCCTTATATGCACTTAAACTACACTAAAACTACCAAGTACATAAAAACTAAGGCGTAGTAATTAACCGTAAATGAAATTAAACAATAATAATTATAAAAATTCAATATAAACTGCCAAACGGACACGAACTCCTATACAACGCAAGCTAAACCATGAACAGAATGGAACAAATATGGCGGTCAATGCTGTAGCCAATGAAAATGAAGACCACCATTGGCATCACTCTCATTGTAGGCACTCTAATGCCTGTATAACCCTCCATGCCTCTATTGATAGGAGAGTGAGTGCGAGATGTAAGGTACTTGGTGCTCTGAGCACGTTTGCTCTATGCTCAAAATGTAAATGTATCTAGAGATGCTCGGTTAAGTGTATATAATGGAGTGCTTGTGGTAGAAATGAGATACGAGTATTTATGTGTTATATGCGGGTGTTTGAGGAATAATTTGGTGCAAGAATGTTATTAATAATGTTGTTAAGAGAGTAGGAGTAAGATAGTTGAGATGGTTTGATAATGTGGAGAGAATGACGAGTGAACGGCTTGTAAAGCGTTGGTGATATTGAGGGTGTTTCATTGCGTGGCCGTCCAATGTGCAAATGGATGAATGTAGTTTGCTAATGGACAGAAAAAATTCGAGTGGAAAGAGAAGAAGAGCATGTATGAATGTAACCTAGGCGAAAAAAGTGTGCTTGGATAGAAATATGTGGCAATAAAGGATGATTGTTGCGTGAGTGACTATTATTGTGGTCCGGGTGCGGTATTTCGCTGTCGAAAATCGCCCACTTTAATATATAAGAAGATGTGCGGTTAGTACGAATGTAGTTAAGAGAGTGCAGTGAGTCAGCTGAGCTCTAATTGCTAGTATTATTATTTTCGAGAGTGTAGGTATAGTTTAGTTCAAGTTTATTCATTTGACTTCTATAATTCCTGCAATTTGACTACAATAGCAAAAACCGGTTATGATGAACTTATAGCAATAGAAAATAGGTTTTACTTACAAGCTCTTTCGGTTCACAATCGCTTACGCAACGACTATATAGAGAATTGACCTGAGAAGTACTCATTGTGGAAATTTTCTTAGTAAAAATGACTTGCAAAAACGACCACTAACAATTTATTTCACTGGATGCTGTTACTCGTGCCGTATTCCACTATTTGCTGATAATTTTCCATGTGATAAAATTATTTTTCATATATTTAATATTATTAAGTATAATAGATGATTTTTTTGTTAAAAGCTCGTTAACCCTTTTTATAAGTGGAGGGTTTCCCCAAGAGGCCTATTAGACACTTGTCGAAATCTATTTCATTAGGACTAAGGAATCTGGTAATAAGCATTAGAAATACCGTATAATTTCTATGAACAAAGCTCTTCTTATGTATTGTGTTATTGATATTGCAATATTAACGAGTACGGCTCTTGTAAGTATGCCTAGAAAAATTAGTACGAATTGTAAATTTTCCAGGTCAATTCTTTATATAATCGTCGTGTAAGCGATTATGAACCGAAAGAGCTTGTAAGTAAAACCTATTTTCTATTGCTATAAGTTCACCATAAGCGGTTTTCGCTATTGTCATCGAAATTGCAGGGATTATAGAAGTCAAATAAATGAACTGAAACTATACGTTTCAGCTTCAAGAAAAGTATACCTTTAATTTTAAAAATAAGCAACAAAGCTATTTACAAAAGTTGTTTAAAATTTAGTACTTCGATTTTTTACAAAATATATTGTCAATTCTTTATTTTCTGTTAATCTGTATTTTTTATTAGTCTTGCTTCTTTTTGTGTTCACATTTTTAGTTTAATTTTATTAGGGAAGCAACAATCGCCATATTAAAAAATAAAATTGTATTCCAAATGTTAAATTCTATACCCAGTATAATAGTATAAAATACAAATGTTTATTTTATTGCAGAGTAACGTTAGTGCAGCAGTTAATTGAAGAGATGACACTGGAAGATAAAAATAAGTGTTTGCTAATTGCATGTAAGGAGAAAACTTGGAACCATATCCAGATAGCAAAACTGTTAATTGAAGCCGAAGCTGACGTGAATTTTGAAGACAATGACACACCGTTAACAGCCCTCTGCGAAAATATCACTATAGAGGAACAGATTGATCTAATCGAAATTCTCATCGAACGAGGAGCTAATGTTAACTTACTTTCATGCGAAAATGATGCTGAAAATGATATATACGTTTCCCAAGATATTAATGTAGATGAAGATTATGATATGCCCCTCACGAAATTCACCTCTGCTCTACACTTAGTCGTGTCTGATAACCAATATCATGTTGCTAAATTACTGTTGCAAGCTGGAGCTGATGTTAATATTCAAGATTGGGATTCTCACACCCCAATCCTAACTGGATGTCTATCTTCTCATTTTGACGATGGGTATGACACAGTGGAGTTGCTTGTTAATGCCGGTGCTATTGTAAATGTTCAGGAAACGGCAGGATTTAATTATACTCCCTTACATTACGCAGTGGAAAATGCAAATTTTCGTATTGCGGATTTGTTGTTGAAGAATGGAGCTGATGTTAATAGAAGTACAGTTGTCGATGGAATAGTGCCACTATTATTGGTCCCAAAAGTCAAAGTAGACCAAATGGTACTTCAGTGTTTTGAGAATTTAGTGAGAGATACCGAGAATTCAACAGTTTACGAAGAAAAATTTGAAGATTATTTTTATAAAGTGGCATCATTTCAAAATAAAGAAATGTTAGAAATCTTATTTCGTCATGGAATGGTGGTTGGTCCTTGTGATCAGCTCAAAGCTCTTCGTTCCGTTGTATCAGGTTGTAACGCCGATTCTAAAGCAGCAGCAGATGCTTTTAATTATTTGTGGGATAAAACTAATAAAAATATTTTTAAAGAAGATAATGGTGCTTCTATTATAGATAATATGATTAACTTTGACTGGTATGTACCACATAAAATATTGTGTTTTTTTAAAGTATTGAATGAATTTGAATCATTACCATTTTGTAAAAATTATTTGTTTAAATTAGCGGTTAGTGCAGTAGAGCGTTCAGCTATAAATCTATATTCCTGTTTTAATAATGCAAACGTAATTGAAAATCTAGATTCACTATTCAAATCAATTGACTTTTGTAGTGTCGTTCAAAAGTTCTTTGAGAAAGGTGTTAAATTAGAAAGTATTAAATTAGAAAGCAAAGACCTTGAGGGATTAATATATTTATGTAGCAAATATTTTTTGTTAAACGATGTAGATGGAGCTACTAAATTTTTAAATGTTTTTATTAATAATAACATAAATCTAAATGATAAAGGTATTATGCAGTTGGCAGTAGCAAACTGTCCTTTGTTAAGTGTGACTTTACTTCAGTACTGCATCGTGTGTGACCCAATGGATATATTCGAGAATATTCTGCTAGCAAGAAGAGTAGATACAATGGCACTCAAATTAATTGAAAAAGTTTTGAGATTATGTACTCCTTCCGAAGAAATACAAAGGCAATGTGTAACATTCTTGGAACATATAAATGACCAAAATAATAATAACTACAGAGAATTGAAGTCTGGTGATTACCTTGTCCCAGTACTGAATTGTGTTAAAACCGAATATTCCGAAGAAGAAAAAGAGAAAGAAAAAAAATTCGTTAAATATTTATTAGATCTATTAGCATTAGATAGATTTCCAACACTAAAAGAACTTTCTCGTAATAAAGTTAGAAAACTTCTTAAAGAGAATTGCTCCGATACTAAAACATATTTGAAAAGTATAAAACATCTAGATGTACCATCTGACGTAAAGAATATTATACAATGCCAGAAATCTGTATGTTCTTTTACATGAAATGGTATTTTACAGTACAATTGAAGAATCTGAGAATTTTAATCCTGAAATGTTAAAAAAAATATTAAAGTTAGTAATACTTGTTATCACTTGGTTTATAGTTAAAGTTTATAGTATAAAGATGGCTATGGTCACGAACAGATAGGTGACTCGAACGTTTTTGAAGTGCTGATTTGTGCACTTGTCACTTTGACAACAACAATTTGTTAACATTTCAATTTTGAACTTCCAAAACGTCATTATTTTTAGTTTCATGTGTTTTATTGCCTGAAAATTATAAAATAACTTGTTTTGCCAATTGACAATAAAAGTATGATTTTTTGACAGCTAACAGGCTGTAAAATGTCACTTTTACTGCCTAGGCAGCTTATTATTTCTATTTACATAGCAATCGCTTAACAAAGGTTTAGCAACCATTCAACAAACGCATACGCATAGCAACATAATATGATGTCGATAACTTTCAAAATAGCTATTAAAAATAATTATTAAATTAATATTAATTCTACTAGTAAAATTAGTAAAAAATGTGTTAAACACAGCACTAAACACAGATTTATAGCTTCGGCAGCATTCATTGTCGAACCTCTGCTGTAAATCTGCTATTTTGGTGCCTAGTGAAACAAATAACTATTTAGCAGTTGAAAATTAAATAGTTGCAAACATTGTTGTTGTCAAAGTGACAAACGTACAAAAATCAACTGTTTCCAAGCATTTGAAGGTTGTTCGCTTCGCGTGTTTGCTCGCGGCCTATAAACATTCGCAACTGTCAAGAAAATTATTATTTTTGTCTATAAATTTCTTTTATAAACCGTAACCGTAGTGTTTCATAATTATGTCTATTCATATAACGTTTTCAAATTAAAGTCCAAAATAAACTTTAGGGCCATTATCAACATGGTAGTCTTACATGAAACAAAATGGTAATTGATGAAAAAATCAAATGCGGTTAACATCTCGTTTTTCTCGAGTTGATACTAACGTCATCAATTTCTGCTGCAAGAATAACTAAACTTTTATTTAGCATCTGTGTTGTACATACGTGGCATATATGAGATTTTTATTCGATATCATTATTGTATGTGTTACAGAGGGCTATATGTATGATATCTCCATCTAACCAACGGCGAAAAATGAAAAATGAACGAATGTCATTTTCAAATATTTGATTTATTAAAATATTCATGTGGTGCTAAGATGATATTGACGTTGATAAAAAAATTATTTCATTGTGTTGGAGGTTTCGTTAGTTCTTGGTGTTATATTGAACATTTTGGTATTGAAAAGACGGCGTTTCTAAGATTTCCGACAATTATTACACCATATTGCTTTTGAACAATAAAAATAGGTATATTTCATCTATATTTATTTTTGTTTAAATCAATATGTTGCAATAATTGTCGGTAATCTTAGAAACGTCGTCTTAGCAATAATAAAATGCATAATATAATATCAAGAACTACCGAAACTTCCAACACGCAATGAAACACAAATTATCAACTCCAAAATCATCACATGAATGACATAACGACATGAATATTAAAATAATTCAAATATTTCAAAATTACTCCGACACTCTATATAGGGCATTAAGGATCTGCGAAGAAGAAGAAAATGACATTCGTTACCGCGATTAAACTACCGTTTATATTTCAGTTTTCGCCGTTGGCTAGACAGAGATAGCGTATACCCCTCTGTAACACGTAGATAATAAGATAGTGAATAAAAATATCATATATGGTATGCTATGTGTGTATGACAAAGATGCTAGATAAAAGTTTAGTAATTCGGGGAGAGTGTATGCTATTTTCTTTTTTTACATAGAATTAGAGTGTCCAAAATGATATTGACCTTTAATAATAATAAAAAAAAAATCAAAATCTAACATACATAATATTAACTTAATATCCATTTTTCACAAAACGATAGTTCATGTGAGATTATGAAAATACAAAGTGTTATGTAAATAAGTGTACAACGCTTAACCCATGGTAGAATTGGTCCAGTAGATAGTAAATCTAATCTGGCAATAATTTTTGTTTAACATGCTTTCTACAAGAACTGGAGGTCTTTAAAACTGGCCAATCACGTCATATTTCAAAATTTTGTAAAAAAAGTAAAAATCAATGTTCTCTGGAAAAAATGCCACATTTGTCACAAATGACATATAAGATCATTGACGTCGCGGCATACTTCAAATTTTCATACTGAAAAAACTACATGTTTATCAACATTGATTATAGTAATTAGACTAACAAATAAATAAAATAGATGAGTACAAAATAATTTTTATTGTTGAAATGTCTAGAAAATATACATGCATACATAAAAATCACGCGTATTCAACTTTGTGGGTTAGCATAAACCCGATAAGAATAACATATTTAGAATTTCATGAATCAATTTCAAAATTCCTTCATCCCGATCAACAGCGTTGGCATCAGGATTCCTGCCAAGATCTCAAGTGTTTTGCTGGAAGGTTCCAAATTCGCGTAAATATTTTTTAGAAACAGAGTGATACGGTATATGTGTATTTGTAATGTCTCGCCATAAACCCTACGCATATCTGCACACTCTTGATTGGTAAACAGCATTTTGAGAATATCATGAAAACATAATATAAATTGTACGCCTATGCAAAAAACGTTTAAAGTTAATTTTGGCAATCAACATTTTTTCCACAGAACACATTGATTTTTCCTTTTTTTACAAATTGTTCAACTATGTAGAAAGCATATTAAACAAAAATTATTGCCAGATTTACTATTTATGGGGTCAGTTCTACCATGGATTAAGCGTTGTACACTTACTTACATAACATCCAGTATATCATTAAATTCTGAATTAAACTCTCTACTGAATATTCCTATTTATTTTCACACGAGGGAAGCGAGACTCCAAGCATGTTGATATAAATGGTACAAATCAAATTACTACGAGTATAGGATATTAACTAATGTAATACAAATAAAATTAATATTTTATTACTTTGTGTTGGATGCTCTCAAATTAAGAAGTGTCTGTTAAACCACTAATTGAATATTTGTTCAAATAAAATTTAAATTAATAAACGTTATTGTATTTTCTATGGTAGGTATTTGGTGCATTTGTAAAATGAAGAATTTTACGTAGGTATAGGTCTGTTATAAATATAGTACACTGACTTATAGGTACACTATGTGATTACAACAGGCCACAGGATTATTCCTAATTTAAGCCGGTAGAAACACAGGGACGTATTCTAATAATTTTAATCGGGTGCAATGTTTATTACAAAAAACATTGAAAATATACAACAAAAATAAGAATCAAAATTTACATGTCAAAAAATAATATAAACTTAACATAAAAAATTAAAAATATAAGTAATATACAATACTGACCGCCACTATCAAACAACGCTCATACGGTGCAACATATCAGATTCAGTAGAAAATGAATTTTTAATTCGGAGATAAAGTTCCTTTATTACATCCCCTGCTAACAAATAGCGGCACTCTGTAGTGACGGTGACGCAGGTAAAAATTGCAGATTATGAAGTCGTCAGTGCACTATATTAATAATACACCTATATGTGAAAACTAAATTCTATTAGGGGATTATATTGTTAAATAATTGTAAATATAATAAATAAATAAATATATATATTGTTTTATAAACAACTATAAATGTATAAGTTTTATGTACAATATAAATATGTATTTGTATTGTAAACATTTTGCAACCACTATTCTATAAAATGAAAATAAAACTATTATTATTATTATTATTATTATACCTACTTTCTATTCTATTTACATCATTTGTTCGTGTAGTGAAATCAAATTTTGTTGTGAATGTTAATACACTTTATTCAATTTTGACTTTTCAAACTGTCACTATTAACCCCACAGCAACAACCAATTATAAGTAAGTGTTTATTTGTTAGTGAAATAAATATTTATGGAACAAGTGTGTAAAGCTAATCTATAAAGATGCTTTACGTATGTGTATCGTAAAATATTTTTTCTACGATATAATCTAATAACTTAATAAATATAAAAAAAACCTTTTATTTATGAATTAGATTGACAATATTAAATGAGAAGTTTACCATGATAACAAAATATTAACCTTGGTTTTGCAAATTCAGCGTGTTTAACATTCTTAACTTACGTGGTTTATACAATATTTTATTCAATTTTGAAGAAATAAATAAGAATTTAATTTTGACTTAATAAAAAACTAATAAAGTAGTAGTCTGTGCATGAAGTCATGACGATCGCCATAATTATATATACAATTTTGACGTTTTAAACTGTTATGACAACATTCAGAGAGAGTGATTTAATTTTTTTTTATTCAATTCAAGTAACTGTTTATTTGCTCTGCATTAAAAAAAAATTAAGTCACTCTCACATAATTTTAACAATAATACATTTAAAATAACATCAGGCACAAAAATAACACGTTCACCACAGTCTTCACCAGACAGATCAGTCATTTTCATTATTTTCCACGACACAAATGACAGAAAATAGATTGTTCATATTTCATAAATAAACGACTTTTATTAGTTTTTTATTTTGTAAAAATTAAATTTTATAATGGTCTCTCTTTTAATATTTGGCCAGTGCTTACCCATAAGACTTTCTGCTGTCCGATTTAACAAAGGTCAAACAATTAGAAAACCAAGAAGACACTTTAACTTGACGATTAAGTGTTTGGTTACAAATGACATTTCACAAATATATGTATAGAGCGACAAAGTAAAAAAATCTGTTGTGGCCAGCACAATACCTCTCGCCATTTCCGATTTTGGTTACATAAGTATTGGCAAGTATTGCTAAGCGGTATGACATCTGGTGGCAAAATAATGAAGTACAGGTTGACGTGTTATTAAAGTATGTAATATTAGAAATTTGTTAAATATTGTACGTATTTGTTTACCTACAGTAAAAAATTTAAAAGATGTCCGATCAAGGTTATCTACGAATTATATGAATTTATATTTTTGCTCCGCTCATTCTGATAAATTCAGTAGTGTCGTTTGCTTAGTTTTTGTGCGGGTACATAAGATACTACTGTTATTTTATTATTATAAAAATATATGTTACAATAACAGCATCAAAAATTCAGAAATAAATTAACTGGTAAGTTTATTGGTAAATGTAAAAGCAAATATGTGAAAATTAAGATACTGATACAATGTCAGTGTCTGTGACACTGACAGGAAATAACATTATTCGTACGACTTATGAATCAAGGTAATGTATTTGAATTAATATATAAACTTACGTTACAGCGAAAGTATTATCAATAACGAGCATCGTTTTAAAATGGAATGTCCTAACTTAGTCGAAACAATATGAATTTTTGAAAGACAAGCGTGTTATATCCATCCTTATCGCATACGCTTAAAGCCTTTGTAAAGGAGGGGGATAAATGTATGACAATTTGTTAATTCGTTCATGATACAGATGACCTTGATCGGACATCTTTCAAATTTTTTACTGTAAATTGACATATATGTTGTATGAGTAACAATTATTGCTGCTTACATGAGTGCACATTATCACGTTAGAAAGGCAATAAATTATGTTGTCACGAATTCCCGCGAACGAAAAGTTCGTTTTTACATTAAAAATATATATAATAATACAGTGCGTGGATCAGAAAATTATAAATTAATATATCCGTCTTGCATACTTTGAAGATTTATTCATTATATTTCAAAGAAAACTTTGTGTCAAAACGAAGTTAGTTATATAAATATTCACAAAAATATCATTTAAGTTGTCGTCACTTCCACGAATACATCCTATACTAATGTTCACAAGTGAATAAGAAATATAATCATGAAATTTTGCTATTTTAAATATTTTTTTAAAGATATCACCTAAAAAAGAAGTGGTTATACAATTTAAGTTAAAGTTTTATAAAAGTGTACTTGGAATTTACATTAATTTACCCTTAATGGATAATATAAAACCTACTATAAAATAATATAAAAAGAAAATTAAATATAATACAGTACTACGAAAAATACACAATTCTATAAATTATGTGTTTGCCCATTTGACAATAACGTCATATCTCGATCGACCTGTAGTTCAAAACTTGCCACCCCAGCGCTGCGATCTTAAAAATACATGCCAATAGGGCGCGAGCAGTCATGTGACATTGTTGGCCTTGACAAGCAGATTTGGGGGCCCGTGTCAGAATGACAATTAGTAATTATGTACATAGATGTCAAATGTCAGAATTTTTCATTAAAAATTTCAAGATATTCCAAATTCACGTAGATAATTTGTCACCAGGATTGTGGAATTTACTTGTCGAGGAAAATAAACCACATGGAATTGGAAAATCACTAAATTTAGAATAAAAAAATTATGATATTTGACATCTATGTACATAATTACTACCTTTGAATATATAATACCAGTAGGTATTATATATTCAAAGTTACTACCTATGATTCAGACACGGGCTCCCATATCTGCTTGTCAAGGCAAACAAAGTCACATGACTACTCGCGCCCTATTATATTTAACATTTCTTGTATAACTACACTCTATAACAAAAATTCTACTTCTTCTTTATATGTAGATTTGTTAATTTTAGATTTATTCTATAAAGAAGTTTTGTCCTATTCTTCTAATTTTTCGAAATGTTTCCAATTCATTGTCGGGTAACGGTGCAAACGGGGAAATAATGAATATGATATTGCTTATAGTTCACAAAGAAGCAGTAACTGACATTAATTCATTAATAGTTGAACATCTCTATGAAATTAAATAATTATTTAACAACATTGGAAACGAAAAGTAATTGATATATCAGCTATATCATCCAACTTGTTCGTACTAGTGGTGTATTCCGAAATTGAACCACGCTAACCGGGGTGACTTTTTCAGTAACCGGTTGTATTTTCGGAGCGCGGTTACCGTAAAACGGGGTGGATAGCAACACCGGGGTGAAGAGTAACAAAACTTCCATAAATAAGAAAAGAAATATTCTAAGTTTACAATATATAATATAGGATTCATGGTTGTATTTTCTATGTTGTCGAAGGTTAAAGGAAGATAAATAATTTGGTTTTAAGTTGGCAGCACTGACGTTGTCTACCAGGTGACTGATAACGGGGAACTCAAGTTTTCGGCTCATGTGTTTTGTGAAAAACTTTGTTTCTGGAAACTTCGTATTAGACGTAATTTCGCAGTACTTACAAGTAAGTTACTGTGTTATGTATTGTTTTAATTCATGTATTCAATTAATTTTTTGTTTTACTTAATTGTTCTCCCATATTTCCAGTATTTAAAAAAAAACCTCAAAGTTTTTAAATTAAGGGGTGTATAGAAACAAAAAAAAAAAACACTTTCCCGTAGTCACAGAATAATCTGAAGTTTCAGAAACAGAAATAACCCCACTTTCAGAAACCATCCCAGCAACTTACCCATTAAAAATAAATAAAAAAGACGTCCAAGAGGGGAATTGGCTAGTAGTTAATTTTCCAATATGCACAACGAAGGGTTCAGCTTCGAAGAACAAACCTTTTATAGGACAAGTGACAGCACTCACTGAAGATTTAAATTTTGAAGGCCAATTTTATCCCCAAAAAAGTTCCTCGGGACTTTATGGACTGCCAGATATTCCTGACATAACGGAATTTAATTTTGATCAAGTTGTTGAAAAACTGAATCCACCTGAAATTTACCGACGAGGCTTCAAAAAGTTCGATTTTGTTATTAATTAAATCGTTTTTATTATCAATATCTCTTTTTCAATGTGAAATACGTTTTGATTTATTAATTTAATTTAGAATACGCTGTATATACTCATACATGCTTTATTTTATAAATATATTTGTTTCCTTTGTAAGAAACACAGTTTTTAATGTAATTTTTCTATTGTAAATATATTTATATATCTTATATCTACTGTTTCCATTCATCTCCTGTATAGAATAACAGAGATATCGCTGGAAATCAGTTAGTGTTTCTATTCTCCACAAAGGCAGGTGAATAGAAACAGAAAGGTTTTTTTTTTTAAAAAAGTCATCTGCATTTTTTAAAAAATCAAACAACCCACGAAAAAGTAAAGTATAGACCAAGACCCATATTTTATATTATTTGAAACAGTAGTTTCGTTATTTCACCAACAATTATAAGACCGTTTATGTGTAAAAGTGTTGCTATCCACCCCGTTTTACGGTACTGAAAGATCTGGCAACTTTTCCGTAATCAAGCTAATCGCTGTTAACTGGTTACCAAAAGAAAAGAAAAGCGTTCCGTTTTTCCAGCCTGATACCGATAACATAGTAACCGCGGTTAAACCGTAACCATTTTCAGTGGTTACCGTGGTTCAATTTCGGAAACACTATAGGACTTATCGTTCAGTGACGTCACAAATAGATGCAGCGGAACTTTATTAACAAAGTTATAAATGAAAAGTTTAATAGTTTTGAAAAATATTGTATGATATATAATTAAAATTACCTACTTAAAGTTATGAATAAAAAAAATCTATTTTTGGGAATACCCCATTAAGCAAAAGTACTAAAATGAAAAATTAATTTTTGCTTTCTTCATTGAATGCAATAGAAAATCTGTAGCTTTCATATTTGCAAAATAAAATATGACATTTTCGTCAAATATCAGATACCCATGGAAATAAAAAATAAAAATTCAACAAAATGTCAATTAAGATCTTAAAATACGAGTACTTAAATATTTAATGCTGAATTATAACAATGTAGACAATGCTTACAACAATTAACATCAATAACACAGAAATGAACCGTCAGAATAAGATTGTTTTATTTGTTTTTTATTTCCATGGCTATCTTATTTTTGACGAAAACTTCATTTTATTTTTTAAATATGTAGTACAATAGATATTCTATTACATTAAATGAAGACTTTTTAAAAGAAAAAAATATTTTAAGCAACTTTTCATTCTTGTACTTTTGCTCTAAAATGTACAGGAGAGCCAATTTCCGCATATTTTTAAAATCCTATGTTCCGCGTTTCGTTGTACACCCCCTGCATTACGAAAAATTAATCCTTTAATAATCACTGACAAGAGAAGATGTAAACAAGAGAAAGAAGATAAAACCTATGCGTGTGACTGTGACTAGCTATCACACCATTATCTTGGTACCCAACTAAGAAACGCCTTTTGACGCCTCATGCTCCATGTGGGGCTACGAGAAGAAGAATTATCACTGCTTATAGGGTACAAGTAGATAAGTCAACTTTGGAAATGCTTGGAACCAGCTGACTTGTTTTTCTCTCTTAGCTTTTCCGCTAATTTTTTTAGACTACACGTAATTTAAAATCGATTTTTTTTTTATGAAATATAAATAACGAAATTTATACACATTTCTGTTCAAATTACGTAAAATTATGGGTTAAAAAAATTTCAATAAAAAAAAATTACGAATGATTCAAGCAACCGAATTGCGCATAAACATCAATCAAAACACATTTTTCATGAAAATGAATATAGGAGGGCTATGTTGTGATATTACGTTAAAAAAATACAATTTTTATAAAAATTGCTGTTAAAACAGTTTAAAAAATCTGATGTGGCCAACACAATACCTCCCGCCATTTACCTATGGGGTCTCATTGCCGCGAGCCTGATGGCTGGTCGCAAATCTGGGGAATCCGATTCGATCCCGATCAACGCCAAACAATTCGAATTTTAAATGGCATAAAATTAACCCTTGTGGTAAACGTCCGCACAATACAAATATGTCATCATCATTGCCGAAATGTGGTACAAATCAGATTAGCACACTCAGCAATGGATAATATGCCGTGATAATATATTTATTTATTTCTTTATTTAAATACATACCTGCATATTCACTAATGCTAGAAATTATGTATATTAAGTTCCTTTCCATAAAACTATTGTTCTATTTACAATTTTCCTTTTAAAACGTTACTATTATTATTTTAAAATGATTATTTTTTTGACAGTGACATTTATCTGTCAGTTACATACATTTAAGCTGAACTATGTAACCATGGAGATGTGTTTAAAGCATAAGCTCCGAGATATAATTTTTATATTACTTTAAAAATTTAACCATAAAATATACAAAAAAGTATTAAAGCAAACCTGTAGAAAATGGAATAATCTTTAATTTTTATTATAACAAATTGCGAAAAAAATACATTTAAAGGTATTTTTTGAAGAACTATCTTCAGCTTCAAGTAAACTGCCATTTCCGGGTATCCGATTGCCAACAAAATCTAATGGCTTCTTTCCATATTAGAATAAGGTAGAAATATATGGGTTCCAAACTTTCTGAATGATAGTATTTGAGTTACAGCGTAAAGAGGACACACACACACACACGCACGCACGCCCACACACACAGACATCATCGTGAAAATGTGAAAAATGGATTCTAGGGACCTTAAAACGTAGTCATTTACCAAAATCTCGATATGCGATTTTTAGCACGGTCCCTATACCTCCCTTACCAAGGGTAGCAGGAGGTAAAAATATAGATTTTTTTATAAAAAAATTCAGTGAGATATCGACTTTAGGATAATATATTTTATTATTTCATTTTAAATACATTTATCTTACAGTCCACTCATCTAAATTTTTAAGGACTTTATAAGGTGTTTCCTTGTCTTGTTCTTCACTATTCCATTTCTGTTCGCCTTCCGCTTCTACCCAAAATGTGGATTTATCATTCTCAATTACTGTATAAGGTATTCCCTTGTCTTGTTCTTCAGTATTCCAATGCATTTCGTCTTCTTGTTGCTTTGTTTCAACTTGATGATTTTCTAGTTGACTTCCCAGCTCTGGTTCAACATTACGAACTTGAAATCCTAAAATTATGTTATTAATAAAATATAAGGTGGGTTTCTGAAGAAAATATGAAAAAAAAAGTTTATTGTCTTACGTTTTTCTTTATGAAACGAATTAATGTTAGTTGCGGTGTTTTCGATTTCAGAATTCTACAAATAAGAACATAATTATTAATATTTATAGCTATTCGTTAATGTGATATGCATGACGGTTCACATGTAATGTAACTTTAATACCCTGTACCATGTAGTCCCTGTGTTGAAATTCGAATTTCAGTAAATAAGATCTTTATAGGGTTCATTTAGATAAGAAAACATTTTGAACATACAATGGTCTGCGTGTGTAAGTGCCCGCGAATATATCTCTTTGGATCAAACTTGTATTGATTCTTCCCTTTAAAATGGGAAGAACCCGTAGAGTGCAATAACCATGTTGAATTTGTAAAGGCGAAAGCAATGAAAATTTTAGGTTTTATATGCAGATCTACCCGCGATTTCAAAAACATTAACTCCATTAAACTTTTATATATTATATTAGTACGACCTATTCTAGATTATTGTACAATAGTTTGGTCACCGTATTATGATGTTCATAAGGCTGCCCTTGAAAATGTACAAAATAGATTTCTTCGAACTATCAGATATAAATTTACATTCATATTTTCTCATGCATCTTACGGTACAAAATATCTGGATTTCTTTACCGATTAATTAATAATTTAATTGATTGTCCATTGTTACTTTCTTTCATTAATTTTAATGTGCGATATTCTACTACCAGGAACAAATATTTATTTTATATACGTTTCTCAGATAAAAATTATATTTGTTATTCTCCTTTAAATAGAATTATGAGAGAATTTAATAATGTTCAAATTGATGTTGATTTAAATAATACTTCTTTGCATGTGTATAAATCAAAAGTAAAACTCATGTAGAAATTTATTCTTGTGACTACCATGCTGTTTTATATTTATATTTTTGAACTAAATTATTACTGCTATAAGTATATATATATATATATATATATATATATATATATATATATATATATATTATAATTATTTTTATTACTAATCTTTGTACTTCATATGTAAAGTGGACGTAAGTCCGTTTATAAATAAATAAATTAGATTTTTAAGTCAAATTGGCAATTTTTTTGATCAAAATAATTTTTCTTCAAAAAATACTTTTAAATATCATTTTTCTACGATTTATATCACCATATTTACGCATAAATAGATAAAATGATTTAGGGCCGGTATTATAAACGAAATGAATAAATGCAACGCGAATTTTTGACACCAAATGATTTAAATGTCACAATATGGAAATTGTTTCGAATTTGTTCATTTTATTAAATTTACTATGGAACTAAATTTAACTGAAGGTTCATAATAACGGCCCTTATTTATATAGATTTCGCAGTTTCTACTGTTAAGGTGGATTTATACAGCAAAAATACTAACATTGGAATTAAAACTTAGATGTTCAGCGTATATAAATATACGAAATGTTTTATACAGTCCACTAACATTAGCACTAAACCAGAAAGCTGGCCAATTTCCAAATTCTTAGTGTAGAGTAGATTTTTTTTAGCATTGTGCATGCGTCAACCGTCAGCTGATGTGTTTTTTCAGTTGCCATTGGCAGTAGTATACGAAGTAAATATAAATTGCGCAAGAGAAAGCGTAACTAAATTCTGCATAAATGCTTCTTAATTTTAAAGGCAATTTTAATCGTACTCTTAATGTTAATTTTAGTGTTAGTTTATTTGAGAAACACGGTATAGCAGCACTATTGACATCCTTTAATAGGGCATCATGAATAATGTTACTTTTAAATTAAAGATCAATTGTAAAGCACTTACACTTTCGTGACATAATTGGTTTTCTTCTGAAAGTAACTTCCATTCCTTGTTAAAACTAGACAATGGTGAACTACATGTTGGCATATAATTAAAGTCTTCAATACTTATGAAAAAGTCAATTAATTCTTTTAAATTGCAATTACAGTTCCATGGATTCCCTTGCAATCTCAAGATGATTCCCTTGCAATCTCAAGATGTTAAGATTAGTCAATTGAGCAAATTCTGAGGCTTTCGCTTGTTTCAAATTATTGTTTTCCAAGTTTAGTATTTTCATTCCCGTTGTTGGAGGAAATACGTTATTACCAATTTTATTTATCAAGTTGTTGTGTAGGTACAATTCCTTCAAATTCCATAATGTTGAAAATATTCCGTCAGGTAATTCACTTAAATTGTTTTCTCCCAAATACAGAATTTCAATTTGTCTATTATGATGAAAAATATTTCTTGGAAGACTTTTTAATCCATTTGTTGACAATGACAAATTTTCTACTGATATTAAATTTTTAAATATATCTGCAGGTATCACCGATATTTGATTTCCATGCACATATAATCTTTTTAAAATCGACAATCCATCAAAAATTATAGGATCAAGTTCTTGTAATCTGTTTTGGGAAATTTCCAAGTATTTAAGATTAATATTTGAGCGGAATATATTTGCGTCTAGATGTGTGATTTTATTTTCGTAAAAATATAAAATATTTAAAGCAGTTAAAGCACCAAAAGCATCACCATCAATGTACTCGATGTTGTTTTTATAAAGATATAATTCATTTAAATTATGTAAATTGGCAAATACTTTTTTTTCAATCCGTTGCAATTTATTGTTTGCGAAGTTTAAAATCTTTAAATTTTTAGTATCACGAAAAGTATCTATATGCAAATTTCTTATCCGATTAAACTCAAATGTAATATGAGTTACACTGTACATGTAATCAAATGTGTTTTCACTCACAAATTCTATTTCACAATACTCTAATTGAATTTTATTCAATTTTTCGACACTAAAAAGTGCAAAAGTATTATTGTTGATGTTTGGTAATGTTTTATTCCCCAAAACTATTTCATCTGTCGTAAATTGACACAACACATATGACTTATAAAGAATCACAGATAGAAGAAAGTACTTTAAATACATTTCGAAATACCACTTTGTTCATACTGTTATTCTTTATAGATTTCCAATTTATATATGCACATAAAATCCCAACAAATTTACATTAATATAAAAATAATTTTATTTTGATTAAATATCTACGACCATGTTATTTTTGATTAACTAATTACTAGTTAATTAGAAAATTACAACAAAATTTCTATGAACTTCTTTGTTAAACATACTTTTATATTTTATATCTCAGGAAAATGTCTGTCTATTTGCACGTAGTCACTAGATTTTGTTTTTTCACGAAAAAACGAAATATGGCTGGGTAGTTTCATTCTGAAATAAATTTATCACCTAATGTAGGAACGGATTTGCAGAAAATTATATACCGGATAACGTTCCAAACATTGAGATCTCGAGAACTGTAAAATACTTAAATATGATCAAAGCAAATAAAAAAGTCTTATGATCCGAAAATGAATCGTTTTTTGAGATACAAGCGATTTTATTTATCGACAGCTATCACACATACGCACACACCTATAAACATCATTGGAAAAAAATAGTAAATTCGTATTCTAGAAACCCCAAAACGTGCTTATACATTAAAAACTCACCATCGAATTTTTTGACCACAGGCAATACCTTCCTTACCTAAAGGTGACGGAAGAAAAAGATGAAGGTAAGTACATTACCTCCGGCCATTTAATTTTTCTACATTGCTAAATAAAATATGTATTTATATAGTTTTATTTTCATACGTAATATAACAAGTGATATGATTATCATCGATGATATTCTCGAGTGAAACCGAGCTGCAGATTTCACAAGTCCGAAGGACGAGTTGAAATGTGCTGCTTCGGTTTCACGAGCAATATCTTCGATTATTAATCATATCACGAGCTTATATTTAATGAGAGAATATAATGAATTTTTGCAATCTAACCTAACTTTTGATATACATATACATATTGTATTAAAACATGGTACTTATGAGTTTTATTTAATATTTCGGAGTTTGAATTATTGTTATTATTTATTTTTATACTCAAAATTAACTGTCAATGTCATAAATAAAGAAAACAAATCCCTTAGTAACGACTATAAATACGGTGATAATTTCCTTGTTTTTTATCATCGCTGCGATAAACGCGTAGCTAGGGAGATTCTGAATGTTGATTGGAGGAAAACATGTTACGTGACTAAGGAATTATATTCTCAGTAATAATATAACAAGAGAGTGAGAATAAATTGAAAATAATTTGAGAGATCTTTCGAAAACTTGTTGCCTTCGGGCTTTCGTGATTATTGCCAATTGGCAACAAGTTTGAGAAAAAAACTGGAGAATTATTTTCTAATTTATCGAACTCTCGAATTATATTTAATTAGATTATTTTTTGATCTACAAATTTGTTTCAAACGGTAAGACACAACTGTCATGTTATTGTGACGCCATCTACTGTCGTTATTAATTAGCTTCATTCATTTACACAGTACAGTTGGTAAGTCTGTTTTGACAAGTAGAACAGAATTATTTTGACAAGGCCAAATGCCAAATAATTATAAATAATCAGGATTTGATTTATACATATTTATGAAGAAACTAAATACATGACATTTGTCAACAAAAACAAAAGCTACAGAGATTATTCCCGGGAATAATCTCTAGAGCTTTATTCTCAGTATAATAATGACAGGATTGGTTAAAACACAAACACGTGACAAAAAAAGAAACATTTCATTGGTTTAAAGAAATGTCAAAAAATAATCAATGTAATAGTAATGTTCTCTCCTTCAAAATCTTACAATTATTTTAATACACATTTATTTTGTAAAAGTGACAATGATTTATTGTCATTTATTGCAAATACCTATGTCAACTCTAATGGGATCTTTCTATATTATTATAGAGGAGGAATAGGAAGTGAAGTAGAGTCACTTCCGGACACTAAAATTGAACCAATATTACACTTTAACTTAAAAAAAGTATATAAATAAAATAAGACATTTTATATCAAATCTAAGATTTTAAACACAATAAACTCTTATACCAGTGGAAAAAGAATAAGCATTTCTCGTAAAAAGTCAAATATTGATTTCATTTACAAAAAAATATATATTTTCGTACGCTGAACAATAAAATTAACTAACTTTTTTACCAAAAATATTTTTTTAGATTTCCAAATATTTAAGTTATTTGAAAATATTTTTTTAAACCAAAATCAAAACCAGAATCAAATGCTTATGATTTACAATTCTGAAATCATAATGAGATACCTAATTTTATTTTTCTTTTCTGCCAATATTGATTCTCCCTGATTTACAATTAAAATTTAGTAAAAAAAAGTAAAAGAAATATCCAGCCAAACGGATAATTTTTTGGCATTGTTATGTTGCAAATTATTACTGTAATATCGTTGAGTACAATAAACAATTTTGCTTCTATTACAAGAACGAATCTAACAAAGGAAATTGCATCAGTGTTTTAAATCTACCATTTTTCGAAAAATCAAAAGTATTATTTAAACTTTAAAGGGTGTGTTAATTTACAAATTACACATTATGGGTGGGTGGGCGCATGTACATATTTATTATTTGTATGTAGATATATGCATTATTAAATACCGTTATTTGTAATGGGGAAGTTCAACGTGATTACGTGATTGAAATTACATGTGAAATATTTTTTAATCGTAAATATGTGAATAATGAGGTATTCCAATGTAGTAAAATTTAAAAGAAAAAATATTATAATGTTATTAACTAGGTTGAAAAACGACCGAATTCTGAAAAATAAACTCAAAATTGTTTTATTTTAGCGCGGAAAAGATTACACGTGATGTATGACGTTCATTCGTTCTATGACGTATGTAATGACGTACTTGTTTGCTTGTGGAAAAAGAAGAAGCAGTGCGTTCACCATTGATGCTTTCTCGTTTCTCAGCTGATCTTTGTTTGTGTTTCTTGCCAGTTTTGATATTTTGCTATAAGAATAACAGCAACCAAATTCTTAACTAATAATACTTTAATATAGTTACAACTAAAATCCACGGATAACAAAAATAAAACAAATGAAAGTCATCCAAAACAAAATAGCATCTGACACTGTGAACAAACTAATCCCCCTTCCCCTTACTCGCTCCAAACCAAACGACTAACAGCTGTAGTCTTTCCATAGATCACCGCTAGGCACCGCTGATTTCATTTTCTACGTCATGAAGCGAATTGACATCATACCATATAATTTAAATTTTTAAGCATAATTCAAAAATTCATATCTCGCGGAAATGACAATAAAAAACTCAAATTTTCACATTTCTATTTCAAATTTATTGAAGTTTCAGAAAAAATAAATAAAAAAGATTATTAGAATACCCCATTATAACTTAAAATGTATTTAAAAGTTAAAATTATGTTTCCATTTATTTATAATTAATTATTTATCATCGAACTTTTGTAACGGCACAAGTGACTTATGCGCATGCCTAGAAAGGATTGTAAGATCTGAGTTTTTGAACGTATATTGAGTGAGGCATTACACTACACACTTCTGGCTAGTTCACGCGGGTTTGTTTACCTTTTTGTGGAATGAGGTTATTAGTTTTTAGTTCGAATTAAAATTGTATTTGTTTCCAAAACTATTATACGATACTTAATTTTTATTATTGAATAAAATAAATGAAATAAATAGAACCAGTCGTTTGCACAAGAAGAACAACAAAACTATCATAACAAAACTGTCACTGCTTATAAACGTCAAAATATGTGGATGCCATTTTTATAACTCCCATACGTTCTCCGTGAACTTTTGTGACATCATTATTTTAGAAAATTTCATTTTTTTATAAATCTATCCATTTTTGAGTGAAATATAATATAAAATATCACTTTTGAAGACATTCTTAATAAAATAAAAAAAAAACATTAAACTTCCCCATTCAGTGGTGTATTTTTAAAGAAATATTGTGTTTGCAATTTATATGTTCTTTCATTAATTGTTTATCGATTTTAGTTTAGTTGTCACATATAAATTAAAACTTCGCGCGGCATTATTAGGTAAAATATGGCAGCTTTGGCCTGTATATTCAGTAACTATAGATTTAAGCAATGAGATTGGCAACATCATATTTAAAATGGTCTCCCAAAGGGACGGGAGACTCCAATGGTAGACTTCGAACTTCGGGCACCTACGAGTATAGAGATATAGTATAGTGTGAATAAGTGCTGGACAGGAAGTTCTAATACGAGTAATAAATATAATAAACATTATAGAACAATAAATAATAAATATATAATTATTATATTTAACAAATACATAAGTTTACATAAAATTAAAGTCAAAGTTACAAACAATGAATGAACACGTATATGTACTAAATACCTACTTCATTCTGAAGACTTTATATTAGGTGAAATGGACACTGAGATAATACAAGAAGGCAGTGCACTATATTTTTTTTTTAAACCACCTCTTTCTTTACTCAAAAATATTAAATTTTGACGTGGTTCTTTTTTATTTAAGCCAAATATATATATATATATTTTAAAACTATTACAATTTTTAAATTTTACGAGTGTAACATACATATATAGGCCTATTCTGTAAAATCGAATCGTTACCATAACGAAATCGTTATTATGAAAATCGTTATCTCTACTTAACGATAATCGTTATCTTTGTATCCGTATTATGTAACACATTTTGAAAAATAATAACCTTGGGATCAAGTTAAGAACTTTATTTCCTAAAATCAAATTATAATTTTAATTGAAATATCTAAAATAATTCAATATAACTCACAAAACTTCTAGGTTAGATTAATTCTGCTGTCAACCTGTCAGTTGTCGGACCATTATTTTTCTTTTTGTAGGTTATGCTAGAGCAACTACTACCATCTGTAGACAAATTGAGAAGCTTGCGCTAGACGCTATGAATAAAAACTTATTAAATTATTTTAATATTATCTTGCAGAAAACTGTAATATGACTGGATTTTGAGATCACTATTCAACATAATAGCAATTTTATTTTGACATGAATTAAAATACTGAATTATTGACAAAACGTTTAGATAACGAATGATTTTTCCAATCGTTAAGAAATAACGATATCGGTATCTTTTTTCCGTTATGTAGACTTAAATTATTGTTTACAGAATACCACTTTAACGATTATCGTTATGATAACGATTTAACAATGAAAAATGTCATAACGATCGTTTACAGAATAAGCCTATTAAACGATTTTCGTTATTACCATGACGATATAACGTTTTACCGATTCGTTATGTCATAACGATCTTACAGAATAGCCCTAATAGTGTCCCAATAGCATTTACAAGCGCTTACAGAGTTATCTATTAAACGGAGAAACACATGTAAATGACAATGGGGTATTCTAATATTTATTGTATGTTATGAAAGTGAAACTGTCACATATTTGTAATACAAATCTAAAATTTTGAGTTCTTTTTTATTTAATTTGAGTGAGATGCGAATTTTTAAATATTTGAAAATTTAAATTTTACCAGATATGACCTTATATGACATATGAGGAGCTGATGAAATTTAGAAATATTATGGACACTATAAAACTTGTAACAACATAAAACGTAATAAAACTAAACACAAAGTTGATAATGTGTATTGCACGAAAACTCATGTTACAAAATTAAATTTTGATTTTTTTTACATTATTCTGTTATTTTTTCGCATACTTCACAATGTTATAACATGTTTTACCTTAAATTTTACTTGGAATGGGGAATTATGGGGGTATTCTACATATACCCTTTTATTTTAATTTAACAGCCTGTTAAAATTTGAACCTATAGAGAGAAATTATTGTCATTTTAATATTTTATTCAGTGTCTGCTATTGTTATTAGTAAAAAATTAAACGGAATGGAAAAATTAAAACAAGATATAGAATAAGTATATCCCTGTCGATTTTTTTTTGTAAACTATAAAAAAAATGTCAAGTTTAATGTACTTAGCTTCTGAATTAATAAAAATACAGATAAAAATAAAATTTACTGATTATCAGCTTCCATTTTAAGGTATCAAATTTTTGAATTCCATTACATTAGACATTTGTAGGCTTTCAAACTATTGAAATATGTTAGACAAAAATCCGATATCAATGGAATTTGTCAATATTACCGTTAATTATTTGCAGATATAAAAATAGTACGACACAATGAAATAAATAATTCGTGGAAGTCTCCATTATTAATATTATTAAAATAAAAAGCCCGATAGTAATTTATTGTTCTGATACCATTCAATGAAACACCAACTTTTATTGCTATTTAGCAAAAGTTATGGTCTTCATCTCTCAAAATATTCATGTTTACCGAATATCATGAGAAATTACTTTTCTTGGTGTCAGTGTTAATTTTTAACTACTTTCATTAATGAAATAATTATAACAACTTAATATTAATAACTGTTTATAATTTTAATTTCAAACATAATTGCAGTTCAGCTGTCATGGTGTTAATTAATATGTGTCGTGAATTGTGGTAAAGTAAGATAAAAATCAAAATCGTGGAAAAAATGATTTACCTGATAGATCGATTCTTTCGATCGCGCACGACTGAAATCGTGTTAACAGACTGATCCCGCCCAAAGAACTCATTAATCCGTTTTGCTTTATTTATTTTCAAATTTAAATTTGGTATTTTCCTTGTATTTCATTGTAATAAAACACGGAGACCTTGAGATTCTTTGTTTTATTTATTTTGATACAAATTTGGTCGTTTCGTGGGATCATTCACACATCAACTATAAAACAATATAAATGTTTAACATAACACTTCTTATATCGTTTTCAACTCTCCAAAATTTGATACAAATTCATAAATGAAGAACAGTGAACTGTAGTCAAATATAGTAAAATGACCGCATCGCATAAAACGTTCAAATTTGTACAAAAATAAAAAAGTAGGAATCTCCAATGCCTCACTGTTTTATTACGAATGAAATACAAGAACAATACCAAATTTAACTTCGAACTTATGGGCGGCAGGTGAAACTTCCCCTAATTTAACTACACCTTTTACATACACAAACATTGAATCGGTTTCAGTTTGTGAACGAACTCATTACTTAGTATAGAGTTCATTTTCACTTTATTATCCAAAACGGTAATAATGGTTTATTAACTTTTCCAGACTGGGACTATAGTATATTGTGTTATTAGGAGTAGAAGTGAGATTTTGTGTGACGAGCGTGGTAGTTTAAACGACGAGCGAAGCGAGTCGGATAAATGCACGCGAGGCACACAAAGACACTTTTACTCCGAATGACACATTATATTTTTTCTTCAAACGTAAATATTTAAAGAAAAATATCTACTACTGACGTTACATTTTACGTAAATTACGTTTGCGACACGTTTGCGATTTCAATTGCCCTGTAGCTATGGATACTTATTTGTTCCCTTTTGGTTACAAACATTGAAATGAATTTTTTCACGTTTTGACGTTTACATAAAATCTGTGCAATTTTATATCCTCCTTGTGTGCAATTATGACGGAATTTGAAGGATTATAATGTAATGTAAGTCGCCTGAAGTTCAATTGGATGGAAATCTAATAGTGTGACTGAAAGATATGTCCACGAATCACTGCAAATCAATATAATCTTTTCTTATCACTTTAATTCTAAGTATTCTTATGCTGATTACCGTCCCTGTAATTGTAATCTGTAAGTCTGCTATTCTTTAATAATGTTATTTCCTCAAAAGTAAACTCTGTTTATATTTCAATTCACAGGTTATATATTTAAATTTGACAGCTATGAATCGTATTTAGTAACTTTATTCTTAGGTTACCAAGCGTGTTATAGTGACATTTAGGGCGATATTACAGGTTTCTTTTATTGAGACAACTCCTTATTCGTTGATTCTGTAATAGTTTCTATGGATATTTATTTATTTTATTTCTACCTAGTGAATCAAGTCACAAAAGATGCTACTTTTATGACGTTTGAAGAAAAAACTAATTATTAAATTTATTTAATTTTATATTAAAAGAAAATGAAATATTTGACATTTTATGTCAGAATTTGTTAGATATGATTACTTGTCTTATTTTCTTTTTAATGTTTTATAACAGATTATTAGAAAATGCTAGACACTAATTAAATTAATAAAATTTTCACAATTTACAGGTTATAAGAAATTTTGACGCATAAAATGTCAAACATTTTTTGTCCTTTTGTTCAAATGCCATGGCTGTTGCTACGAAAATACGAAATTGAATAAATTTAATAATTAATTTATGGGCCTAAATAGCAAATAATTTACATGTATTTGGTGTCATTACATGCAGATTTTTTTATCTTTCTATTGATACCAAAAACATCGTTTTCAGTTAAAGGAGGGATAAAAGTTTTGGTCTGTGATGTGAATAATTTTAAAAATCGATTACAGAATAATTTTCCGAAAAACAATAGATAAAATATCAGTATTTTAATTCCTGTAGTTCACGATTTTTCTTGCTCTGAATACAGGATCAACAGTACTTTTAGGGCAGTAATTAAAAGTGTATCCTAGCAAGTAGCAACAGTTACACTTTCATAGTAATAACAAAAACGTCAACTTTTACAACAAAAAACAGTATTAAAATCAACGCCTTTTAAGACGATTGAAGAAAAACGTATTTTTTAATATTTATTGATTTAGATTCTATCGTAAATAAAATATTGTACGATACATATACATAAAGCATCTTTAGTACTCGTATCATAAATAGCTATTTATACATTATGCTAATGTAGCTAATATCTATGTGGTAAATCTAGGACTATCACACTGTAAAAGAAAAAAAAAATTCTGTGTAAATAAAACAAAATTCAATGGATATGTTTATTGAACTTACCTTTAATATTTATGCAGGCTGTGTTAAGTTTGACAAATACAGCAACTTTAAGTCAGTCCGCTGAGCATTTTCGAAGAGGGCCGCACGATTCTGTCCTTCGCCTTTTTTTACCCAATGCCCATAGACACGAAAAGCACATGCATCGATTGCACGGCGTAATGCACGTACACGGTACGGATCAGTATACGCTTCACTCACTGCTAAAGATTCGGGAGTAAAACGGAGACGTTGAATGCGAATTGCTGCTCGCACGACTAATATGGCCCACTGAAATCTCTTTCGAGGATCAAATTCATGTCGCTGTAGTTGCTGTAACAAAATAACTATTAACAAATGGCAAAAACTTCACACAAATTGTTAATAATCATCTATTTTAGTAGGGAAATGTTAAACAGCATACCATCAATTAATCAATAGTATATTTCATTCAACCATGCTGATATTTTACCTTAATGTTTAAATGGATGATTTTCAACAATAATAATAAATGTGTATGTACATACTTAAAGATTGGTTTATTAATCTTTTGTTAAGTTAATGTTTTTTTTTTTGTCTTTGTAGTTTTACAGAATGTCGCATATCAATAATTATTTCAACCATACCTATATTCTTTGAAAATTTTAAGTAAAAATGTTCCAATAAACATATGTCCAATTTTCTCTTCTACAGTAGAAGGAATCTCTTGAAGATGACCCAAGATGTGCCATATTTTGGTCTCTAATTTGAAAGTGGTTACAGGTAAAATTATAAATTTTGGTATATTTGCTACCTACATTATACAGGGTGTATTTTTTTAAACGAATCAGAGTTATAACATAGAAAAACAGTTTCTTAGCAACCAAGTTTTTATACTAATTTATAGAAAAAGAACTGGTGCATATTACAGAGAAAAAAATACGAATTTTTTGATACCAAACATGTTACATTTCTGTTTCATATAAAGCCACAATTTTTTTTAAAAATTTGCGAAATTAAGAAAAAATCTCTGTAACTATGAGAAACTGGCAGTAACAAAAGATTGTATTTTTTTATTAACATGAAGAAAAACCAAACTATACTTTGTTTCACGTAAGAAAATTGTAGATGGCACTTGAGAGCCGACAGTTTTTACATGCATTAAATAAATAATTTAAATTCGTAACACCAAACTTTGTCAATAAATATTTTTATCTGTAAAAATGTGCAAAACCGGAATATTAAAAATTACAACAAAACATGGTTAAACATTACTTAATTCTATAGTTTTTATTTGATAACTGACAAATTTTAAAGAAAAGAGATATTTTTATTGACCTTCAATAAAATGCTCTGTTTTCGAGATAATTTAATTTAAACAATTTTTGTTCACCTTACAATTTTTTTAATACATTATTTTTCAATCAATAATAATTGCATTTTTATTTTTACGGTGGGATAGCACAAAATTTATAATCAAAGAATAGATTATTGTTAATTTTAATAAATGTTCTTACTAATACGTATAATGTGGGGTATGTGACCAAATTTTTATTTCTATATACATATATGATACTATACAAAAAAATAAAATACCACATTTTTTTAAATCGACCAATTATTCGTCGTTAACGAGAAAATAATTATTAAAAATTTGGAGAAGGGATATGTGATGTCTGCATGGTAGAACCGTGGAAGAAGACCGACAGGCTGGGAGAGAAAGATATCGTTATAGCCAGTTGTCGACATTCTACCATGCAAACGTCACATATCCCTTTTCCAAAACATAACATTGCTAATAACAATATTATTACAAACTAATATTTAGTTTTTATTATTATAATGAGAAGCTGTAGTGGTTATTTTTTATTTTATGACTAGTTGCGTTTTCCATTTATAAATTTAATTTAGCAATGGGGTATTCTAATACATTTTTTTATTTTATTTTCTGAAACTTTCACGTATTTGTATTACAAATTCAAAATTTTGAGTCCTTTTTTATTTAATTTGAGTGAGATATGAATTTTTATGTATTACCTGAAAATTTGAATTTTAACGGATGTGACGTACAAGGAGCTGATGACATTTAGAAATGTTATAGAAATAGAAAACTTGTAACAACATAAAAAGTAATAAAACTAGTACAAATAAGACAGTTGACACCGCATCAATGGCAGAAAAAGTGTTTCTTGTTAATGGTGTAGTTTTATACACAAAATTTGTTAATTTTTTTTGTGTGATTTTGTTATTTTTTAGCATAATTAACAATGTTATAACATTTTTTACCTTAAATTTTACTACATTAGAATACCCCATTAGTGCAGCTAATGACATCATGCCCGGTACTAGTTGTTGTTACAACACATGCATAGTGCATTTTAAATTAAATATGTTATAAAAATCCAGTGCAAGTTTGTTAGCTGTCAAATAGAGACGTTATGTACGACCGCAACTGTTTATTTGTGTATAATTACAAAAGTACATTTCTAATAATTTTTCTATTATTAACAATCTTAATATTTTGACATGCATTGTACTTACACACACTGTTTACAACTCAGAATATATGAATTTGGCAGACTGCACTGGCAAGAACTGACGATTGTAGTACGTGCTAGAAAGTGTACACTCAGTAAGGTACATTTCACTGGAAAAGTTCAGTAAAATTTTTAAAGAAGTGTAATCAGTCATCCACTAATATTGTTTGAATTAAGATTTTAGCTCCGCCTATTCCGTCAAATTCGGTAGTGTCGTTTACTAAGTATTTATGAAAGTAGGTATAGTTTGGTTCACGAAAGATGACAATTCAAGGACATTTGTTCGAATAAAGAATAAACAACATTTTATATAGTGGTAGTATAGCAACATTATGTATTAGAAAGAGATAGATTATTTGACGTATGTCTACGTGATTTATGCTATATGACAGATATACGTTCCATATTCACACTGCTCTCTAACACACTAAAAATAATAGGAACGTATGTCGATGAGTTGCTGGTATGCAATTATCTATTGAACTGCCCTCTACGTTAAAGCAAATCCAGTGGCGGAGTTTGTTTTTTGAATTTGACGCATGATTTGATGTTTAATCAAAATCAACGAATAAGTTTCTAATTTTGTTCCACGATTTAATTGAATATAATCATGGGAGAGAAAGGAAAAACTTTGCGAAGGCAAGCTATTCAATTTGTGCATAATGAACACGAATAGTTTCAACAGGAAACAGAAAATATTTTTTTAATTTCTTTGAAAATTGAAATTGCTAGACAAAAAAGGTTTCATGAATGAAATTTGGCAAGTATTTTATTTTAGCGTACAGCAGATGCGCTACAAATATCTGAAACCACAGTAAACAGGGTATTAAAACGTGTTAACAATATCGAAAATGAAGAACAATTAACTTCTTTGGAAAAAACAGAAAATCAACTGCAACAGCTGATCTTGATACTTTTAACACCGATGCAATTACAAGAATAATAAATGAAATGTATGCTAACAGTAAGTAGTTTATTACTTATTGTCAAAATATGTATTTATATCATTGTTTTCAGTATTTTTGTAATTATACATAGGTGTTGTATCTTTATGTTCATTATTATATCAAAATAAAATATATCTTTGAAAATGTGTAGACGTTTAACATTTAATTTTGAATGATTAAAATGTATCCATAAATATTATACCTGATGCACGCCTATGTGTATGGAATGTAGTGAAGTTATTTACAAGTAATATTATACCAAATGGTTTGAAAATGACCTTGAATTGTCATCTTTCGTGAACCAAACTATACATAAGATACTACTGTTATATTATTATCATTTTATTCAAAATTTAAAACTAAGTCAACTGAAGTTTATTAGCAAATATGTGAAGAATAAGATATTGACACAGTGTCAATGACAGTGGGAGAAAAAAACGTTTTTCATATGGCTACGAATCAAGGTAATATATCTGAATTAATAAATAAATTTATGTTACAGAGAAAGTATTGTCAATAACGAGAATTGTTTTAAAATGGAATGTCCTAACTTTGTCGAAAAAATATGAATTTTTGAAAGACAAGTGTGTTATATCCATCCTTATCGCACACGCTTGTAGTCATTACAATATTGCAAATGAAAGAGATAAATGTATGCCAGTTTGTTAATTCGTTCATGATACACATCACCTTGATTGTACATCTTTAAAAAACAGCTAGTGCGCACTGATTATATAAATGAAAAACGAGTTATGAATTCAGTGCAAAAAAGATCGCACTAAATTTATAAATGGAAAATTCTATTATATACTAAAATTTAATTATGGTCATATACCCCATAAAAAAAATTGAATTCAATTATCTCGAAAACGGTATATTTTATTGAATCTGAATAAAGTTTGTACTTCTTTCTTTAAAATTGAGAGAATTTTCAAATGGACTCAAAAAGAATTCATTAAATCTTAAAAATATATTTTTTGCCATCACCATTCAGTAACCAATCAAATATGTAATGTTCTGAAAAATTTGAAAACAAAAATAATGTTTTTATAGGTATCGTAGCTATATGATCTAAGCTATAGACTCCTACAAATTTAGAGATAATCCTTTGTTTATGGTATGCTAGTAGGGGGTGAGTAAATCCATTTATGAAATATGTTATCCCGTACTATGTTGTATAAATATACCAAGTTTCATAATTTTATGTATAATCGTTTTCAAGCCAGAGACCAAAGTATGAACATGGGTTATCTTCAAGATGTAAAAGAGGAAATCGGGCATATGTGTATTTGAGCTTTTTGCTTGGGATTATTCAAAGAATACATGATTGAAATATTGTCATTCTTTTGTGGGACATTTTGTATATATTGAATATGTATATTTTACTGCGTTTAGGGATTATTCTGTTGCTTCTTACATTTCCATAATGCGACAAAATGTAATACCTGTTTAAAATTTTACGGAAACTGTCATTTCAATAATTTCTATGACAATTAATGGTAAAAAATAGCAGAATGAAGCTTATTAATGAGAGAACACGTTTCTCATGTACACTTAGTTTGAGGCGTATAGTCCCACAACGCGTATTATAAAAAATATAAATTATAATATGCGGTTAAAGACGATTAGTTCTTAGAACCATTTCAAGTCGTAATTATGCCCTTTTCATCACTAAACTTGTTTCGTGTATCCAGAGTCAAATGAAAACCTTAAAAACCTTGTTAAACAAAATTTATTGAAGCAATGTCAAAAACAAATATGTCATTTTTCGCCGTAGGTAGTCTAGTCCCATTATGTGCATGAACGTTTCCCACTGTTTTGGAAGCGCTTGAATACCAGACAAAAAAAAAAAATTGTACCGTTTGGTACATTTTTAGGGCATTTTTGAGGTTTTTATTTGACATATTTTGTTGTCAATTCAAATACGCCTGTGTACGAGAAGAGTAAACATACGAAATAAATTCTGCTTTTAGCAGAATAAGCGTTAATAATAAAATAGTACATTAAAAAACAAGTATCATAAAGCAATCTGTTAACGTACGAGCACAGGTTTGGAAAACGAGCCGTGAGGCGAGTGTTATATAGGATGAGTGCGTTAATAGGCCTTATGATATGTTTTTTATACTATTTTTTCTATTGAGGTAATTTTACAGACATTTTAAAAAAAATGCAACTGTCAAACATGTGACTTGGTGTTTTTTTTTTGTCTGATGTTGGTAGAGCTTCCCGCTAAACGAAATTTAAATTTTGACAGTTTGTGTATTAAGAGAAAAAAATCAAAGTAGTTAATATCTGGCGAGAGATTTTCGAACGTTGCAAATTGAGAATACATTACTTTTATCATTTGAAATAAATGTTTATTTTGAATATAAATGATATTTTGCACTAAATAATTTCGATATTTACACTTTGAAGTATAAACCACAAACGAATCAATGTTTTACTATGACGGCCAAATAGGGGATTTTGTCGTCGTCAGACCTGCCATCTACAGTTCATTTTTTTCTCATATTGTGTGTTGTGAATTTTGTCTGATTGTATATTGTACACATTGTACAAAACAGTGCGCTTAATGATCTTCTAAACGACGTGTTTGCAGTGCTTTTATAGACTTATAAAAACACCGAAATAGAAAAACTGTATTAAAACATTATATCTAATGTATGCGGTAACTGCGGTAAGGGATCTAAAGTCTTCCGGCGACGCTAAAGTAAGATAGAATGACAGAATAATCCTCACCGTAGAATTGGACCTGGTACTTAAGGTCCAGTCGTATGCAATCGCACAACAGGAAAATTCGAAAAAAAATCTTAGCAGTGACCGTGTAAACTACAAATATATAACATCAAATTAACAAGAGATCGTTTCACCAGCTTTAAGTGTTTATTGTCGCAAATTAAAATAATATCTATTTGCAACACAAATGAGTGTATCGTGTATAGTATAAATAATATCTATTTGCAACGTAAATGAGTGTATCGTGTATTGTATATTTTATTCACAATTAAAAATAAACAAATTCTGTACTAGTCTTGAATTAAACACATGAATGTCTATTATTTATTTAAATAAAATGGTTATACGTGGATTCAGATATTTCAGTAAAAGTATTATGTAATGAGAAAATGCTCAAAAAACTAACGATAGTTAAGGTTAGTTGCACATGAGGAGCATACACGTATGTCTGTTATTTTATAAATATGCCACTAGAAAATTTATAAATTTTGACACTCCGTTTATCTTTAGATTATTATACAAACTAAGGATCGGTATTATAAACGTCCAATTAAATAGTTCCACAGTAAATTTAATAAAATGAACAAATTCAAATCAATTTCCATTTACTGCTGTCAAAAATTCGTTTTGTATTTGTTCTTTTAATTAAATTTACCATAGAACTAAATTTTACTGGACGTTTATAATACCGGCCTGAATTATTTTAATTTGTGGTTTTCTCACACTGTACCCCTGTAATAAAAATTTGTGATTATCCCTATGGAGTCCGAAAGAAGAATATTTATAAAGCAACGTACCAAGGCATTAAATAAAGCGGAAAGGACTACTTAAGCACTAAAATTAATTTTTACTTATAAAACACGGTTTGAAACACCAAAGATGAACAAAATTGAAGAAAAGAAATTTTGAAGTTAAATATTTTCACACTCGCTTCCATGGTTACAAGTCCATTTAAATAATAAACCTTCAAGTTTAAATAGTAATAGTAATATCAAATAATTGTTTCAAATTTTTATAATTTTGTGCATTATTGCAATACAAATTTATAGTATTAACAAAATAACTTATCACGTACGCAATATTAAGTTCAATTAATTAAACAATTTTTAAAAGTACTATAATAAGTACTTATGGTCAACTGATTTAAAATGCAACAGAAATAAAACTATATCTATAAAATATACTAAATATCATTAAAATTTAAATGGAATAAATCAGAATGATGTATTTCAGCATTATTCTTCGATCTACAAATACGTATAAATAATAGTTATTTATGTATTAAGGGCATAATTTAAAGATTGTAACACGGGGAATGTTTAAAGCTCGATGCGTATTAGAGAGTTATAATTTTCCCGAGTGCTATAATTTTGATTATGCCCGAGGTACATATGTTCTATGTTATTTTGGTTCTCGAAATTCAAGGATTCAATAGGTATATTTGTACATGCATTATCGTTGTCGATTTTAAATAAGCTGAGGTTTTTACCTAATTTGTTAGTGTTGCTATGTTGTTTATTACAAACAATTTTAATTTAGTGTCAAATGAAAATGACAAATATATATGGGTTATTTTAAAAAATATCGGAAAAATTTGAAGCTGCACAAGACAAGTTGGTTCCACAGAAATCAAGACGTACCTATATGAGAAAGAATAAGAAAGTTTTGCGAACGGCGGTGTTCAAAAATGTGATTTATCGAATTTGTTGTGTTTGAAATTTATTCATAAACCATAATTAGATATGTTTGAATGGCTGTTGCCTGGCAACTTTATAGGCCTTCGGGCAATAAAAGCCAAATTGCGCCCGCTTTTGAGTAAAATAAAATAATTAAAATTGTAGTTTCAGATTTAATAGAATTCTGGATTAAAAGTGAAACACCACTGGAAAAAACTTAAATACACCTTTTCATTTTCTACTAGTGTATTTAGAAAAAAAAAAATCGAAGTAAAAATGAAAAGTGTAGGCTCCAATGGTTCAGTGGCATAGAGGATTGTATATGTGAAACCATTTTGTCATTGGGATTTAATCATGGAGATATAAGGTACCTGCAAGTAATATTATATCAGACGAGCCGTTTGATGACCTTGAATAGTCATCTTGGCTAATATACAGACTACGGTAGTGCTTTAAAATGCGTTTAAATTACTATATATCGGTACAATAGCCTTCTATTCAATAAAATAAATCAAAATCAGGGCGCGAAAGTAAGAATTTGTGATGATTTGGTGAGTTTTTGTAGTAAAATGTGTCGTTGGTTGTCGCGCATGTCACTGAAAATCATAATTACAAGTATTTTTTTACCTTTTTTACGCACAAAACTCGCCCCGAGTTTTCCAAGAGTGATGTTTGTACGTTAGATGACGTTATTGTTGGTATTTTTTAAAAAGAAAGTATTGTAGATTAATCATAATAGCTAGTGATTATTCATAATCACCGATTTATCATATTACCCGTAACATATACATTAATTATTTAAATATTGGTTACAATCGTTACAATGAAGTTTACTATGATTGTTAATAATATGTGGTAAATTCAGTTTACTGTTAAATAATGTGCTTTCATATCAATTTTTCTAGTCTGGTTCAGTGTTATTTGTTATGTGTCTGAAATATTGCTTGTGATTTTTAAAGGTTCAAGTTTATTTAATTTGCGAATCTCCGATTGAAATTAGCATGACACATACGTAGAGGTTAACTTGTCAAAAACTCAATTTTATGTTAATAAACATATTAAAACATGTTCCCGCGCTCTAATTTCATGTATTTATATGATATTTTACATAAAAGAATAGTCCATTCAAAAAAACTGCATTTTAAAGCTTTACCATAATCTGAATACCGCCCGTCATCTTCCGTGAACCAAACTATTTCAAAAGTAGTTATTCAATACTGCACAAGGAAAAAAAGCATTGGCAACAATTTTAGAGCAAAATGGAACATTCAGCAAAATATACAAGGAGATAATCATGACAGTACATAATTAGTCATCGCACATATTACCACATGTATAGCTATGTAAATGTTATATTCATATAGATATAGCAATGTTGTTATTTGTAAATACTAAAAGCACATGCACATAGCAGAAATTAAAAGTTACATTTACCAGTGCCAATTTGGAGATTCTACTGAACCTGTTGGAGGTTTTGGAAAGGCTACGTTTAAGTGGTGCGATGTCCTGATCCCACAATTGCTGTAAATAAGATTGTAAAACCAAGAAATGAAAAAATAATAAATTTTAAGCAACTACATAAAGCTTCATTCTCAATGTATACTTTTAGGAAAATCACGAAAAATTAACAAAAGAGATAGACAGCCAGGCTGAGGTAAGTGTCTTCAAATGACAGGTGGTAATTTGAAAATTCCCAAGATTATTATTATTTATTCATTTAAGAGTGACCTCTAAGGTAAATTCTTCACAATTCGTGTCCGTGAAATGAAAGCTAAATGCTCTCTGAAGTAAATTAAATACTAAAAAATGCAATAGATTGATATTGTGCCAAGGAACACTATATAATGATCAAAACTACACGTATGTTATCCTAAAACCGTATCCCATGGCATAAAATATCGGCAATTTATTGCTCGAAATAACTCATTATGAGTTTCAATAAACTAGGTATTTTTTTCGTTTAAGGGCCATTTTTTACAATTAGATAAACCTCGTATAACACTATACCAGGTATAAAACAGAAAATTGTATTTTACAAACCTCGGATAAACTTCAGATAGAATAAACTAAGAAATAAACACATGAAAATCTGTCGTACAAACCTTGGATAACTTTATCCCTAGTTCTTATGGTTACTACGTAAACACAAACAATGTGCTGTTATTTATACGTTTGACAGATGTCACTAAATATTGGCATGTATTTTTAAAATCGCAGCGCTGGGGTGGCAAGTTTTAAACTACAGGTTGAATGAGATATGACGTCAACTTACTGTCAAATGGGCAAACACATAATTTATAGAATTGTATATTTCTCATAGTACTGTATTATATTTAATTTTCTTTTTATATTATTTTATAGTAGGTTTTATATTATCCATTAAGGGTAAATTAATGTAAATTCCTAGTATACTTTTATAAAACTTTAACTTAAATTGTATAACCACTTCTGTTTTAGATGATATCTTCAAAAAAATAATTAAAATAGCAAAATTTCATGATTATATTTCGTATTCACTTGTGAACATTAATGTAGGATATATTCCTGGAAGTGAACTTAAATGATATTTTTGTGAACATTTATATCACAAACCTCGTTTTGAAATAAAGGTTTCTTTGAAATATAATGAATAAATCTTCGAAGTACACAAGATGGATATATTAATTTATAATTTTCTGATTCACGCACTGTATTATTATCTTAAAAACGAACTTTTCGTTTACGCGGGAACATAATTTATTACCTTTCTAACGTGACAATGTGCACTCAAGTAAGCAGCAATAATTGTTACTCATATTGTAATATAGTATATGTCACTTAGATACACAAATACGTATAATATTTAATAAATTTATAAAATGATATACTTCAATATCAAGTCAACCTGTAGTTCATTATTTTGCCACCAGATGTCATATCGCTTAGCAATACACGCCAATTTCATCACTATCAGAATAAAAGTATCATTTATATCATCGAAAATCATGAAAAATACAAATTAAAAGGCAAAAATAATAATAATATTGAACAAAAATTGTCTGACAAGAAGATAATTTTATTGTGTCATTACCAACCTAAAGTGATTTAACGTTATCTCTGGTACAACTATCTAATAGATAAAAATGCATTGTAAAATACAGTCTTATTTATCGGAGGTATAGTTGTTAGGATAATGTTATACCTCCGATAGCAATACCCTAGTTTATCCATCAATTGTAAAAGTGGCCCTAAAATAACTTTATTGACGTTCTCTTGTGCACCTGTATTACTGAGACAAAAGTCACTAGTCGCGCATAATCGTCATAAGATAGGTTCTGTTTTACATTGAAACCATTAAAACAGTTGCGCGTATAACGTGTAACTGCAATTTTTCTAACTTTACATTAAAGACATAAACTTAAAGTGTTACCAACAGTATTATCAAAATAATTTATTAATAACTATTTTTTTGATATTTTTAACAGCTAAATAAAAGCAGAAATAATTTTAGCACTGAAAGATATTTTTTATTGTCGTTATTTTTCATCGTGGGATACAGTCGTAAAACTCACTATAATGAATATAAAATAAATTTAGATCATTGTGATTTTTTTTTAACAAAATAAAATTATTCATATTGCAGTAAAAATTGAGTCTAAAAAGTATATATACATATTACTTTCCTGGGAGCGAGAGAGAAGTTATAACCGTACAAAAAATTATATCATTAAAAGTACTTAAAATTTTACACATTTTCATTGCATTGGCTATTCGTGCAGCACTTTATATTTGGCTCATGTTATTAACCGTTTCTCGTTTTCTTCAAATAAAAAGTTATAATAATGTCTGTAGAAATGTTACTCAAATAGAAGTTAAGATTAAAATTATCTGTCACATGAATAAATATCATTTCAAATATTTTTATATAAATCTGTGAAGAATGAAAGTTAATAAGAACAATTGAGAAGAATTTTTAAAATCTTGTATAGCATTCACAAATTCCATACTTGTGTAACAAATACATATATTGCATGCAAATATAAAAACCATAATGCTCACCACAGTCTGGAAAAATGGATGGTTCAGGGCATCCTCAATGGATATTCGCTGAGCAGGATCCACCACCAAAAGTTTGCAAATTAGATCTTTTGGGGCATCTGCATTCAATCATGAGTACAAAAATATAAGTAAAATATAAAAATACCAATGACAACAAACATTTTGTAAGAAACATTATGCGAAATTATCTAACTAAAATTCACATATTACTTAGAAAATCATTTTTAATCAGCTACAATAAACATAATGTTAGGCAAATTATAGACCGGGGGCTAGTGCTCCGTGAAAAATGTATCAAGGTTAGGGTTGCCACCTTTGGGAAGGACAGTCCTCCTTTACCCAATATTTTTCTCCGTCCTCTTTTGCAATGAAAATGTCCTCCCTAACATAATTTTTTAAATGGGTTTACAATAATTTGAATATCTAAATATATCTACTAGTATACTAGTAGTATAATAATTTTGTTATTTTATATTGTGCGGCAACCGGCAAGGCTACTCGGTCATATTTGTGAGAGAACGGGAGAACGATGGCATGCGAATAAGCCATGTGTGGTCAGAGCTTTTAAAACAGTCGCATTTTCCCACTTTAGTATTTTATAATAGGGATGTAACGATACTCGATTCTGTGGATACGATACCGAAGCCAATATTTGTTGAAAAATACCGAGGATACGCGATACTGATACCAATAAGAAAAAATATATTTTGGAAGAAGGAAAAAATAAAAGAAGACAAGAGTGAATGAATATTCATATTTACTTGTGAAATCAAAATTACTATTGACTAAACACAAATTTTACCCAAACATTTCGGAAAGTTAGTAAATAAAATTAACATTTAAATGATTTTTGTCATACTGGTTTCTAAAGCAACGTTTTTTGAACGATTTATAAAACAAAAAGTGAAACATTAAAGCCCTAGAACTTTAAAATATAAAATTTTATCTTTCTACTGAATCCTTTATTTATACGGTATTAAATTGTTCTTCACCTCTGCAGCTTCATTCAAAATATCTCGTGGAACGTATTTTTCATCAATTATAGTGTATAAGAATGTTAACGAAACTGGAAAAAATCAAATTCAATCTGTTAAACTGTCAAAATTTTGCTAGGATTTCCGAACAATTGCGACTTAGCCTACTTTTACCAAACACCGAATTCATATTGCTACGAACTATGTATATGTAGCCAGTAATTTCAGTCGTTACAGAGGGCACTAAAGCCTTTTATTGCTATGAATTTTACCTATCAAAAATGTTTTTTGGGAAGACCCAATAGCTATAAAACCAAACTTATAGTCAATCGTTGGTTACAAAGTTGCAAATTTGTTTATAATTTAGTACGCAAATTGCTATATACAGTTTTGGGTCATGATCCCACAGCTGGGTAGATCGTCTTTTTCCGGGGTAGACAGTAAATCGTTCTTCAGGGAATTTAAAGTGAGCACCAAAGGTCAGTATTTGGAATATCATGATACATTTTTCACGTAGCATTATCCCCCGGTCTATTATTAATCATGGCGGCATATTATTTATTCTTGGGTGTGTCAATATTCTTAAATGCTGATTTCGACAATAAATTTTAACCTAGGGGACGTTTACCAGACGATATTTAATGGGCACTGAAAACTGTTGTGCAATAAAAAAATGATTTTATTATTAGGGCGATATTTATACTATTTTTTCACAATCTTCTAAAAAATATGCTAATACACAGTAATGTCTACTTATTATAAACCCGTTTACAGCGAAACTTCCGGGTAAAACGAACGAGCTCGTTATACCGAATATTGATATATTAGTTTTCAAAAAAGTAGATTTTTGCACAGCGTGAATTATAATTCTTATTACAATATAATTATTATACAATATTTGTCCGGGCCATCTATGCGATAATAGCAAAGCTTTTATGAATTTACTTTATACAGGCTCTTATGGAAAAATCGTAATTCCGCTACTCCGGAAAATTGGTAAATCAAACAAAATTGAAATTTTAAGTATGAATTGAATATATAAGTTTCTAGGGACTGTCGTGGTATTATATTTTGAATTTTCTTGTTATTTATAGGGGTAGCAACCCTTATTTATTTTAAAATTGAAAATTTCCAAAAAATCTCGACGATACCCTGCATACTATAATCCTGACTATGAATTTTTTATTTCAATAAAATTGAACTTCTACTTTTCGAGATATGATGGAATTCAGTTTTAATGCAATCTGACAGCAGCCTTAATGCGAACATTGAAAATTTAGTATATTGTAAGTAGATAAAATTGTGCTTATATTGCATATTACAATTATTTTTTCTTTATAGATATGGTAAGACACGAAGCGAAGTGCCATTGTGGAGAATATAAACAAGCAATCATAGCCAAGAGATGGTGAACTAGTGCACCACAACGTGCAAATAAATACAGAAATAATATATTTTTTTTGTAGATATAAGATGCATTATTTATTTAATTAATTTGTATTTTTCGTAATATTTATTTTTTCAAAAATTATTTTTGTTTAATATTGTATAGGTGATGTATTGTTTTGCTTTAATATTTTTTAATTATTTTTTTATATTATACAGTATAAATAAAACTAGAATTAAATTATTTATTTTTCCTACCATCATTTGTTTATACCATAAAAATTACGTCGGAACAACGCCTTAAAATGACTTCGAAACAACGTCTTAAAATAACGTCGAAACAACGTCTTATAATGACGTCGATACAACGTCTTAAAATAATGTCTAAACAACGTCTTAAAATGACGTCGTACAGCTACACGCTGAGACGTCTTCAGGACATCTATGTGACGTAATTACTTTACTAAAAAAAATCTTTCACCTTACATTAATAAAAAAAAAAAAAATAATACTACACTGTTTAATACGAAATACAACAAAAATAAAAATAAGAGTAATAAAACAAATTTATAAAGAATTGCCGACACTGTAAAATTTTGAAGTAGTCGTAGCCACCTTTTTGGATTGAAATTATGCAACACCAAGGTTGAACAATTCTTCCTTTTTAAAAGGTCGATGCACCAATATCTGTTTAGGGTAGAAAAACTGCCTCACTTCAGGTAGACAGGAAAGTGACCCTACATATAGTGGGATACAAATGCTGCAAAGTGATTTGGAATTTCCGTAACACGTTATCTGTGTACAGGCTGAGTCTGTAAGATACCCGCCTCCCCTCCATTTAACTTCTTAATTATAAGTATAATAAAAAAATACTCATATAAAAGTTTTATTTTTATTTAAATATACTTTGATGGCGGATGTAGATATTTTTATAAAGTCAGGTTTACAGGATACGACTATCAACGTTTTATTTTTAAATAGCAAACTATAATTATTTTACTGAAATATAAACCGCCATTTTTTCTCTTTTCAACGAGGTAAAAGTTTATATTATCAAAAATATTCAAATATTCTAGGTGGTTATGTGAAAATAAACAAAATAATAATAATGTGAAACAAAAAAATAAAATAGACATTTAATTGTAACTTGTTAGACGAGTTTTTTTTTTAAATTAATACATTAACTACTTTTAAATTAAATGTTCACATAGCCAGCTTGAATATTGGATAAAAATAATTTCTAATATTTTTCAAAAACAGGTTTGTTCCAATATACAATCAAATCAGTATGGAACTGTCCGACGCATGCGTAGTATTCAAATGAGAACGATATTTTAATACTGCTCATACTTCGGACAGTTCCGTACCGATTTGATTGTATGTCAGAACAAACCTTACATCATTTTTCTCGATTTTTACCTCTCGCTAAGAGAGGTAATGGATTCATGCTAAAAATCGCATATCCAGATTTTATTGAATAAGCACGTTTTAAGGTCCATACAATCCGATTTTAACATTTTTACGATGATGTCTGTGTGTGTGTGTGTGTGTGTGTGTGTGTGTGTGTGTGTGTGTGTGTGTGTGTGTGTGTGTGTGTGTGTGGATGTGTGTGTGTTTATGTGTGTGTGTGTGTGTGGGATGTTGGAAAGACGATTACTCAAAAACCATAAGACTTTATATTTGTTTAACTACGTATTTCCCAATCGGACATTCGTGGGAAGATCTGAAAAGGTTTTGGTAACAATTGGACAACCGGAAGTAGAAGATTCTTTAAAAAAAATCTTCTAAATATTATTTTTTGAAATTTTTTCTTGGTAATACTAAAGAAAATTAAATTCTCTGTCTGATACATTTAAATATTTTATTATATATTCTATAGATTTAGAGATAAAAGAAATATAATATATAAAATAATGTGTTGTAATAAATTTTACAGCCGAAAGAATGCCATGGAAAATAGTTGAGAATTTAAAGTGTTTGTAACTGACAGATAAATATCAGTGTCAGAAATCCGGAGACATTACTGAAGACTTTTTCTGGGAAGTACATACATTATATTATTTCTTAATGTATTAATAGTTAAATATTTAACATTATAGGTACATTACACATACCCTTCAGAAATACTGTTACTTCCGACAATGAATTGGAAACATCTCGAAATATTGGAAGAGTAGGACAAAATTTCTTTATAGAATGAATTTAAATTGAAATTAATCTAAATATATGGAATAGATGTAAGTAGAATTTTTGGTGTAGAGTGTAGATATACAAGAAATGTTAAATACATTAGCGCGCGAGCAGTCATGTGACTTGACAAGCAGATATGGGGCCCATGTCAGATTTTCAAATTCCATGTGGTTTATTTTCCTCGACAAGTAAATTTCACATTCCTGGTGACAAATTAACTACGTGAATTTAGAAAATCTTGAAATTTTTAATGAAAAATTCTGAAATTTGACATCTATGTACATAATTACTAATTATCATTCTGAAATGGGCCCCCACATCTGCTTGTTAAGGCCAACAATGTAACATGACTGTTCGTGCCCTATACTTATGTAACCAAAAAAAAGGAAGTAGCGAGAGGTATTGTGCTGGTCACAACAGATTTTTTACCTCTCGCTAAGAGAGGTATTGGATTCATGCTAAAAATCGCATATCTAGATTTTAATGATTAAGCACGTTTTAAGGTCCCTACAATCCGATTTTAACATTTTTACGATGATGTCTGTGTGTGTGTGTGGATGTGTGTGTGTGTGTGTGTATGTGTGTGTGTATGTGGGATGTTGGAAGGACGATTACTCAAAAACTATAAGACTTTAAATTTGTTTAACTACGTATTTCCCAATCGGAAATTCATGGGAAGATCTGAAAAGGTTTTGGTAACAATTGGACAACCGGAAGTAGAAGATTCTTGAAAAAAAATCTTCTAAATATTATTTTCTGAAAATTTTTCTTGATAATATTAATGAAAATTAAATTCTCTATCTGATACATTTATAGTTATTTAACTATCAAGTGTGTTAATGAGGGCGATTAATGATCGAGACATTTTAACGCGTGAGCTACGCTCACGCGTTAATTGTTGAGATCATTAATCGCCAATTAACACACGTGTTAGTTACAATATTTTTTCGTTGACCGTATCTTACTTAAATGGAAAATCTAATTTTATTCCATGACAATTTTTTTTAGGTTAGTAATGGTTGACCGAACGTCAAATTTTACGTCAGAAAATCAATAAGTTTTGTTATCAATTGTTTTCAGTGGGTGCGTTCAGTTTACTTAATCCTAGACGACACAAGTGGTTTTTTATGTTATTTGAGGAATTTTATTCTTTCAAATTCATTTTAAAGATATGCTACGCGAATATATACCTAGCTAGTATGTGTCAAAAGCATGATTTTTAATTCTGTCTACCTTTTTGCTACAACTTAGCGTTAGCAATATATGCTGTGTTCCATGTGGTGAACGCACCCAATAAATCTTATATTAATAAAAAATCATGCATTAATAGGGGTCATTAATGAATGATTTTCTATACATTAAGATAGCCTATTAATAAACGGTCGACGGAAAAATATTTTATTATATATTTTATAGATTTAGAGATAAAAGAAATATAATATATAAAATAATCTGTTATAATAAATTTAACAGCCGAAAGAATGCCATGGAAAATAGTTGAAAATTTAAATTGTTTGTAACTGACAGATAAATGTCAGTGTCAGAAATCCGGAAACATTACTGAAGACTTTTTCTGGGAATACATATATTATATTATTTCTTAATGTATTAATAGATAAATATTTAATATTATAGGTATATTACACATACCCTTCAGAAATACTGTAACTTCCGACAATGAATTGGAAACATCTCGAAAAATTAAAAGAGTAGGACAAAATTTCTTCATAGAATTAATTTAAATTTAAAAAATCTAAATATATGGAATAAATGTAAGTAGAAATTTTGTTGTAGAGTGTAGGTATACAAGAAATGTTAAATACATTAGGGCGCGAGCAGTCATGTGACTTTGTTGGCCTTAATAAGCAGATATGGGGTCCCATGTCAGAATGATAGCTAGTAATTATGTATATAGATGTCATATATCATAATTTCTCATTCTAAATTTAGTGATTTTCCAATTCCATGTGGTTTATTTTCCTCGACAAGTAAATTCCACACTTCTGGTGACAAATTAACTATGTGAATTTAGAAAATTTTGAAATTTTTAATGAAAAATTCTGATATTTATGTATATAATTACTAATTATCATTCTGAAACGGGCCCCCACATTTGCTTGTCAAGGCCAACAATGTAACATGACTGTTCGCGCACTATACGTATGTAACCAAAAAACGGAAGTGGCGAGAGGTATTGTGCTGGCCACAACAGATTTTTCTTTTTCATTTTTTGATGTACAAACTTTCACATTGTTGAAAGGAGAAAAAAATGCAGTTTATATTTAAATAAAATAATTATAGGTTGGTTTTAAAAATAAAAGTTGATAGTCGTATCTCGCAAACCTGACTATAAAAAATATGTACATCTGCCAATAGTATATTTAAGTAAAAATAAAACTTTTATGTGAGTTTTTTTTCTGTTAGTTATAATAAATATCTTGAAAGTGCGGGCATCTTCCCAGACTCACCCTGTATACAGGCTGTTCATTTTAAATGGACCACCATTGCTATCTCGAGAACTATAAGTGCTACAAAGACGTTTAAACGGGCAAACAATTTTTATTTCAGAACACAGATTTAAATAAAAGAAAATTATAGCTACATTTTAATCAAATTAATATAAAACTTTATATGCATTTTGCTAAAAGAACTCGTTATATACGGGTATAAAAATATATCACTGAATTCAGAATTAAATTCTTTAACGAATGAGCAAATAAAAAGTGTATGTTCTCATTTAAAATAAAAAAGTTTGGTCCCATATTTTCAGAACTACTGGTCGAAAAAAAATTTCTTTTCTTTAAAGTTGTCTTGCGAAATAGAAATTGTTTGCCCATTTAAACGTCTTTGTAGCTCTTATAGTTTTCGAGATAACAATGATGGCCCATTTAAAATGAACATATGTCTATATGGTTAGTAAAAATACTTTATAGTGATTTATATGAAACCCTATATGAAGACATTGCAAATTCCTTTAAAAGTATATGGTTACTAGTAGGAATCAGAGAAAATAAATAATTATAACTTAAGTAAAAGTCCAAAGAACGTCGTACGTCCCAACGCCCGTATCCCGGGGATTCCCTCACTTGTTGGTTCAAAATAGTAATTCATATTTGACAAATCAATTACTTTTTCCTTTTTTTCAAATATTCAAAAGTAATTGAGTACAATTACTTTTTTTACAAAGTAATTACAAATTACAATTTGGGAAAAGTAATTTAATTAGTAATTAATTACTTTTGGTAATTAATTACTGCTCAGCTCTGGCGTCCAGTTTACTAACTGATATTTTTCGGTATAAATTTACTGGTAAACATTGGGACGGTAATGTAATTTTAATGCGTATTTGTAATTAAATGTCTATTTGTCTGAAATTACCAAAGTAGATATGCAAAAAATAAGTAGCGGTCCTTTCATCAATTTACTTTCTAACAACAATGACCGATAGTATTTATTCTTAATCAGGAGTAATTAAGCTATGACCAAAATAAAAAAATTCAGTTGTTTTTAACTATTGCAATGTATTTGTAAATGGTAACCATGATAATTAGTTATACTTGCCGTCAAATAAGTATGGACTGCTAAACTATTTCCCTTCTCCGCACCCTGTCACTTGCCCTGTAATGTTGCCGCTTCTTCATAAGTTAACATTTTCAACATGGCCACTGAACTAGGCAACAGTGTAGAAATCCATACTTATTTGACGGCAAGTATAGTTAAGGTGACTAAAATTTTAAGTACAATTTTATTAAAATCAGATAAACATAGATGTACACATCAATTATGATGTATGACGTCGTATGACTTAGTAATTATAAAATAGAAAATAAATTTACAGCTACAAACAATATAATCATATTTTGATACCGAACTTTAACAGCAACGACATCTACATATAACTCATGTAATTGTTTATAATATTTCTATCATGAGAGTTATTAACAAAAAGAAAACCGGAAATCGGGCCAGTTTTTGTTCCTATTTTGGGAAGATGAGGGTTAAAAATACTATAATTCAAATCGACTTCTATACCGTGGTGCCGTCACGTTTGCTTATAAAGGCGACAAACAGCGCTAATGTTGTTTTACTGCGATGGGATGCAAAAATTCAGTAACAGCTGATATCTGATAATAAAAATGTTAGAAATATTTGTTAACCAAACAAGTATATCTTTGTCACACACATGTTAGAATTCTACTACAACGAAGGTAGCAAGCGTGACTCCACAATGGCGGGAATAGATATATCCTGTATTTTCTATATTTATTTTTTCTCCTCTGAAAACAAAAATTGTGCAAAATAAAAAATTAGGGAATATTTAAATTTATAAATACTATCATGTATTAAAAAACTACCCCATTTTTTGATGTATCTACATATGTAAAACAAAATACTGTAAAAAACTACTCCCATGTTGCGAGGTAAAACAGAAAACTGTAAATTATCTACGCTGGCAACGATCTCTCTTTAGACAAAGAAAAGACGATCCAGCATATAGACCCGCCTGCAATCGGAGCGCAATAAATGTTTTCGGTCACACATTCAAAAATAAATTGGAAAAATATTTCACCGTTTAGACAGTGTTATTATAAATATAAACTAGATAGTAACAAAAAATAATTTATTTAAATAAAATGACTATTTCTAAATAGAATATTTACGCACGCCGCTGGATAAATAATAAAATCTTGCATCACTTTTACTTGATACATTTTTTTCTATGACTGATAATTATTATAGAATGAAAAAAGACTACAATTAGTTTTTGTCATTATCTAGTGACAGTGACCTATACATTTTCTCGGAAAAATACAACCATCACTGAACTGACCTTCTAATATGATAACTTTTGTCCCAGTATACCGAAGTTCTAACACTTTATTTATAAGATACCCATAGCGGCCCGGTAAAACAACTGTATACGGAGTTCAATATTTTGAATACATCTACCCTTTTATTTATCTTGAGGTCATTATGTTCTACAAATTAGTATTGTAAGTAGGTATTAAACAATTTTCATATGACATAACTATAACATACGAGTACCTACAGGATGGAGACTGGAACTCATGTACATATTTAACATGTAAAAAAATCATAAAAGTTGTAGACCATAAAAATCTGCATCTGGATCAATAAACAAAATTAATTATCTTCATGAGAATGTCGAAAATCACCCCAAAAGTATCATTAGTCATGGAATTTAAAAAAATAATTAGAAATATATTAACAAATGTTTTAACTGTCAAGTTACGTTAATTTATTTTTATTAGAAATTGCAAATAATAAAATAGTATATTAAAGAAGACGTTTTTTTCGTGCGGGACAAAATTTAGGAAACGAGCCCTGGCAAGTTTTCTGAATAAGTGCAAAAAAATCTTATAAAATGAGTCCTTTATACTATTTTTCATATTTTGCGTTTTTACCTCCCGCTACCCTTGGTAAGGGAGGTATAGGGATCGTGCTAAAAATCGCATATCGAGATTTTGGTAAATGACCACGTTTTAAGGTCCCTAGAATCCATTTTTAACATTTTCACGATGATGTCTGTGTGTATGTATGTATGTATGTATGTATGTGTGTGTGGATCCTGTATACGCTCTAACTCAAATACTATCACTCAGAAAGTTTTGAAACCATGTATTTCTACCTTATTCTAATATGGAAATATCTGATTAGATTTTGGTGGCAATCGGATAACCGGAAATGGCAGTTTACTTGAAGCTCAAGATAGTTTTTCTTCAAAAAATACCTTTAAATGTAATTTTTTCTCAATTTGTTATTATAAAAATTAAAGATTATTCCATTTTCTACAAGTTTGCTTTAATACTTTTTCTATATATTGTATAGTATGGATAAATTTATAAAGTAATATAAAAATTAAATACATAGGTAAATGGCGGGAGGTACTGTGTTGGTCACATCAGATTTTTTATACAGGTGACACTGAAAACGAGCTACTTAATATATATTTTTTATTTATAATTATTTTTTATTTTATTGATATATTTGTAAACTAGGTTTAGGTGCTCACAAATCTTGGTATTTGGCATGATGGTAGCGCTTCCGGTTCAACCGGAAGTGATATTTACTCTCATATTTCAACACCCTATATATTATTATATATTTGGAGTCTACATAAAATTACAAATTCAATGATATGCTTGAAGTTAATTTTTGTTGAAGAAATAAATTACTAAAACGTAAGAGAAAATTATGAATAATTAAACTGGTTTTTGTAATTTATTTTTTAAAAAAATATGCACGTCAAGCATATCGTTGAATTCGCTATTTTACGTAGATTCCAAACATATAAAAATATATACTGCGCGACGGCGCCCCATTGGAAATATGAAAGTTCATGTCAATTCTGATTTAAGACCATAAGTAAATGTCATCTACCCTCCAAAACAACAAATTGAAGGCTCTTTCGATACTGGATTTCGTAATGACTTCATTACAAACGCAAAATATAAAAATAAACTAACCTAACTTGACGGATAAATCGTTAAACATTTGTTTCAATTCCATGGCTACTGCTATTTTCGGGAGTGATTTTCGACATTTTTATACCTAATTTCTACTGTTAGAGAGCAGGCAAAATTAATTTTGCTTACTGATTCAGATGTAGAATTTTAGAGTCTACAACTTTTATTTGAATCTTTTTTATCTAAAATAATTACGGAAGCAGGAAATTACGAAAGTATGATTTACATGTTAAAGTTCTATATTCGGGAGTTCCAGTTACTATATACTGTATGTAATTTTGAATCCTACCACGGTTAAAGTAGATTTTTCTTTAGTTCTTTATATGTGAAAAGTGAATAAATTCTACGAAATTACTGTACCTGAAATATCAATCCATTCAGGTGATGTAAAGGAATATTTTCCTTCCATAATATTCCGCAACATAATCATTTGTTTCCGATGCCAAAACGGTGGACAACCAACTAATCTGTAAAAATCAATATAATATATTAATGAAAATCCTAACACATTCATTGTTAACTACATAAATTAAATATATAATTAAGTATTAAAAATTCAAATATATAGTGGAATTTTTAAATATATCGTATTTATACTGGATTATCCCGCGAGAATGAACCACCAATAATCTTTTATTAAAGGAGGTAGCGATGATTTTCAAATAAGCAAATTTAATATAGACAGGCAATAAGATGCCGTATCGAGTACTATGTGATCCCTATTTTGAAATTTCAAATAGAACATAGGTAGTATATTTTTGATGTTTTTGGAAAGTACACAAAATTTGCTTCACAATAGTGATAAATAAGTAGTATGTTGTATTATGAAAAATAAAATGGCGGACATTTGATATATGAATAAATTGAATGAAAAAAATCGAGTGAGATATTTGTTGTATTCTTTTTAACTATGAGCACTCTGTTATGCTGGAGCAAATTATTCACATTGAAAATCGTGCAAGTTCTATTAATGCTATTCAATTGCACACGAAGTGAGCAATTTACCCTCACCCTTCACCGTTACTGATCAATTTTTGAGGGGGTATCAGCTGTATGAGCAACTAAGCAATTAATTATTGACAGTTGTAAAGATCGGTTATATACATATTTTCTTATAAATTTTCTAAAAAAACATGATTGAAACAAAGAACAGTATTTTGACTCATTCAATTTTAATAGAAAATAGATAAAAAAAAGAAAAATATGATTTAGTCGTGTCAAATTAAAATGCAACTAAAGAACATGGAAATATTTAATAAGAATGATTTACTTAAAAATAAAATGTCACTTTCATATTCAGACATATTTAATACTTGCTAACAGCGTGCAAAAATTATTCACTTTATTACCTAAATAAGTTGTTTTATTTATGAAGTGATTGCTCATTTTTTTTCTGCTCACTGCTCACTCTCAACTTGCTCAGTAAATTCACAAGTAAAAAGAATACAGCAATTATTGTTTTTTTCTATTTCGGTGTTCTTATGTTTCTATAAACGCACTGTTTTGTACTGCAAACACGACGTTTAGAAGATCTATAAGCGTACTATTTTTGGCGCCTTTCATTTTCTAGAATTGGTAGTCATGCTTTCATAACTGACAGATGACAGGTAACCTCAAAATGGTAAGTTGTTGATAATATTTCAACATATTACTTTTAATTATAGATTTTTATACTTTCTTTAGGTGATAGGACTAGAAAAAAATATAATATTAATTTCACAACCAGAATCAGACCTTGAATCATAAATACAATACACCTTGCAATACACTAATTAATCAATAGTTGACAAAATATGAAATTTCAATTGTTAGCGAGAAGCGTTACCAACATAAACATAACTAACAAAAAAATACCTAGTCATAATTTGACGTCGCAATTTAAATAAATTTAATCGTAAAATTACCTCAATAGAAAAAATAGTATAAAAAACACGTATCATAAGGCCTGTTGACGCACTCGTCCTTTGTAAAACTCGCCTAGCGGCTCGTTTTCCAAACTTGGACTCGTACGTTAACAGATTGCCTTATGATACTTGTGTTTTAATGTACTATTTGTTCATGGATGATAGGATTTTTTTCCACAAAAATTCAGTTACATCGCGTTATTGGGCAACAGAACCAATAAATAGTTATTTAAGTATTAAGGGCAGTAAATGCATCCTATCGGTTAACGATGGATGATTTTGGAGATACCGATAGATGAGCACTTGCTGACCGCAATGCTTATTACTTTTTGCAAGATAGACGCACAAAATTAAAAAAATAAATTATTTTGACGTATTAAAAAAAATTAGTTGTCATTTTTAAAGTAAGCTTTGATCGTAGTTTTTATTTAAGTACCGCCTCGCCTCCTGATCGGTAAATATTCAGTCACTTACCGATCAGTAATTTGTAAATAAAACTTACTGCCTTTAAAACCATATTATGCAAAAACTAAATTTCACACTTCCTTGATTGTTGAAGTTGGTATCACATACAGAACCGGAAGTAAAATAACGTTTCTTGATACATCTTATTGCCCATATTGTCTATAGTAAATTTCCTTATTTGATAATAATCGCTACATCCCTTAATAACAGAGATAATTGCTGGTTTATTCTCGCGTGATCACCTGTATATTCTTTCGGTAAATAATATTAAATTAATGAATTTAACGAAAATAGTTTTTATACAAGAATAAAAAATAGGGAATCGGTTGTCCTGAAAAACCAAATGGTGGTCGGTGTCGATTGCATCGCGCCTGCAGATATAAAGCTCTTCCAAACCAATGCGAAAGATTCGCAACGATGGCGAGTACGATAATTTCGCATTCATTGCGGCAATAAAATTCGCGTGTGTATGTACACCAAAGGGTCAGTTTTGTGGTAGTATTTGCGACAATATACTCCACATCAGGCGATGAAGAGGCACTTTTTATTGATTGCTTTAGACTTTAGGCGAACATAATGCGAGGTTTCTATTTGTTTACAGCGTTAAATCATATTCCTATTAATGAAGTCATGCAAAAAAAATGAATTATTCTTTTTTTTTGTTTAAATCGAACAAGCGTAGTCTAATTTATCGTACTGTATGACTAAATGATTTTTTATTTACATTTTTTGTTGTATAAAATTGTTTTAAATTATATTTTTAAAAAGATGCAAAACCAGCCATGTTGTGACGTCACGTTTCATAACTGCAAGTTCAGACTCAATTCATAGAGACTTACCATACGAACACAGAATTTCTAAAAGAAAAAAAATATATAGACTGTAAATTGAGAATTACATATCTACATATGCTATAATACTCGTATATTAATATAACATCATTATTTTTATTTTTATAAATATAATTTTCATTTGGCCTGAAGTTATCCACGCGTCAGATCAGCTATGCTTCTTTGTAAAGATTTGATATAAGATGTTAAAAGTTTGATTAGCTACAGAAACGCAAGCGAGGCATTGAATTAAAAATATTTTCGCTAGTATTTTGGCACGATGGCACAAAGCAACGTTTCACCGACATGTTTACTTTCGTAAATTTCAGGTTATCTTTAAATGTCACTTTGACGTTTAGAAACCAGTGTGAAAATCAAAATGGCCGTTAACATTTAAATGTGACGTCATTAGGCGAGGGACGAGGCGAGGAAAAACAGCCGCTTTTTGAACAATGTCATTTATAATTGCAATTTTTTCATTATTAAAGATCGATTTGAGGAAAAATAAAAAATACGGGTCTATTATTTTTCATTATTCTATCGATTAAAGTTAAAAATGAAAAACCGTGTTTAATTAATTCATGCCACAATTTCGACAAGATAAACAATGGTTCTATATTTACATTACAAAAAATGGATACAAATTGAATATTTTATTACCATTTCCATATATTTTTCTGTAAATGCGATAATGAAATCGCTAGCGAATAACCAGCGACGGCGACAAAAACCGAGCATTCATCGAAAGTAAATAAATCGATGCAGCGAATTAATAGTTAATATTAACTATTACATAATTTATGACTTTATACGAAGAAATATATAGTGAAAAATTCATAGACATCAACGGAATTTGAATCCAGGACCTTCATATTGCCGGTAGAGACCAAGTGAAGTAAATTTTTCATTTGTCTTCAGGGCGACACTGAAAAACGGGCCACTCAAAATAACTTTTTTGTTTATAATTATTTTTGTAATTTTCTTGGTATATTTGTAAACTAGGCTTACGGGCCCACAAATCGTGGAAGTGACATTTACTTTCATATTTCAAATCGGACACCTACTTTTATACGTAAAATTACGAATTCAACGATATGTTTGAAGTAGCAGTAGAATTTTTGTTGAAGAAATAAATTACAAAAACGTAAGAGAAAATTATGAATAATTAACCTGGTAATAACACAAATTGATAATTTTTTGTTAGATCTCATTAACAATTTCCCGCTAGTTTTAAATGCGCGCATGCGCTTTCTCCCATTTTCTCAACCTTGTTTTGTTCAAATACCAACTGTCACCGGGTATGTTCAATGACGTTAGCGGTAGGGTAGAACTTCTAGCGCTATGCATTTCAACCTATTGTTAGGCATCATCTGTTACAGGTTTGCTCGAGCAAAATCTAGCGTAGATTTTAGCGCTATATTATCCGCTATGTAGATGGCGCTTTTGTTGGGTACGAGGTAAAGAATTAAAATGGCTACAAAAATGGACAATGGACAGCGAAAATGTTTTTCCATGTTTCTTCAGTGCTGTTTAAATTAGTAATTAAATTATTGTTAATAAAATTAATATTACAATTTTTTATTGTAGAGGTCGCTAATATAATTTTATCTGATATATTTTTTTTCACATATTATCTCAAGCAAAAGAGTATTCGCCATTTTACTGTCAAAACAGATGTGAAAAATTCAAGCGTTCAACGATTATATCTTTTTGCTAAATTTCTAACGCTAGCATTTCTTTGCGCTAGTTCTCGTTGAACGTAGCCACCAGTTCTGGTTCATTTTTGTTCTGGTTAATTTTTGTTAAATCCTTTATTATCATCACATTGTACATATATGTATCTTTGTCTTAATGGGAGCAGTTAGGCGCTGCTGTTCCATCTACTTTTTACCCTCCAATCTTTGTTCAAACGTCAGATTTTTGACATTTTCAATTCTAACCTAAATGTAACTGTCATATAGTCAAATTTTTTGACTCTGTTGGGTACAGTAATAAAACTATAAATGAACTATAAATATCGCAATTATGATAAAGCGGCATATCCTTTACTTTCTGTAGTATAATACTGTTTGGCATCGGCCCGAATTTTTGAGTCGCTCTATTCATGCATTGTAAGGCTATTTTCCTATACATACCTGGTAGACGTTTGATTCAATGCATGAATAGAGCGGCTCAAAAATATTGGCCGATGCCAAACAGTATTATACTACAGACAGTAAAGGATATGCCGCTTTATCATAATTGCGATATTTATAGTTCATTTATAGTTTTATTACTGTACCCGACAGAGTCAATTTTTTTGACTATAATACGTATGCGTGCTTGCGCACGTTATTCAGAGTGCGCAAGCGTACTACACAAAATGAAACATTTTTCATAACAGTGTCTACATTATTAACTTCCAAAAATGAGTAGGAGAAATAGTGCTGCCACCTGGAAAAGTTTGGCGTGTATGTCCTGATTACAACATTTATTTATCGGAAAGTGTCTTGTTTTATTGTGGGTTGCACCCTAAATCCCTAACAGGTTATCGGCCCAGACTCGCTAAAAGCAACACACAAAAAATTAGTGCAGTCGCGAATACCTGATACAAGTGTGTCCAACGCGAAAAGCAATACGATAAATAACGTGAAAGTATATAACTGTAACCGAACATTTCGCTAAAAGTGTATAGTTTCTGGCCTTAAGACATTGAACAGTGACGAAGTGTTTTATAAACGTATAGTGACGACATACTACGAAAAGTTGGAAACACGGTATCGTCGCGTCGCGTATTCCACAGCAATAGGTCTGTTCGTTTTTATGGTTCTAGCTGCACGAACTTGTAATTTTGTGAAAAATATGCTCTAAGTTGTCACCAATATGTTCGTTTGTATTCGTGCATATTGCAGTAACTTCTCAAAACTATACTACTTCCCGAGTTAATACACCTAGTGCAGTTTATAACGCTACAGTAATTTGACAACCAGGCTACTGCATACTTGTAACTGGCATTAATTTTTTTCAAAAATCGAAATCTGTTTCAAATATGAATCAAAAGATATGTGTTCTTGTTAAAAATGAACGAAAAATTTCTTTCCAGTGAAAACTATTTTTTTTTCTAGTTAACCTATAATCTGCATTAACTTGGCTAATTTGTTTTTGTTTGTATTTAGAGAACAAGTGTGTACTACTTTGTACTAAACTGCATATTCTCAGTACATGTTGTACACGTTAATGTAATACAAACGAACAGACCTTATGGCTCAAAAACTGCGATGGGTTCAGTGAGGTTAAAAATGCTAAATAAATAAAATTTCGACTCTTGGAAAATTTACGCTCAAGCCATGCTCATAAATAACGACATGTGGGAATATGTCTCCGGTACTTTCGATAAAATCTAGGTGCCAAAAGGACCCGCACAGATGGGGACACTTCTTAAACAACTGCAGATGCTGGAAGGAAGAGACGTGCGTGAGCACATAGCGCATTTTTTTGAAACCGTACACTAGCTTGCAGCCATGGAGGTAGACATCAACGAGAAGTTATTCACCCTTATGCTTTTACAGTCTTCCTAGTAGCTATAATATCTTCAGGCGGGCCAATGAATCGAGAGATAAACTTCCGGAAATCGAAACTCTTAAAAACAAAATCATTGAAGCTAGTCAGTCGATAAATGAAGAGTCTAATCAAAACAAAAATGGAGCTTTGTACGTAAAACAACAAAATTCAAAATATAATCAAGGTTACTCAAAATCCCAAGAAAGTGACAAAAACGAGATCACGACAGAAACAAATCACGATCGAAGTATAAGTGCAACTTCTGCAAGAAACTGGGTCATAAGGCGGCTGACTACTACCACAAAAAGAAAAGGGACAAGGAACAAGCAAACAACGTAGAAGAAACATTTTTAGTGAGCGAAGCAGACCTTCAACTGTGCGACCAGCCAAACTTCGTGAAAGCAAGTGGTGCTTAGAAAGTTATTGCACCTCCCACTTGTGCAACGGCAGGAAGCTTTCCATGGATTTGACGGATGTCTAAGGGGCTTGAATTTCGCTGATGGGACAGACCCCGAGGTCGTGGCTAAGGATGATGAGAAGATCATCGCAACGGTCGACAAGAACAACAAATTCATCAAGCTTGAAAACACGCTCTTCGTGCCAGAGTTGAAGACCAACTTGATATCCGTCGCGAAGATCGTCAACACAGGATATGAGGTTGTTTCCACAAAAGACTAAGCAGTCGCAAAGGATCAACATGGCAAAACCAAAATCATCGCAGATCGTGATCGGGACTTGTTCTATATGAGGACACAACAGTCTCACGCATTGTCGATAACTGTGAACGAAAGCTCCGACATAGTTGTCTGGCAAGAACGCCTGGGGCGCGTCAACAAGTAGGACCTTCTTGCCATGAGCAAAAACAGCATGGCCATTGGCCTTAAAATTAACTCTAAATCTATAAACACCTCTTCTGAAATTTGTACTGCTGGTAAATTATCGTCTTTTCCTTTTCAGGTACGTGAAAGTAGGTCGTCGGATATCTTGGACTTGGTACACTCTGACGTGTGCAGTCACATGCGTACCGAATTCCTAAGCGGTGCCGGCTATTTTGTCTCTTCCATACACGATTCAGAGACTGGTGCGAGGTTTATATCTTACACCACAAAAACGAGGTCCTGGACAAGTTCAAAGAGTTCAAGTCGATGACCGAATACCAAACCGGCCGTAAGATCAAAACCTTTCAGTCGAGTAACGGAAGAGAGTATAGAATCTCTTCTTTCAACAAGATGTTAGCGGACGCTGGCATACGTAGGTGATTAACTGTGGCATACACACCACAGCAAACCGGGGTTGCACAGCGCTGTAATCGTACATTGATTGAGACCACTAGATGTATGCTGCTGCAATCAAGGCTACCCCCATCTTTCTGGGCAGAGGGCATTGCAACAGCCAATTAAATTCGGAACAGGTGTATTTCCAGCAGCTTAGGCGACAAAACACCATTCGAGTTATGAACCGATAGTTAGCCACCTCCGAAGGTTTAGGTGTAAACCCTATCTACTAGATAAATCACCAAATCGTGAAAAAATCGACCCCAAGGCCAAGGAAGGAACAATGGTAGGCTACTTCAGCGTTTCGAAGGCTTGTAGAATCTGAGTAGCAATGGACAAAAAATACGTCTCAAGGGACGTAAAATTCTTCGACAAATTCGAAGCAGATGTACATCTGGATTTCTTCGGCGAGACAACGAAAACAGGACGTTTCCCTTGATAAATCCATCGAAACAGATTCCAGTTGCAGTTTTGCGTCGAGGCCATGGGACGACATTGAACATTTCCAACTAAAGAAAGAAAAGTTATTCAATTAAGGGGGGGGGGGTTAAATCTCATAACAATTTCCCGCTAATTTTAAATGCGTGAATGCGCTTTCCCTCATTTCCCCAACGGTTACTTTTTGTTAAGTCTGCCATTATGAACACATTGTATCTGTAACTATGTGTCTTAATTACAACATTTATTTATCGGACAGTGTCGTGTTTTATTGCGTGCTGCACCCTAAATCCCTAACATTTTTTGTAACAAAATATAGTAGTAGTATATTGTTTTGGGATTTTCAACCCTTACAGGTTATATCCCTAGAATGGTCTCACACACAACATCTATTTTAATTTAATTTTTACAATTGCCACGAAGTTTCTTACGTAGATGTCATGTGTGTTGCCCACCCGAGCAAGCCCTTGTTACAACCACCAGCCGGTGCTAGATAGCTTAGTGATTGCCAAGTTAATTGTATCCCAACTTGGAAGGGTAACGGGAGTAGATACCGATCAAGATCAGTCGAGAAAAATTCGACCTGACCCGGATTCGAACCTACGACCTCTGAGTCCAGAGGCTAGCACTCTACCACTATGCTATCCCGCCGTCTGTAACAAAATATAGAATCTTACAAAAAATAACTTACTATTTAAACAATTAAATTAAATATTACTCAATATTATCTGAACTGTTTTCACAGCCGGTCTTATATCATGGCTTAGCAGGTCAATTATTCATGTGTTTCATTTGAAATGTGAAAGTTAATGTCACTTCTGGTTAAACCGGAAGTGCCATCATCATGGCAAATATCATGATTCATGAGTCCCTAAGCCTAGTTAATAAATATATCAAGAAAATAATTATATGATTTTTTATATTAATGTAGATATAAAAATAGTAGATCCGTATTGTTTTATTTTGCAAAAAAATTAATGCAATCGGAGAAAAATGCAACAGAATTTTGCAATATGCCATGACGCCACCCCGTGACGTAGCCGCCCAGCAAGAGAGAACGCTTGATTATCTAATGAGATAGAAACAGTTGACACAGGCGGAGTAGCGTTACCGGGATACGACTGAATAACTAAAAGTATACAAAAAATACTTACAAAGTGTACATAATGACACCACAAGCCCATCTGAAAATAAAAAATAAGAATTACTATGTACAAATTAAAAAAATGTAGTCATTTATTTTTGTCTACTCTTTTTTGACTACACATTATACAGATCTTTTCTTTCTAATGTTTTTCGGATAATATTAACGAAAATGCAAAAGGGTTTATACATTCTAGTCATTTTTTTTGTTTATAAGCCACAGACAAAAATTTGTTTTTTGCTCATATCAAAAATACACACAATAAAAAAAAAGTATTGGTAATTGTTAACAGTTTTTTTACGCAGAATACATAAACAGATTTTCAGAAAACTTAATTCTGGAAATATAACAATCATAAGACTTTAAGTGGAAAACTATGTTAAATAACAATCTCTTATGCCCCTTTCACACTAGATGTTTAAGATACTTGGACTTAAATATCTATGATTTTAAAGATTGGTTGACGTTCACACTAGCTAGTTAAATCGATCGTTAGCGCTGCCATGGATGTTAATTTTGAACATAAAATTTGGTATCAAAATTTGGTGATGAAAATAGTGAGGTAAATTGTGGAAAATGGCAATGGGTCGAGCTGGCTTTAACCATTAGTTAATTCTACAACTACCAAGTAGAAGGTCTTTCATTTTTGTAAAAAAGTAGCGGATATATGTAAGAAATATTAATGTTATATTCTTTGTTTCGAAGATTTTGTAAAAGGAAATGACAATGCATGTGTTTTTATTTTTTATTTTGCATGTACATACTTATTTTATACCAAATTGGAGATGAATAAAAAACTAATTTAAAAAAAAAATCCTTTAATACTATGGCAGTTAGTTATCAGCTTTATGTTGGCAGCGAGTTCCACGTGACCGAACTTTAAGACCACTTTAAGACGCAAATTTCTGTCTTAAGATAAGCGATGATAAAGTGAATATCTGCGCGTTCACACTAGATCTTAAAGTCCGCCTCACTTACACGTCCTATCTTAAACATCTAATGTGAAAAAGGCATTACCGATTTTACAAACTTTCAATTATTTGCAAGTTATCTATGTTATTTTTGTTTAAAACATAAATTATACATTTATTGGGGTGAAAAATAAAATGAAAATAATTATTTAACAAATGAAAAATCAGTTATATTCTATATCTATGAATTAAATTCTGAAGATTATTTTTAAGCAATGAGCCAGTTTTACAGTTTTTAAAAAGTATTTTAAATGAAAGTTTATGGAATATTTTACATAGTAATCAGTAATTTATTATGTTAGTAAATAATTAACGTCACATTCTGTTTCAAATGACGTGTTTTTTTCAAAATATTACACAAATTTTAATAATGAGGTGTTGCAAAAAAATTAACATAAACACAGTAGCAATTTAAAAGTATAGTATGTTTGAATTGGTGCCAAATTATACTGCTTGTGACGTCCAAGAAATACTAAACAATGATAGATGGAAAGATAATTTAAAAAATATTTAATATTTATTATTTAATTATAAAAATATTTATGCTTATATCAAAATGATCTTCACAAAATGAAATTTTGATTTTGTAAATGGTTTTATGTTTACTTGAGATAACCATTTCATTCTTTCTTTTATAAATAAATATTAAATAAAGTAATCTGTTATATTAAAATAGTTTGTTGTAAATTTTGCTATAGTGGAATACCCCATTCATATTTAAAACGAAAGAATGTAGACGTATTATATCAATGAAAAACTTACGAAATAAGAAAAAATATGAGACTATTTTGTTTGTGTTATACTCAAGAACTATTAAATTTCCAAAAATCTAATCACACTACAGGTAAGGGCACACACAGCTACTTTTGTTGCGAGGCAAATAAAAAAACTGCGCTACTAAGTTGCACTACATGTGAATCCTATTGTAACCTACCTAGTAGCGGCAGCATTTATAATGCTGCGTACAGTTTAACAGTAGCCTAGTGTGAGTGACATTTTCCAAAGTAGCGGGCGCAGGAAAAATATTCATTTGGGTGAAACTTTTGTTGCGACTGGACATGTAGCTTTTCGAGAAATGAAAAAGTGGAGATTATGTTTATGTGTAATGATTTTATACATAATAGATAATTATTATAACTAAATATATCATGTACATACACAGGTATCGATAATGATGATGACATATTCGTACCGTGCGGGTGTTTACCAGGCTTCTCCATTTCTGGGGTGGAAATTTCATCACATGGTTCAGTTTTAATGACATTTAAAATTCGAAATAATTTCGGCGTTGGACAGAATCGAACCCGGATGTCCAAATTTGCGACCAGACACTCAGGCTCACGGCCACGAGACCCCATGTAACTTTATATTATTTATAATTATATTTTATACCTTCATCTCTCAGACGTAACTCTTGCAGCAAGTTGTCAAGAACTTCAGAATTTTCTTGGTTTCCAATCTAGTCTCTAATCCAAATTATTTTTCTTTTTAATTTTTGTTTTCTTTTTGACCTTGACAGCAAAATAATTGCTAGAGAAGCTGTAACTTCTACCACAAGATCAGTATCCATCATCGAGTAGATATAGAAATCAATGCATAAATAAAAATTTTGTTGTTTGACCACATCTACTAGGTTTGACAAAAATTGCAGTGCTTTAGGGAACCAGCTGAAGTAAAAGCAGCACAATAAATAGGTGTGAACAGTTCTGCAACTTTTTTGTATCCCTGCAACTTTTGTAAGCAGACGCAGCATAGAAAACTGAGCGCTATACGCTACTTTCAAAATAAATAAAAAACTGAGCAACAAAAGTGGCTGTGTGTGCCCTCATCTTACGTTTTCCACGTAAAAAACCATATAAATTTCCCTAAAACCTTTTTTCTATCTCTCATAATGAGCGAGATACGAGAGGCATTTTCAAAATAAGCGAAAAACAAGTTTTCCACGTAAAAAACCATATAAATTTCCCTAAAACCTTTTTTCTATCTCTCATAATGAGCGAGATACGAGAGGCATTTTCAAAATAAGCGAAAAACAAGTTTTAGCCTGTAGCTCAAAAACAAAAGATGATAGAAACTGATGATGACTCAAAAAATTGAATATGCAAACGGTTTTACTATATTATTAATAGTACCAGAGATTACCTGAAAAACATCTTAAATGACACACTTGTACAGGTTCTCATTTTCGATTTTTTTTTTAAGGTATCTCGGGTAATATTAACAATAGAACAAAACCGTTTGCACATTCCAGTCAACTTTTCGAGAAAAAGTTTAATAGTCGCCACAGGAATTTTCGATCTACTTTTGTTTTTGAGCTACAGGCAAAAACTCGTTTTTCGCTAATTTCGAAAATATCTCATATCTTATTTATTATGATAGTAATTTGTTTAAACAAATTTCGTACCTTTTTGTACAATAAAATACCAAAATTACATTTTTTGAAAACTTAATAATTCGTGAGATTTAACACAAACTTATACAATAGTCTCATCTTTTTGCTTATTTTATAAGCTTTTCAATGATTTACAGAAGGTCTACATTATTTTGTTTTAAACTTGAATAAATTATTTTTTTGGGGTGACAATTGAAAGTTATTAAGAAAGAAATGAAACAAATCTATTACAAATCATCATTTGTTTATTTTAATTCTATATCTATTATGTTCTTAAAATTATTCTTAATTAATCTTTTTCGGGTTAGATAAATTATATTTTATCAACGTTATAGTTGGCTTTGGCACAAGTCGAAAAAAGTGGTTTAATATGCTTTCTGGGGTATATAAATTAAAGAAATGATAAAAACTGAAGAAAATAATATAAAAAGTAAAGAAAACGTTATTTGTAATGGAATGTTTTTAAATTTGTTTCTTAATTATTTTCAATTATTTCACTCCAAAAAATTAATAATTCATGTTTAAAATAAAAGAATGTAGACTTGTCATTGAATTTTTTACAAAATAAGCAAAAAGATGAAACTATTTTCTACATAGGCTCTCATTTAATAAAATATAAATTTGTGTTATATCTCGAGAATTATTAAGTTTTCAAGAAATCTAATTACGCCATTTTATTCTACGTAAAAACGGTACAAAATTTATCTAAACAATTTTTCTCTAAACATCATAATAAATAATATACGAGATATTTTTGAAATTAGCGAAAAATGAGTTTTGCCTGTAACTCAAGAACAAAAGAAGATAGAAAATTCATGTAGCGACTATTAAACTTTTCTCGAAAAGTTGACCCTGGAATGCGCAAACAGTTTTGTTCTATGGGTAATATTACCCGAGATACATTAAAAAAAATATATATCGAAAATGAGACACCTGTACAGTGTATTTCATTTCACTCTAACCGTTGTGATTTCACATATGTAAGAGCTTACTATTTTGATTAATGGGATTTATTGGGTTTATCACTATTTGCATTACAAAATACTTACATATCTACTTCAAATGAGTATCCTGGTGCACCCTCAAACATGTTACACTTTAACGTCTCCGGAGCCAAATAACCTGGTGTACCGCACAAATCTGCGAATATAAATACAACTGTTAACTGAACTAATAATATAAAAACCAGTTTCATAAACGTTCAAATAAACGCATTATCAAATCAACAAAAAGTTACATATTTGAATTATCAAAGTAGTATGTTACTGATTACTTTTTCATCAAATTAATCTTCATTAATAAAAAAAAGTCTTCGTAAATCACATGCTATCAGAGTGTTTAGATGTGATAAGTCCAGTAAAATTCTAATAAATGGGGCACAATTGCAATTTTTTTTTTACAGATGAAGTATTATCTTTCAATAGGCCACGTTAAATTTTTCAGACAGACCTTGTACTTTATTAAATTTTGACAGCTCTCTCGCATTTTTAAAATTATGGAAAAAAGTGAGTTTCATCTTTTCATTAAACTTTATTTCTCTGTTTCGGAATTAAAATGTTACATTGTGGTTACGTTACATTCTAGCACGCATATTCATGTTATAAGGTACTTCATTTTTAAACGATTTTTGATGATATTTTGTCATTTGCGATTGGCATTACTGCAATAAATACACCAAATATCTAGGGAATGGACAGAATAAAAAAACACAAATCACTGTCACCAATCTAATAATTCTATCAAAAATTTCCCTTAATGAAAATTATAAAGAAATAATATAAAAGAAAGCCTCAACAGAGAAAATAGTATAAAACACACATGCGCGCTCGTGAACGAATTTGTAACTCTTGCTAGAATACATTACCTTCTGTAATTTATGTTTTAATATACTATTCCTGTGTAAAAAAAAAAACAAATGGTTTACTGATTTTCGTTGTGGTCGTACAAGCACAGGTACAGGAAACCCAAATGAGATCACATGAGAAATGATTGATAGAACCGCAGAGTGAAAATGCGTGACATAGTTGAGGTAGTACGGATCTCAGATTAACGTGTGCGCAAAATCTTACACAAACTTTTGACTATGAAAAAGACATTTGCACGATGGGTGCTACGTTTGCTCACAACTGACAAAACGCACATGTGTGACAACGTCAGACGATGTGCAGGGGCAATAAAAAGGAGTTTTTACGTCATTTCATAACTGTAAACCAAGGCAGTCGTATCGACTAACAAGATCATGGCCAAAGTTTTATGGGATTCAAGTGGCATAAACAACATCGATTCTCTTAAAAAAGAAAACTATCAACGTTGTATATTATTCCAACTTATTGGGCCGTTTCAACGACGTTTTGAAGAAAAAACGACCACATCTGGCGAAGAAAAAAGTTGAAATAATGCACGGGTGCACACGTGTTCAGTAGCAATGGCCAAATGCCATGAATTACGCTTTGAATTGCTTCCATATCTACCATATTCTCAAGATTTAATCCCCTGTTCCCGTACTAGAAGAAATGACTATAGTATGAGTATATTTATTTTAATTTATATAATCAACAAATATATAAAGTGTTTAACAATATTATACATTTTTTACAGTTGAAACAGATAATTAAGTGAATATGAGATAAAAAAAATATTTGCCACTAAACTGTATTAATTTTGTAAAAATATGTCGATCACTTTGTGATCTGTCTTTATCTATTAGTCGTTGAGCAATATAATGTCTTATTTTAAAATATTTTTAAGAAATTACTCGAATTAATTAAATCCTATGGTTTTCAATAACAATCGGGCTTATTCACGTGTACCTTGTTATGCGATCTTTATTGCTATGCAACAATTTATTGCTATTTTAAAATGATTCTTAGAATTCGTATTCACGTGTCAGGAAACTGTCGTTATTTTAACAATAATTGTTATCAGCTAAGCAAGAGCATCTGACCAATTGCCAAGGTGTCAACAATTATTGTTAGAGTAAAATAAAATGGAAAATGCTCAAGATATACTGAAAAAAGAAATTCAACCAGTGGTTCTCAAAATATGGGTACCAACTTTTTTATTTTAAATAGAAACATATATATTTTATTTGTGCATTCAATAGAGCTCTTTATTCTGAATCCAACGATATAAAATTTTCATACCCTTACATAACAAACTTTTTGAAAAAAAAATTAATAAACTTTTGAATTAATTCCCCTTAAATATGATATTAATTAGAGTGCCATGAATGAAAAAAGTGAATATTTTGTTTATTGCTACTTCTGTCAAATGAGAATTCAGTTATGTATTAATAAAAATGGAGATAATTTTGAGCAGTTTTTATAACATTAAATCATTTAATTGAGAATATAATTCCTTAGTCACGTGACATGTTTTCCGCCAATCAACATTCAGAATCTCCCTAGCTACGAGTTTATCACAGCGATGATAAAAAACAAAGAAATAAACACCGTATTTATAGTCGTTACTAAGGGATTTGTTTTCTTTATTTATGACATAGACAGTTAATTTTGAGTATAAAAATAAATAATAACAATAATTCAAATTCCGAAATATTAAATAAAACTCGTAAGTATCATGTTTTAATGCAATATGAATATGTATATTAAAAGATAGGTTAGGTTAGATTGCAAAAATTCATTATATTCTCTCATTAAATATAAGCTCGTGATATGATTAATAATCGAAGATATTGCTTGTGAAACCGAAGCAGCACATTTCAACTCGTCCTTCGGACTCGTGAAATCTGCAGCTCGGTTTCACTCGAGAATATCATCGATGATAATCATATCACTTGTTATATTACGTATGAAAATAAAGTTCTTTTTTAAATATGTTCACTTTTTTCATTCATGGCACTCTAATTAAATCATATTTAGGAAAAATTAATTCAAAACTTTATTAATTTTTTTTTCGAAAATTTTGTTATGTAAGGGTATGAAAATTTTATATCGTTGGATTCAGAATAAAGAGCTCTATTGAATGAGCAAATAAAAAATATATGTTTCTATTTAAAATAAAAAAGTTGGTATCCATATTTTGAGAACCACTGGTTGAATTTCTTTTTTCAGTTTATCATTGAAATACCTATCTGAAATAGAGATTATTTGCTAATTTAACCAACTTCGTATCTCTTCTAGTTCTCGAGATCGCAATGGTAGCCACTTAAAAATGAACACCCTGTATTTTATTTAGTTTGACATTTTCAAAATATGATATTCTGGTCTATTTTATAATTATTGGGTTCATTTTTAGCAATGCGTATCCCCTTTACGCTCTAACTCAAGTACTATCGTTCAGAAAATTTTGAAACTGCATTTCTACCTTATTCTAATATGGAAAGAAGTCATTAGATTTTGGTGTAAATATGACCGGAAATAGTACTTTACTTGAAGCTCAAAATAATTTTAAATGTTATTTTTTCGAGATTTATGTTATAAAAATTCAAAATATTAAATATTCTACAGGTTTGCATTAATACTTTTTCTATACAGGGTGACAGTGACATTTATCTGACAGTTTGTCAGTTACATACCTTTGAGATCTGAACTGTGTAACCATGGAGTTGTACTTAAAGCGTAGGCTCCGGGATTTAAATTGTAATTTTATAAATTTATTCATAAAATATACAGGGTGTTTACTTTAAAACAACCAGCGCTTTTTTGGGCGAACTAATGACTTTAGAGAAAAATGTTATATACAAAAAATTACCAGGAAAAAGGGCTTAATTTATGAGGAATAATAAATAAATAATTCAACCAGTGGTTCTCAAACGGTAGAATAAAATTATATTTTTTTAAATGGCAACCTATATAATTTTTTTGTCCATTAGATAGAGAATTGTTTTCTGATTTCAACGATATAAATATGATATGGGGTTGTATAACAATTATTTCGAGAAAAATGATATTAAAAATCAGAAATAATTTTACAATATTGAAGTAGGCTATGCAATAAACAACTATTAATACGACTATTGCCTAGATTAAAATAGTCTAAATTTGTTAATTCTTGCAACTGCAAAGCCATTTTTTATTAATAAGTAATTAAACAATTACGGAAACAAACACTTAATAACGTAAGTAACAAAACTATCTGTCACCTGTATCATTTGTCTGCATTTGTTTATTGCATAGCCTACTTCAATATTGTAGAATTATTTCTGATTTTTAATATCATTTTTCTCGAAATAATTGTTATACAACCCCATATCATATTTATATCGTTGAAATCAGAAAACAATTCTCTATCTTATGCACAAAAAATTTATATAGGTTGCCATTTAAAAAAATATAATTTCATTCTACCGTTTGAGAACCACTGGTTGATTTTTTTATTTATTATTATTAAACAACTATTAATACGACTATTGCCTAGATTAAATAGTCTAAATTTGTTAATTCTTGCAACTGCAAAGCCATTTTTTATTAATAAGTAATTAAACAATTACGGAAACAAACACTTAATAACGTAAGTAACAAAACTATCTGTCACCTGTATCATTTGTCTGCATTTGTTTATTGCATAGCCTACTTCAATATTGTAGAATTATTTCTGATTTTTAATATCATTTTTCTCGAAATAATTGTTATACAACCCCATATCATATTTATATCGTTGAAATCAGAAAACAATTCTCTATCTTATGGACAAAAAATTTATATAGGTTGCCATTTAAAAAAATATAATTTCATTCTACCGTTTGAGAACCACTGGTTGATTTTTTTATTTATTATTCCTCATAAATTAAGCCCTTTTTCCTGGTAATTTTTTGTATATAACATTTTTCTCTAAAGTCATTAGTTCGTCCAAAAAAGCGCTGGTTGTTTTAAAGTAAACACCCTGTATATTTTATGAATAAATTTATAAAATTACAATTTAAATCCCGGAGCCTACGCTTTAAGTACAACTCCATGGTTACACAGTTCAGATCTCAAAGGTATGTAACTGACAAACTGTCAGATAAATGTCACTGTCAAAAAACTAATTTCAAATTAATAATAGTAACATTTTAAAAATAAAATTGTAAATAGAGCAATAGTTATATGAAAAGGAAACAGTTTCCAGCATTAGTAAATATGTAGGTAGGTATTTAATTAATAAAAATTAAATGGTGGGAGGTTCTGTGTTGGCCACATCAAATATTTTTAAATATGTATTTATCAGGACGTTGAAATAATATATTATTAGATGAGATTATGATAGTCCTTATTTACGAAGATGAAGTTTGTGTCACGATCCGTAGGCGAGTAATGCAAATCATTCAAGTGAATAATGTCCATAATCCCGAATACAATACCATACTTTTTCTACTCCAGTATTTTTGGAAATAACTTGAATAAATATTTTAGAAACAACTTTATAAATTCACAATTTATTGGAACTATATTTATCAAACAGAGCATTAAATTGATTTTTGATTTCTATTTATTAAGGGAACTACCTACTATACTTTGGTTCACGAAAGATGACTATTCATGGTCACTTGTTCGAAGAAAGAATACACAGCACTTTATACAGTAGTAACTTAGCAACATTTCATGTTAGAAAGAGAGAGATTATTTGACGTATGTCTATACAGTTTATGTTGTGTGACAGATATACGTAAATGGTGTCACTACTTTCCAACACATTACAAATAATAATGACGTATGTCGTAGAGTTACAGATATCTAATTATGTACTGCATTGCCCTCTGTCCTAATAGTTATCCAGTGACGTTGACATTTAAATCAAATTATTATTCCATGGTTTTTATCAAGTCTATGTTTTTGGGTTTTGCAAATACATAGGTGAAGAGCATAAATCTTTGAGAAAGGCATTATTTAAAAAGAAACATCATTTTCAAATAAATTATACTTATTTTTTTCAGTTCAAATGTATCCATAAATATTTCATGTTGCACGTCTATGTATACGAAATGCAGTGAAGTTATCTGCTAGTAATATTATACCATACGGTTAATAAATGACCTTGAATTGCCATCTTTCGTGAACCAAACTATAATTGGCGATTGCCGTGAAGATGTATTGTAAAATTTGCACAATTGGTAAGATTCAGAGACGAGGCGGTAATATCTATTGTCAAATTCTCACTGAAGTATTTCTAGCGGGGTGCATTCTCCTCATCGTTCTCAGTAACCATTTTAACGTAGTTTAGCACTTTTCAAAACGATAGAAATCAAAATATATTTTGATCTATCATTTTAAATTATTACTTTCATTTAACTTTATTTATTTGAAAAATTAATCAAATTATTATACCAATTTTATATGTAAATATAATTATTATACCAACTAGATTTGAATTTAACGCCAAATTTTAGAACTAAATTCAGTTTGTTACAAGGTAAATCAGGTTTCTAGTTACAGAATTCTTAAATAAAGTGAAGTATAGTAATATTCACCAATCACAATCAGAAAGCAGCAGATTTCAGAACGGTTTTCCTTATATTTCGTAAGTCAAATGGTAGAATTTCGGCATCACTTAAAACATATTAAACTATACATACATGTATTTACATAAAAAATTAAAAGTTTGATTTGATTCAATTACACTTTTACACCTCCTTATTTAAATTTCAAGCACATTACAAGACTCCAAAATGAAACAAACCTACTTCTTAAAAAAGATTAAATAACTTACACTATTACAAAAGTGTTACATACCAAATAGTTTCTCCCCGGGGTTTAATACTTTAGCAAATCCAAAATCTGTGATTTTAACATTCAAGTTATCATCCAGGAGAATATTTTCTGGCTTCAAATCTCGATGTACAATCCGGCGACTATGAATATACTGCACTCCTTCGAACACTTGTCGCATTATATATCGAGTTTTCTTCTCCGACAACGTAACCACAGATGTGAGATAATCGAATAGTTCACCATTCTTGCATATTTCAAACACCAAGAAAATAAATGTTGATGATTCGAACACATCTTGCAGTTCAACTAGAAAAAATATAGTTAAATTAATAAATGTAAAATTTTATAATAATAAATAAAATTTAAACGTTAACATTGTAGGTAGAAAGGATTTTTTAAATTTACAGATAACTGCATATTTCTTATAAACATCATGTATTATATATATAATCAATTATAGTATATTATTTAATGAGCATATAATGTAGGCTATATTACACGAGGATGAAGTGTAGAATACGAGCTGTATGCGAGTATTGTAATCATCCGAGAGTAATATTGCCATTATGTTCGAGGCAAATACTATACTTTATCTACAACTATCAATTTCGCAGATTATAAATATATAATAAACATATTTGGCCCGTACTACGATCACGGTTTTAACTAAAACGCTGTTTTAAAAAATGTCAAATTCAAATTTCAACATTTAATTTTGCACGTCTGTTTGAAGATCGAAAAAATATTTGTTTGAACTATGTTCTGCTTTTAAAATATATTTTGATAAATTCCATATTATTTATTATTATTAAATAATGATATCCTTAAAACAGCGTTTTAGTTAAAACCGTGATCGTAGTACGGGTACGGGCCATTTTGTATAGTTATGTTACAGACTGCAATATTTCAGACGTCAGATGTGGATGTCACATGTTGAAGATATTATAAACATCTGTAAGATGTTTGTAAATAAATAATTAATTAGTAGGTATTACATAAAGCATGTTGCCAATAAATGAATTGTATTTTGGGGAATCAATAGTGTTCTGTCCGCAGCAGTTGTGGTGAATAAACAATATTAAGTACAATGGTGTTCTTTGTGTGTGCAAAGGGGGAACACTTAAATTGACCTTTGTTCCTTGTGGCGCCATCTAACGGCCTGGGCCCCAAATACTCGTATTTAAATTAACCAATGAACAAGCAGTACGACTTCATCGTCTTCTTGGTAACATTTTTATCACAAACAGTAATATGAATTTTTTCTAAAGTATTCATAGCTATTTTGCTCGCTTTTTATTAATGTACTTTCTGTATAAAGAACGGTTTGCTGCATTCTGTGACTTTTCTTCAAGGTAAACAATAAATTACTTCATCAGATACTGATATTAATTAACATTTACTAGATTTTTGTTGTAGATGGCGAAAAGGTTATGTCGTTTATTTATATATTATATATAACCTTTGATTAGGAGTCACTCCAAATCCAAAGAGGATTTTCGATTAGGTGTTCACAACAATATAATCTTAAAAAGGTAATATTTTCAGTTTATTTAATTTCGAGAAACAAAATCATCTGAACTTTTATTATCAAACAGAAAATGAAGATAACGGGCCTATCATTATTGAAGAAAGTAAACCACACATTTCTGGATTCTTCCTAGAAATACAAGAAAACAAATCAGAGGGGGAATAAAGGTCATCATGGTATATTTAGTCTTAATTCTGTTGACAATAGCTATTTTTAGTACAAGTGAGCAAAGTATGTCTTTTTCTCACGCGTCCAGAAATTGGCCGCACTCGCTTCGCTCTTGCGGCCAATTTCTGGACGCGTGAGAAAAAGACATGCTCACGTGTGCTAAACATGATTTTTTCCACAATCATGGAATACAATTTTCCCAAAAGAATAAAACATTGTACTTTGTTTATTAATGAAAAACTCAGAAGTACATTATGTTTACAATTTGAATTTAATTAACTAAAAATAAATACAAAAAAAATATTCCATCATGTAGAATGGTGCTCAGAGTATGCAACCAATTATATGCTTGTGTATTTTGCTCACTAGTGAAGAAAGTTATTTACTTTGCTCACTTGTGAAGAAAAATATTTACTTTGCTCACTTGTGATTAAATATGCTACTTTGCTCACTATTTTCAGTTGAATAAGAATGAATTTTGCTCACGATTGTGGAAAAACTGTATTTTTAAATCTTGCTACATAAACGATAACAAAAAATTGCCATTAAATTAGTTGTTCATTTAATATTAAATTTAATTATAATTTCCCATTTTTAACCAACTCAACTTAAATATAAATGCCCTTTATTAAGTTCATCATTAATTATTTTAGAATACCTTGAAATTAATATGCTGTTGATTTTGTGATATAGGTTAGCAAATGCATATGTATTATATATTTTTTTGTACTATAGGTTTTTGATGAAATATAATAACATAATGTATCAATATTTGGTGCTTATTTCATTTTATTTGTAAAAGAAATTAAATTTTAATAAAAATATTGGGAAAACTGCCATGAGAGGCATCTTGCGGCCCTAACTAACCAACATGCCGCTTTGGCGGTTCTATTGTTTTAACATTGAGTGCGCACTCCTGATCCTCCTTGGTGTGTGTATATCCATTTTACAATATGTTTGGGTATTTTCTAACATCATAAACGTCTAATATTATTTGATAATTATTATAGTTTTAGTCTATTATTGTTTTAAACTGGTTTTAAACTTAGTTTTAATAAACAAATCAGAACAGAGAATTAGGTTATAACATTGAATGACAGATGCAAACAGAATGACAAGAATAGAGTACCACGGAGAGGGTCGTAAGATAACGAGGGGTAGTTTGTTTGGATCGAAATCTTCCACCTCTCTCTTGCGTGTGACGGCAATTCTGTAAATGCCTATTTGAGACGGCCATAATAGGCTTAGCGTAAATCAACGAAGTTGGCCACAGTTGACATGAGTAACTTATTTCTTTATTAATAAGTTAAATTAAGGGTATATTGTATATTTTAAATTTATCAATCAATATTTACTTACGGAAGTTTATGTAAGTATCGATAATGCAGTACAATATAAAAAGTCGTCCCATGGAATATGAATATTTCATATTCCACTAGTGTAATATGATTAGCATTGAAGTTGACTATATAACGTACTTGTAATTCAATAGTTCTAGATAAAATTACTTCTGAAGTGACATGACCAAGCTAAGTCATTATTTAACTGTTGCACATTTTATTGTATTATATCATGTTGTTATATTATATTACAATTTCTAAATGATGTTTCTGTACTATTGTACTTCTTTATTTATTATTTTACAAAAGAAAGTCTATTTTTGTATTTCAAGGTGAATTAATATGTTTAATGCTTTAAAATTACTAATAAGAAATAGTTTCATACCGTAATTGTCATTCTTTTACGTTTGAATTTAGCGCTGAAAGGTATTCCTAAAACATGGCCTCTAGCTTTGAATATAGCCGTGTTCCTTCGAGCTGTGATTGTGTGCATCCTGATTAGTTTAATCGTGATCCTTTTGGATCATGATTTAAAAATTATATTTTTCTATTTAGGTTCTTTAATATGTACTTTATGAAACCCATTTGGATGTCATAAAGTACTTCTTAAAAGAACTCAAACCTAATTTCTGTTATTAGGTTGGTACGTAGTACCTACATTTCTAGACATTTGTCATTTGAAAGTAAATATTATTTAAATTGTAAACAATAACAATGAAACGTCATAGTTTCGAATATCAATCACTGTTACTGTTACCAACAATCAAATAAAAATTAAAATATTCCTAAAAATGAAATCACGTATATTTGTAAATATTTTTTGACAAAAGGACCAAAATAGAAAAAATAGTATAAAATACACGTTTTATAAGACATTTCAGCGCACTTGTCCCGTTAGAAAACTCGCGGCAAGCCGCTCGTTTCTAACAAAGACGCGTGCGATAAAATCATGTCTTATGAAACTTGTATCTTAATGTACTATAAGAGAACAAGTTAAATAATGTAAACACCATCTAGCGTCAAATATCATATACAGACCTATGCAAACTAACTTATTTTATTTTCTAAATACTCAACTGTTAAATGTTATATTCAGAATTAAAAATGGATCATATAGAAGTAAAAAAAAAGTTCTTGGAAAGGTATATGAAGTACGTTTACTTGAAACAAATCTTTTATGTAACATATTTTCTTTGTTTTCAAAAGTATGTTGGGTCATTTACATGCTTTTGTAGGCAAATCATATTTCCTTTGATTCAACAAACCTCACATTAATAAATTTCTAAGCTCGAAAACCTATTGTCGTCAGCCATTTTTAAATTTGGTCTGAAATAATCCGTGTGATCACTCAAAAAGGATGATTCAGAAGGGAAAGGTTGTCTAGTGATCACAAAATGAGAAAGTGGGGATAACGAATAGGTGAACGAAAAAACATACTTCTTCTTAATCATGATCACTTTGATGATTTAGATTGATAATCACAGCCCGAAGGAACACGGCTTATATAATACATATAAGAACGGCAACGCATATGACCTAGCAAGATACTATATCTGTCTCTTTTTATTCACAAAATTATTATAGATAGCTAGTGACTCCTACCACAAAACTGTGAACTACGATGAATCGTGCTGACAGCATTGCCAAATAGTACATTTCACAGGTAACAAGCGTGCTGCGTTCCGTACAGACAGCAAACGCGCACGGCCCGTATGCTCGGATGCTATGAGATAAAAAGTAGAAGGTTAGAAGTAGTAGAAGTTTTTTAGAAGTTTTTCTTGAATAAAGTAATAGTTTTGTTTTTCGAAATAATTAAAATATAAAGACTTACGTATTACGTTAGTAGGTTGGTGACGTATAAAGTAGCGCTCGTTATCGTTACATTGCGTTGATTATTGAATTTCTTACTACTGAATAGACCTGTGCGCCGACGAGGGTCAAGGCGGCGGCGGCGAATTGTTAAAAAAATAGCGGCGGCGGCGGCGCGCCGGCGTATGTGTTTTATTTTTTGACGGCGGCGGCGTACTTGATATTTCGGCGGCGCGCCGGCGTTTCAATACGAAAACTGGAGTGATTTACTCAATCATACCTACATAAAACGTAAACTTAAAATGAAATAGGTGAGAATTATGTTAATAATTTATCGCAATAGTGTAAATTATATCACATACCACATTTTTTCTTTACAAATATCAATTATCGTGTATGAATATAATTTAGTTTACGGAGAGTGGCGATAATGAACTTCGTTACTAAACATTTTTTACAATACACTCGTTCCGTATTAATGGCAATGGGAACTTCGTTATTATTTTTATTTAAATGTAAATAAACAAAGTGTTCTCAAATCATACTTTTACTTTTATATTAACTTAAAATGTCCTTCTGATTTTGGTTTGGTAAAATAATGAAATTTTTGATATATTCCTTTACACAGTTTTCCATTTTATGAACTACTGAAGATGTTTGGCAAAAATTTGTTGATCTGTTAATTAAGATGTCATTGTATATGTAAAGTCAGTGTTCCCTTCCAAACTTTAAAAGTGATTTATCCCTCCAAACACTCTAACAAAATTCCAATGGACCTTCTACATTTTTATTGCACCGTGACGTCATTTTTCAATGCGCCATGTAGTGATTTTTTTATGAACTAGAGATGGGTAGGTACCATGTTGTCAAGTAAAATAATTAAAAGGCAAACATTTATTTTCGATAAAAAAATATTTAAACAACACAGAAACTTAAATTATTTTGACTTTGATTATAAAGAAATTATTAATAAAGACAAAACAATTTATTTAAAAATAAAAACATAGTTTTATTCTTGTTTGTAACTTTCTTAATATCAAACTGGCAACTACGCAATTATCTGCCACTTTATGTAGTGTTTATTTCGCGTCTTTAGAACATATAACCGCGTTTCTGACTCGCATCTACCCGTCCTCTTGTCTTGAAATATTCATCATCACAAACTCTTTGTGTGAATTTATTTAATATGTTACGTTCTTATTTCCGCCCTTTCAAATTTTGTTTGAAATATATCTGGCCTCCTCAATGTGCAAACAAACTACTGCGCACTACATATACGTCATTTTTCCCTATCTCTCTCTTTTCATGTAAAAGGTCCATTGCAGACAGTAAATCCCTATCTAATAATATAGCGGGAAATTCAAATATTTTCACCATTAATTGATTACATATAACAAATACATATACAATAATTCTAGCGAATAAAAAACAAATAGTAATTCTTAAAAAAACATTTTTTTAGTCTCTGGTCTTCATCTACTACTTATTTATAAGTGAATACATACTTTTAGCATGTTTTTTGAATGTGATCGGGGCCCACATTAAATATGCAGCAGTTAAATTCACTACGTCGGTATAGGAGATTATTATATTATAGCAGAACGATTTTTGCATGGCGAATGTTTAAATATTTTCCAAATTTTATTTATAAGAAAATTACCACAAAATTGAAAAAAATCCCTCAATCCCTGGTAATACTTAAGAATCCTACGATTAGAGAACACTGTGTACAGTACAGATGACAGATCAGAACAGCAGTAAGCAGTCTTGGAAATCACAAGAAAAAAGATTTCTGTACATTAATATTTACGATTAATATGAATTTATTTACTGAAAATATAATCATTTATAATATTATAATGACGAGAACAACGACGGCGCGTCGTATAACAGATAGGCGGCGCGCCAGTAGTTGAAACGCCGGCGGCGGCGTGAAAAATATGTCGGCGGCGGCGGCGCACAGGTCTACTACTGAATAATAATGGCGTCTGCTCACTGCTGTGCATATATAGATTGTTTAAATTCAAGGAAATTATGTCCAGATATGTCTTTTTACTTCCTTGTACGTAAGTAAAGGAAGTATTGTAATCGCGAAAAATTTCGGTTTTCAGGTTTCAGCGGAAATATCCATTTTGATCATCCCTGAATCCATTTTGACTAATTTCGTCGTGACGTCTGTACGTACGTACGTATCTCGCATAACTCAAAAACGGTAAGCCGTAGTAAGTTGAAATTTTGTATTTAGGACTCCTATAACATCTAGTTGTGCACCTCCCTTTCTGGTTATTACACAATTTCCAGAAGTGTCACTTTACATGAAGCCTATAATAGATTTTAATAAAAAACTGTTTTAAAATATAATCCAAAACTTTTCAAATTTGGTATACAAGACTTTTATGTCAATCGAAATAACATAATAGATTTTGGTTAAAATAGGCTAATCGGAAGTGGTACATTACTTGAAATTGTTAACAGTTTTTCTTGAATAAAATGATTTTATTTTGATTTTAGAAATAAATGCTTCAAATAAAAGTTTTAGAGAATTAATTTCTGCGTCTAGCACATCAAGTATTATTAAATTAGCTCTTAAGCGTGATATGTAAATTTAAAAATTATATACTTTTTGTTTTTGTAATAAAGCTTGCTATGGACAAAAAAATAAAAAAAATCTGATGTGGCCAGCACATAACCTCTCGCCGTATATTTTACCTGGCTGTATGCATAAAGCAAAGAATATTTTTATAAATACAAATAATATATTCATATAAATCTATGACGTATAAACTTCTTTATTATTCAATAATAGCATGTCTCAACATAAAGATATTTTACCATAAATTATGTTACAATAAATTACAAAGTAGAGTTTACCATATATAAATATTAGGCTGGTAACAGCAATTTTCAATTCGAACAACCTTGTTTACTCTCTCTTCATATTCTTCTAGTAAAAACATTAATTTTGGGCGGTCTAAAATGTATATATCTGGATTGTGCATCTATTCTTACATATCTTCTTTTACATTTTATTTTTTCATACTTTTTATATCTAAATAACACTAATTCCCTTTAATAAAGTGACGGATAGATTGCACTCCGATTATTCTTATATTGATGTGTAATTTTGTCAATATTTACAACTTACTTGTGAAGAATTTGATAGCTTTTTCGCAATTCAAAGTTACTCTAGTCTACAGTGCTGGTGTACATTGTCCCATAATGTTTGAAACAAATTTAAGTCCTTCAACCTAGACTTGTCATCTCCATAATAGAGACAGATCAAGAATTAAGGGATTCTCCAAGTAAATTTTTCTTTCGTTACTCATTATTTCTGACACTGACATTTATCTGTCACAAATAATTAAAATTTTCAACTATTTTTCATGGCATCCTTTCGGTTGTAAAATTAATTACAACAGTTTATTTTATATATTATATTCCTTTTATCTCTAAATCTATAGAATATATATAAAAATATTTAAATTTATCAGAAAGAGAATTTATTTTTCTTTAATATTATCAAGAAAAATTTTCAAAAAATAATATTTAGAAGTTTTTTTTTCAAGAATCTTCTACTTCCGGTTGTCCAATTGTTACCAAAACCTTTTCAGATCTTCCCATGAATGTCCGATTGGGAAATACGTAGTTAAACAAATTTAAAGTCTTATAGTTTTTGAGTAACCGTCCTTCCAACATCCTACATACATACACACACACACACACACACACACACACACACACATACATCCACACACACACACAGACATCATCGTAAAAATGTTAAAATCGGATTGTAGGGACCTTAAAACGTGCTTATACAATAAAATCTGGATATGCGATTTTTAGCATGAATGCAATACCTCTCTTAGCGAGAGGTAAAAAGTTCATATCAAATTACGTTAAATATGTGCAATTTTATGATTCGTACAATAACAAATATATTTTTATTGTGAAATTAGTCATATTCATTTTTGTAATCAAATATTTCTTTGTTGTAATCAAAACTCTCTTCGGCCCTTCGGGCTTTCGTGACTATTGCCAAATGGCAACAAGTTTGAGAAAGAAACTGGAGAATTATTATCTAATTTATCGAACTCTCGAATTATATTTAATTAGATTATTTTTTGATCTACAAATTTGTTTCAAACATTAAGACACAACTGTCATGTTATTGTGACACCATCTACTGTCGTTATTAATTAGCTTCATTCATTTACACAGTACAGTTGGTAAGTCTGTTTTGATAACTAGAACACAATTTTGATAAATATCTGACATTTGTCAACAAAAGCTACAGAGATATATAGAAAATAATTCTGCCTCAGAATATGTAAATAAAGTATTTCGATTGCTTTTAGTGTTATTTCCAAATTTTCTTTACATAAGTTAAATCTAAAGAATACTAATACAAGTTCCAACTCTGGTGTTTGTCTGTGTATACGAGTACATTATCTATAAAATCGAGTATAAAATTTTGTTTTTACAATAATATATAAATTTTATATTTAATATTGGTTTATCTGCATTTAATGCTTTAGTAAATATCGTCAAATTTGAGAGAGATTCTAATGATGTCATTTTTATGTATTTTACATTTATAAAGTAATTTTTATATTAATTCAATATAAAATTTCATATTCATCAACTATGAAATTGTGGATCTAGTGAAAAAGAATTAAATGAATTTAAGAGACAATTAGGTGAAAAATTTAAAATGAAGGATATGGGATTAGCTACGTATTAATACATAACAAATAGAAATAATTCAATATATTAAACTATACAAATGCAAATACAGGTATTGATCAAAATTTTCATTATTATGCTAACAAGAGAAAAAGTACCGTAGTTGAATAGAAATGTAGACAACTAATTAGCAGTTTTAATGTATGCAGCTGTAAGCCTTTTAAGTAAATTCCAGGATCGCGGGAGTGAAATGTTATTAAAAACTATAAATAATGTTACGTTAGGTAAAAGGAACTTTAAAACTTTATTTAGTTTTTAACAGCATGAAAACCAAAGCGATACAAGGATTTGTAGATGCAAATTGGGCAGGTGATACAAAGGACAGGAAATCCACATGGGGATATTTGTTTACAGTTTTTGTTTCGTGGAATTAAAAAAAAAACAGTCCTGTTTATCTCTATCATCTACAACACAATCCGAATATATCTCTTTATGCAGCTGTAACTGAAACATGTAAGCGCAAAAATCTTTTACTACACTTTAATATTTTGGATTATAAGAAGATAGAAATATCGAATCAAATTACGAGTAGCATACAATAATAAAAATAATAAAAGATTAAAACATTTAGATATAAAGTACCATGTTATAATCGTTAAAATTAAAGATTACAGCATTAATTTAAAATATATTAAAACCGATGATCATATATCAGACCTTTGGATAAAACTCTGTTTAAGAAATTTAGGGATTTGTTTTGTATGTTTTGTTTTATTTTCACGTTTCTTGTAAATAACAAAGTATTTGTTGAGGAAATTATTGAAATAACAACTACTTTGAATATGACATTATAAGAAAAATGTAGCTTTTAATAAATACTGTCTGCTTGAAACGAAATGTGTAGATAAATTCATTTCCTAATAATCAATAATCCACCAATGCAAAAGTAATGTATTAACTACATACGATTTTTACCTCCCGCTACCCTTGGTAAGGGAGGTATAGGGATCGTGCTAAAAATCGCATATCGAGATTTTGGTAAATGACCACGTTTTAAGGTCCCTAGAATCCATTTTTAACATTTTCACGATGATGTCTGTGTATATGTATGTATGTAGGTATGTTTGTGTGTGTGGATCCTGTTTACGCTCTAACTCAAATACTATCATTCAGAAAATTTTGAAACCATGTATTTCTACCTTATTCTAATATGGAAATATCTGATTAGATTTTGGTGGCAATCGGATAACCGGAAATGGCAGTTTACTTGAAGCTCAAGATAGTTTTTCTTCAAAAAATACCTTTAAATGTAATTTTTTCTCAATTTGTTATCATAATAATTAAAGATTATTCCATTTTCTACAAGTTTGCTTTAATACTTTTTCTATATATTGTATGGATAAATTTATAAAGTAATATAAAAATTATATACATAGGTAAATGGCGGGAGTTACTGTGTTGGTCACATCAGATTTTTTTGTTGTCAACAATAGTTTTGGAGTCACAAATATTTTTTTTGATAAATAAAATTTCTTGAAAACATGCGAACTAGGTATGTATATTGTTTTGTTAGTAAAAAATTGCACTTTGCATAGAAATAGTTGAAGTAAAGATGTATTTGTTACACACACATTAGACATACTGTGATAATTGTGATGAAAATATAAATTACTTACTCAAATATGGATGTCCTGCTACATGCCTTAAAATATGAATTTCTTGTTTAATTGCTTCATAACTAGTTCCACTATCGCCTGGAGCACTGTCATTACTTAAATCTATTATTTTAGCTGCAAATTCTTTCCCTGTTTCTTTATCTATACATCTTCTTACAGTTGAACTGATTCCTCTATAAAAATTGCCAAATTATATAAGATTTAAAAAGTACTGTATATATTATAGTGGATATATTACCTTCCTAATATCTCTTTTGGTTCGTATTTTGCGTAAAATCCCTTTGCGATATCTTTATCAGGCAATTTATCATCATCATCGTCCTTAGCCATTCCTCAAAAGCAACAACCAGAACCAGATAATCAACACATTAACTTAAACAAATACAGAGGTTATGTTAAAAAAGTTCCATCAATTTATAATTCATTGTCCATGAACAATTTTACTTATTTTAAAAAACAATGGTAAAGAGATTTAATATTAAAAGAAGTATCGTTAGTTTTTATTTCGAAATTTAATAGTACTTTTAGTTGTCAATTTATATTATGCGTTGTGAACAAACAACACAGAACACAGCTCACAGCAAACTTCAACGACAGACTACAACCTGACACTGTCGCTGTCGCTGTATTATCGGCTGGGCTGAAATCATAGAGTTACGAATACATATACAGGGAGTATAAAGATGATTGTGGGCAATGACCTTTATGCTTAGTGACGGAAGGGGAATGAAGCGTCTACCATATTGTGTATCTCCATTTTAACGCGTTATTCAAATGTTTCCATTTTACTCCTAATTGTAGAATAAAGTTACACTGGAGTAATAAAACAATAGGAATAGTGTAATTTACTTGAATAAATCCAACGTAGAAAACAAATAATATCTACCGTAATACAATGTTTTTATTTATACAAAATAATTCTGTAACTAAAATAAAATACATAATTATTTTTAAAACTTAAAGAAATACAATAAATATAAATATCTGAAACTAATATCCTTCGAACAGAATTAATTGTTATATTGTTGTCGTCGACTTTGTGATGAATCTTTTATATTTTTTACAATGTAGTATAGTCGTATGGAAATATATTTTTCTGAAATAAATAATATGATTTTCCATTGGATTTTGATCATTGGCGTGTTCAGTTGAATTTTCAAAAATATTTTTATTAATAGAAAACTTTTTCTTCAAGTGAATTCTACTACTTTCTAATAAAGCATGTCTTATATTTTTTCCGCAATTTTACAAATATTTCGTTCACATGACGAGGGATACAAAATGCCACCTTTATTTTTAACACTTATTAGAGATGAATTATTACTGCTTACATGGCCACTACGTTCATTTTCTTCCATTGCTTCAACACATTTTTCACAATGGATAACTTTTTTTAATTGTCTAACTACAAAACCACTTAGGAAGTACGATCGAAACTATTTTCTGGAAAATGTTCTGAACATCCAATTCTTCGTATTGCTTTTAACCAAACATTTCTTTTTTCCAAGTTTTTTGGAAATTTTAATACAAAAATTGAAAAATAGCAGGAAACTATTTATTTAGAAAGAACACTTTATTATGAAAATACTTACGCATGAACGGTTATTTTTCTTTTCCTTTCAATAACTTTCTGCGCAGCTGATTTCCTCCCAGTACGATTAATGCAGCCCAACACAGAGCACACTGGTATATTTATAAATAAAATTTACTAAATATACCCAGAAAAGTTTAAAGAACAAATTTGAAATAGCACCCGTTAACGCAAGCAAAAGCAAATAACGAATCAGAAATGGAACTATACAAGATGGCGGACCATTTCCCCGCACGGCTTCAAGATTTCAGGCTTACGCTCCCTCTAGTAAATATTCTTAACTCTATGGCTGAAATGATGTTTGTCGCGCTATCTACTGGTAGAACTGGTTAATTAATTTCTAACAAAACCTTATATACAGGCGCGGCGATCAAAACAAAATTATAAATTAGATTCTAGATCGTATTGTTTATGTATAATGTGCATTTCCTTTAAAAAAATTAAATTGCGAAAAATGAAGTAAATTGCGCATTGTACATTTTAATATTTAAAATAAAATATAATTTCGCAATTTTTACTTCTCAAATTTAGAATTTGCAAAGGAAATACGTATTTAAGCATCCATGAATAAAACAACATACTTTTATTAGAAAAAATAAAGAAAGAAATGTATTATCGACAATCAAATTTATTTACAAAAGAACAACGAAAAACAGACGAAACAACAATTAAATATACAAAAAGAAATAATAAATAAACAATAACAAAACAAACTTGAAAAATAACAAAAACTATACATAAACAAAAAACTGGAGCAAAATAGAACTTGCCCAATTTTCAATTTTTTGTTCGAGCATAACTAAGCGCTCCGTTAAAAATAATACAATTATCATTAATATTAGTTGTCTTTTTGCCAGTTAATATGTCATCTTTTTCATTAATATAATAATGAAATATGAAATATCAAATTAACAGATTTCTAGTTTAACTAAAAAAAATTGTTTTAGTCTATGAAACACCTGCACAACACGCAGCGAACGTATTACGAGTATATTCCTGAGCAATATTAGCCCAGAAGTACTGCTATTTAAATTTCCAATGCAAACATTGCATTGAAGTGTAGGTAGATTTGATTATTTCCCCTAGTTGATACACACGTCATCAATTTCTCCTACACGTATTACTAAACTTTTATCTAACATCTTTACACACATGGCATATATGGAGATTTTTATTCGCTATATCATTATTGTCATACGTATTAAAGTAAAGGGGTTATATGCTATCTTCGTCCAACCAACGGCGAAAAATGAAATAGAAACGGTAGTGTAATCGCGGCAACGAATGACTATCAAATATTTGAATATTCATGTCATTGTCAAATAAAAGTTAAAGAGCACAAAATTCTACATCAGAATCAATAAACAAAATTAATTTTTGCATGCTCTATAACGGCAGAAATTAGTTATGAAAATGTCGAAAAACACCCGAAAAATATTAATAGCCTTGGAATTGAAATTTAAAAAATAATAAATGTTAGCGATTTAGCTGTCAAGGTAGATTAATTTATTTATATTAGTTGTAATTTCTATTAAAGTGAAAAATTATTTTTTAATTAAATAAATATATAATTGTTCGCTTGAATAGGTATTACAAATAATACCTAAAAAAATTAACCTAACTTTACAGGTAAAACGTCAAACATTAGGTACGTGAAGCTGGCACAACCATTCCGGCACAATCACACAAAATCAATCAGAAAATTTAGTACTCATTAATTACTAATTAATTACCCAAAAACCAAATTTATTACGGCTGCTTTTTAAAAAATACATAGGGTTGTGCCAGCTTATGCGTTAAGCTAGCACAACCGCAAAAAATACAATATAAAATATTAAACATCATGGCCGCTAGTATGAACAAGTGATTAAGGGTGATTAGCGAGCATTTGATTAGCATTGTTTTATCTCTTTCAATCGTTTATGTATCATTTTAGAGAAAAATACTTCAAGTAATAGTTATAGAAAAATTAATTCCACGCATCTTTTATTTGAAGTATTTTTTTCTAAAATAAACTATAAACGATTGACAGAGATAAAACAATGCTAGTCAAATGCTCGCTAATCATCCTTAATCACAGTTCATACTAGCGACCCATGCTACCAATTAATTACTAATTTATTACTAATTTATTACTAATTTATTACTAATTAATTGCTAATTAATTATTCATTAATTACTACCATACCATTGTAAAAGGGGAGAACACATACAATATACTTTTTAACCATTAGACAATAATGAACTGTTAATGAAATTCGTGAAATAATATCGTAACTCAATTTTCAATATTGTTTAATTCATATGCATTTTACGATTCATTAATCGATCAGTCAATATAGAAAACGACTGAGCAATTACTACACTTCAAAATTGTAATTAATTCAACACTAGTTTCGATATTGATTAATCGATTATTGCACTTCAAAATGCATAACAATTGATTGTGTTCAAGTAATCAATTCGAAACTTGATTTGGTTGATCGAGTAATTGTATCACAACTGGTTGTACTCCAGTATCCAATTTGAACTTTGCACAACCAGTTCTAATGCATTTCTAAGTGCATCAGTCGATTAATCAATATCGAAACTCGTGCACTTATAAGTATATTAGTCGATTAATCAATATCGGAACTTAAGTGTTGAATTAATTACTCAAGCACAACCAGGTCTAATGCATTTATAAGTGCATCAGTCGATTAATGTTTCACAAACTACATTTCAGGTACTCGTGTTCGAGTAATCAATTCGAAACTTCAGATTTGATATTGATTAATCTATTAATGTACTTCAAAAATGTATTACAACTGCTTGTGCGCAAATAATCAACTCCAAATTTGAGTTTCGATATTGATAATCGACTGATGCACTTAGAAATGTATTAGAACTGATCGTGCTCGAGTAATTATTTCAACACTTGAGTTTCGATGTTGATTAATCGACTCATGTACTTATAAGTGAATTAGACCTAGTTGTGCTTCGAATAATTAATTCAACACATGAATTTCGATATTGATTAATCGACTGATGTGCTTAGAAGTGCATTAGAACTAGTTGCGCTACGAATAATTAATTCAACACTTGAGTTTCGATATTAGTTAATCGACTGATGTACATAGAAGTGAATTAGAACTGGTTGTGCTCGAGTAATTAATTCAACGCTTGGGTTTCAATATTGGATAATCGACTGTTGTACTTAGAAGTGCATCCAGAACCGCTTGTGCTCGAGTAATTAATTTAGCACAAAAGTTTCGCTATTGATTAATCGGCTGATGCTCTTAGAAATGCATCAGAACTGGTTGTGCTCGAGTAAATAATTCATCACATGAGTTCCGATATTGATTAATCGACTGACGTACTTATAAGTGCATTAGACCTGGTTGTGCTTGAGTAATTAATTTAACACTTAAGTTTCGCTATTGATTAATCGACTGATGCACTTAGAAATGCATTAGAACTGGGTGTGCAAAATTCAAATTGGATACTGGAGCACAACCAGTTGTGATCCAATTACTCGATCAGTCAAATCAAGTTTCGAATTGATTACTTGAACACAATCAATTGTTATGCATTTTGAAGTGCAATAATCGATAAATCAATACCGAAAATCAAGTTTAGAATTAATTACAATTTTGAAGTGTAGTAATTGGTCAGTCGTTTTCTATATTGACTGATCGATTAATGAATCGTAAAATGCATATGAATTAAACAATATTGAAAATTGAGTTACGATATTATTTCACGAATTTCATTAACAGTTCATTATTGTCTAATGGTTAAAAAGTATATTGTTTGTGTTTTCCCCCTTCACAATGCAATTAATTAATAATTAATTGGCAATTAATTAGTAATAAATTAGTAATTAATTGGTAGCATGATGTTTAATATTTTATATTGTATTTTTTGCGGTTGTGCTAGCTTAACGCATAAGCTGGCACAACCCTATGTATTTTTACCTTCCGTCACCTATAGGTAAGGAAGGTATTGTCTTTGGTCAAAAAATTCGGTGGTGAGTTTTTATTGAATAAGCACGTTTTAGGGTCTTTACACTACGATTTTACTATTTTTACGATGATGTCTGTATGTGTGTGTGTGTGTTCGTGTGTGCGTGTGTGTGTGTGTGTGTGTGTGTGTGTGTGTATGTATGTGTGTGTGTGTGTGGACCGCTTTTCGTGCACGATATCTCCAATACTAGAATTCCAAAAATTACAATTCTTGCGTATTCCTCTTCCTTACAACCATATGCAGACTTGATTAGATTTTGGTTATAATTGGTCAACCGGAAGTACCCTCATTTGAAGATTTTATCAGTTTTTCTTGAAAAACTCAGTTAAATGTTATTATAACTTAAAGAATATATTATTCTCTATACGATTTGATTGCATTTTATATTACATATTCAACAGATATAGAGTTAAAGAATTATAAAGATAATAAATTTTATAATTCAGCCAGCTATGCTAACTTAACCATGGAAACTGCTAATATATTCAGGTAATTCAAATTGACAGATGTCAGTATCAATAAATAGTAAATGTAAGAAAGAGTAAGGGAAATAACTGTAGTGTTGAACGTTTCTAGAAAGATATAAGAGAGAAGATTACACTGGTTTGAACATGTCGTGAGGAGAGATGAGTATATTGGAAGAATGAATAGCTTATAACAGAAGGTGGAAGAAACATAGAAAGACCAAATATAAGATGCAATTCGCATAGTTTTATTAAATAATTTAACTGGAAATATAGGATCTTTTCTGTGTAGGGCGCGTGCAGTGACGTGACTTTACTGACTTTGGCTAGCAGATACGAATGTGGACTCGTGTCAAAATGACAGCTAATAATTACGTCCATAACTGACAAATGTCATAATTTTTCATTCAAAATTTCATGATTTTCTTATTTCATGTGGTTTATTTATTATCAGGCGTGTGGAATTCAGTTGCCGAGAAAAGGAATCATAAAATACTAAAAAATGAAATTTTGAATGAAAAATTTTGACGTGAGGATGACCCGCAAAACAGAAATGAATGGAAGAAGAAAATAAAAAATAGCGACCCCTAACGAATGGGAAAAGCTAAAGAAGAAGAAGATGTCAGTGTCAAGTGCCATTTACATGAAATAATATTACTGGAAATTTATAATCTTTTGCAAGAAAATTTATGTATGGAATTTATACATAATACACAGGATTGTGCTGGCCACAACAGATTTTTTAAAAAGCAGCCGTAATAAATTTGGTTTTTGTGTAATTAATTAGTAATTAATGAGTATTAAATTTTCTGATTTATTTCGTGTGATTGTGCCGGAATGGTTGTGCCAGCTTCACGTACCTTTAAACATTTGTTAATTTATCTGCTTCATTTCCATGGCTATCAGTATTTTTGGAGTGAATTTCGACATTTTCATATTTGTTTATTGATTCAAATGAAGAATTTTAAGTTCTATAACTTTCATTTTAAGCATTATTACCTAAAATAATTAGGGGTACAGGAAATACTGAAAATATGATTTTACATTTTAAAGTCCTATGTTCCGGTGTCGCGGTCAACACCTTGTATAAACGAGAGCTGGACAATACTTGCAAGAAAAGCACTTTGGCTCCCAAGTACTTTCTATTTATAGTACCTACTTTGTACTGGGCCAAGTAAGTCTATTCACAAGTATAGGTGTATCTTTTTCGAAGGTTTTTTAAGGTGTCTCGGGTAATATTAATTATAGAGCAAAACCGTTTGCATATTCCAGGACCGACTTTTCTAAGCTTTTTAATGATATACAAGTCTAGATTCTTTTGTTTTAAACATAAATAAAAAATAAATTATTAATTTTTTTGCAGTGAAAAAATTGAAAATAATTAAAAAACAAATAAAAGCTCTATTATGGATCACCTTTTGTTTATTTTCAATATTATTTTCTTCAGTTCTTATCATTTCTTCAATTTATATACCTCAGACCATATTAGACCACTTTTTTCGACTTGTGCCAAAACCAACATTAATTAAGAATAATTTTAAAAACATAATAGATATAGAAATAAAATAAACAAATGATGATTTGTAATAGATTTTTTCATTTGTTCCTTAATAATTTTAAAGTTTTTAACCCTAAAAAAAATAATTTGTTATATTCATGTTTAAAATAAAAGAATGTAGGCTTTTTATATATCATTGAAAACCTTATAAAATAAACAAAATGATGAGACTATTTATAAAAATATAAATTTGTTGTATATCTCAAGACTTATTAAATTTTCAAAAAAATTAGTTTCACTGTATTAATCTCTACGCAGGTACAAGGTTTGTCTAACCAATTTTCTCCAACTATCATAATAAATAAGATTTTGGAAAGAAATTAGCAAAAAACGTGTTTTTGCCTGTAGTTCGAAAACAAAAGAAGATGAGAAATTAATGTGGCGACTATTAAACTCTTCTCTATCGTTAATATTACCCGAGATACCTTAAAAAAATGGAAAATGGGACATTCTGTACTTGGTACTGAATACTTAGAAAAATACTTGAAGTAGATACAATGAAAAGTACTTGAAGTGTTTTAAATGTACTTGAAGTACTTTAAATATACTTGAATTTAAAAGTTAACATATTTATATGTTGAGACTTGTTTGTTCGTGTCATTCTGTAAGTGTTTCTTTTCAGTGGTGTAATGTTATACCTGTAGTACAGAACATGTGAATTTAATTTTTATTTTTTCAGCAAAAATATGAAAGTAAAGATATATTTGCATTTTTTTTTTGGCATAAATAGATTAATTTTAATCTGTATACTACATATAGGTCAATATTTATATTATCTATCTATTTACCTACAAGGATTCTTGTTTTAAATAACCCAATCAATATTGCTCATTGAGATTTATGTCATTAAACACAAACAATCAGAAAAGTATCAATTTTCTGAAAAGAGTACTTGCACCCAAATTATCAAATATTTTTTCAAGTACTTTGGAAAATAAAAAAGTACTTGTACTTCAAGTACCTACATTTAGAAACATTAAGATACTTTATACTTGTATTTTAAGTAATGCTTTCCGGTACTTTTACAGTTCTGTATATAACATTGAAATTTTCAATTTTACACATTTTTTTTATATTTCATCTGCGCACCTTAAAATTGGTACCGATCGACTCAGCTCGACGAGTAGAATCCAAAAATATATTGGGTTCATATAATTTTCACATTCCATAAAGAAAACATTTACCATTATATTAATTAAATATTTCAAATTGAATAAATCAATATGATATTACGAAAGCAGAATTTGTATAATTTATACAAGATAGTAAAATATGTATATTGAATTTATTTGAGTTATTGAATTTCAAACAATACTTTTTTTTATAAAAAAAGATAAGATATCAGCGAAGTTGACGTAATAGAAGTTGGACCGTCATTAGTGTGCTTGTTTATATTGTATGAATGTACGTATAGGTAGTGTTGAACAGTTTTTATTCTTTTTTGTTCCATATTAACCTATATGAATACATGTAATCAAAAATATATGTAGATATTTTATATTATATTTGATGAAATGACTAATTACTTTTTCCTTTTAATGAGCACTCATGCATTGTATTATCGCTGAAAAAAGTTTAAAATTCTATTCATCATCTAAAAGAAGGAAATAGTGGAATAGAAGAGTAATTACATTTCAACTTTTGAATAATCGCAGTCAGTTTTCAATTCATCGCTCAATCACTCGTAAAAGTTTTACGAACTCAGGAACAAAATATTCAGTTTAATTAATATTTTTACACCAAATTAATTTTACTTTAAAAAATTTCATTTATTTACCACATAATATATAAATATAAATTTATAGTTTATAGTACCTTACATCTGAAAGAGCAAGTAAGTATTAATTTTATGTATATTTAATGTCATGTAAACTTGTATTAAAACTAGGATTTACAACAGATTCTTATAATCCTTTTATAGTTATATTTAACATATCAGCAGTACCGTAACATATTTTGTAAACTTTAGTTATCAGTTGTAAGAGGTCATAATACATGAGTAATTTGACCGAGTTATAGCAGAGAAACCGACCTTGGATATTCAGTTAAAGTAAGTTTTTAGAATAGTAAACAACTGTTTATTTCATTATGACAAGAGAAGATTACTTTATTGGAATTGATGTGGGTACGGGTAGTGTCAGGGCTGCCCTAGTTAATAAATCCGGCGAAATATTAAAAGTATCTGTTCATCCAATTGTTACATGGAATCCTAAAGCCAAATTTTATGAACAATCGTCACAAGACATATGGCAAGCTTGTTGTACAGTAGTCAAAGTAATTTGTTAGGTTAGTTATCAATTTTATGTATGTACTTAAATATTGAAAGTATTGCAGGACGTACTTAAAGATGTGGATACTGAGCAAGTAAAAGGAATTGGATTTGATGCAACTTGTTCATTAGTGGTACTTGATAAAGAGAAGAAACCGCTAACAGTTAGTATAACAGGTAAAGTAAACTATTTGCTGGTATAATCAGTTTTTCACTGTCATGTTTAATTTATTGTCACTTAAAAAAAAACGTTTTATGATAAAATATTACTTTATAATGCCACCAGTCATTGTGAGACTGCAACCCTTTACAAAAAGTTGATACGAAGAAATATTTATATATATTTTTTATTATTTACTAAAATATTCCATGTTTATTAACATATAAAAATATTTACTCATAAAGAAGACATACGAAGAAATATTTATATATGTTTTCATTATTTACTAAAATATTCCATGTTTATTAACATATAAAAATATTTACTCATAAAGAAGACTACAAAAAGTTGATACGAAGAAATATTTATATATTTTTTCATTATTTACTAAAATATTCCATGTTTATTAACATATAAAAATATTTACTCATAAAGAAGACTATTCACAATACGGGCATACTTTTATGGAATATTTTAAATAAATAGACGGACTTCACATTGAACTTATTGCATTTGTTTTAAGATAGTTTATTAAGGGATATATTGCATATGTCTTAATTTTTTCACATCTCGAGGCTAGACTGATTTAACCGTGTCTTCCATAGCAATTTCAAGAATATCTGCTACCATAGTACCTGCGATGCATCTTTTTATTGTTTATTCTTCTCTTCATGTGGGGGATGTAGAGCGCCATCATAACCAATTATTAAAAAAAATTGGAGCAACATAATTCCCGTAGAAAAATAGTAAATATCACGTCTATTTACTTCTAATATTATACATATAATATCTAATTGAAGAGCCATTTCACCTAAAAATTTAGAAAATATTTTTTCATACGATTTTTTTAGCAATTAATTTGCCGCACACTAATATTTTAAATGGCGCACCCTCGCGCGTACCATTGCTATCTCGAGAAACTATAAGAGATATACAAGGTTGATTAAATTAGCAAACATATTTCAATGAGAAAAAAACTTAATACAAGCGATCTTACGGCTTTAACAGCAGATACATTTTGGGGTACCTCTATATTCAGGGCATAGAGTTAAGAATAATCTTAGAAACACCGTTTTTACAATAGCAAAATGCACAATATAATACCAAGCATTAACAAAACTACCAACACACAACGAAACAAATTATCGACGCCAAAATCATCTTTATCACATGATTGACAGAGTGACATGAATATTCAAATATGAATATTAATGGACACGTGTGTTTGCCCTTGTTGAAACATTAATACAAATTAGAATTTTATTAACAAAATTCTAATTTGAATTCAATTATTTGAAAATTACATTTGTTACCGCGGTTAAAATACAGTTTCTATTTCATTTTTCACCGTTGGTTGGACGAAGATAGCGTATACCCGTCTGAAACACCGACGATAATGAGATAGCGAATAAAAATCTCATATATGCCGAATATCTGCGACAAATAGTAATGACGTGGGGATCAACTCGGAGATACAGAATATATGTATTTAAGTTAACAAAAATTAAATGGCGGGAGATATTGTGCTGACCACATCAGATTTTTACATCATATTTTCATGTTTTTAATTCCAAATTTACAAAACTATGCAACCAAACTGATATCTTGTCATATTGTGCTCTCAGCGGTGATGATTAGAGAACAGACAGATTTTTTAGGGCGCGGGCATACAGCTGTTTTAAGTGTCCTTGAAAACATATGTGCAGGCGCCCCACTTGTCATAGTGACAGTACAGCCATTTTGTTTGTTGTTTTGTGGTAGTGTATGGTCTGTTGAGTTTTTGAAAACTTATTATGTACGATTGAAACATATTGTAAAAACATTTCAAATTAAATATTAATGAAAATTTCTCAAAAATGTCATGAATCGCCCGTTTTATTCCAGAAATTTTAATTAACTTTTATGTAGATAAAAAAGTCTCGAGTTTCATGTGTTTTGAATAAATAATTACGCACCATGGAGCAGTGCATTGCGGTACATGGCGTGGAAACGTTTTTTTAAAAACAATGGCTAGTACCACAAGCCTTGATTTGAAAACGCTTTATTGAAAATGTCAAATGTCAATATTTAATTTCATCATTATGTGTGAAGAACGATTTTTTCCAAAATATCTTTTTAAAGCAGAACATACTTTCTATTCAAATATAATATAATAGTTCTCCAAAAATAAGGGTGAAATTAAATATAGAAATTTGGCATTTTCAAAACAAGGCTTGTGGTACCAGCCAATATGTGTACCTACATGTTTGTAGTGATGTTTTCTCAAAAATAAATAATATAATTTCAGAAAATATTTGTTTGTTTTATTTATCAAAATAAAAAAATATATATTTAATACGGTATTGTTATAAAAATAATAATTTGATATGAAATATTTTTAATATCTTGTTCTTAGGGAAATAAATAAAAATAACAAAATATTTATAATATCCTGATGAGTGTTCGAATTTATAAATCATGAAATAAAAGACTAATCTACATTATATGAAATATTCGTACAACAAAATCAGATTCTGTATAACACACTGTAAGTATAGAAAATTAAATCATCTTCCCTTTGATTCAAACTATTTTTCCAAACTTCTTCACCTTAATGTCCCGCGCCCACACTGATAAAATTAGTTTATTAATTTAATTTTATGTAAGTAGCGATTTTTTACGTCACTACTTAATGCTTTAAAATAAGCTGACATTCTCAAACACAATTTACAAAAAAAACTTTAGGCACACAATAAATGTTTACACCACACCTCAATGTAAGGCAGCAAACTGATTCCAACTTTTGAATTAGCGCTAAGGAAAACTATGACAGAACAGATGGCGCTGTTATCAGGGCGCTGGAACAGCTGATCGCAGGGTTACTGGAAACAACTGAGTGTCCGAGCCCTCGGGGTCCACACAGAGACGGCTTTAGGACTTGAACCTTTATTTTACATTTTGTAAGAAGGACAGGGATCCTATTGTTAACTGTATCCATCGCATGTCGAAGTCATTGCAGACACAGCTAATTTATTGACATCAGATATTATTTTTGAATTTTCAGTGTAAATTTTATTTTCTATGCAACATTACACTTGAATTTAAAAACACTTTTCAAACCGATACTTTTGTCCGATGTTAAAGTTATGTCGAAAAAGGAACAGTCGAAACGTCGAAACCGCTATGTTTTATAGACTTTAGTTTATTGAAAAAGCATTATGTATCCACAATTCTTCTACCGCAAATTTCATCGCCATTCATTTCAGAAGATTATATTTCTATTACGAAATCCTCTCTTAACGACAATGAAGACTCTAAAAAATAAATGAATACAAATTATATAGTTATTGCTTTAAATGTTTCTATTCAAAATTCTAAGAACTGAGAGTTTCTAAAATTCGCAAAAAAATTAACCACAGATATTATATCTCCATGGGGTAATTTTTACCTCTCGCTAAGAGAGGTATTGGATTCATGCTAAAAATCGCATATCCAGATTTTATTGAATAAGCACGTTTTAAGGTCCCTACAATCCGATTTTAACATTTTTACGATGATGTCTGTGTGTGTGTGTGTGTGTGGATGTGTGTGTGTGGGATGTTGGAAGGACGGTTACTCAAAAACTATAAGACTTAAAATTTGTTTAACAACGTATTTCCCAATCGGACATTCATGGGAAGATCTGAAAAGGTTTTGGTAACAATTGGACAACCGGAAGTAGAAGATTCTTGAAAAAAAATCTTCTAAATATTATTTTTTGAAAATTTTTCTTGATAATATTAAAGAAAAATAAATTCTCTTTCTGATACATTTAAATATTTTTATACATATTTTATAGATTTAGAGATAAAAGGAATATAATATATAAAATAATGTTGTAATTAATTTTACAACCGAAAGGATGCCATGAAAAATAGTTGCAAATTTAAATTATTTGTAACTGACAGATAAATGTCAGTGTCAGAAATAATGAGTAATGAAAGAAAAATGTATTTGGAGAATCCCTTAATTCTTGATCTGTGACTATTATGGAGATGACAAGTCTAGGTTGAAGGACTTAAATTTGTTTCAAACATTATGGGACAATGTACACCAGTACTGTAGACTAGAGTAACTTTGAATTGCGAAAAAGCTATCAAATTCTTCTCAAGTAAGTTGTAAATATTGACAAAATTACACATCGATATAAGAATAATCGGAGTGCAATCTATCCGTCACTTTATTAAAGGGAATTAAGGTTATTTAGATGTAACAAGTATGAAAAAATAAAATGTAAAAGAAGATATGTAAGAATAGATGCACAATCCATATATACATTTTAGACCGCCCAAAATTAATGTTTTTACTAGAAGAATATGAAGAGAAAGTAAACAACGTTGTTCGAATTGAAAATTGCAGTTACCAGCCTAATATTTATATATGGTAAACTCTACTTTGTAATTTATTGTAACATAATTTATGGTAAAATATCTTCATGTTGAGACATGCTATTATTGAATAATAAAGAAGTTTATACGTCATAGATTTATATGAATATATTATTTGTATTTATAAAAATATTCTTTGCTTTATGCATACAGCCAGGTAAAATATACGGCGAGAGGTTATGTGCTGGCCACATCAGATTTTTTAAATTTATTTAAGCAAAGCAATACATAAATACTTCTCATTTTTGTACTATAAATAGTTCTAAATGATTTGAATTATTTTATTGATATTGCGAGCAGTTCATTTTTACCTCCCGCAGCATTTATATAAGGGTATTCTGATAAGATGACATCTGTCTAAGGGCCGGTATTTTCACTTGCGAATAAAGCTATAGATAAATTTAACCTTCGGATAAATATTTTTGTTGTATTTTCACTTGCAAATAAATTTATTTGAAAGAATAATATCTGTTATTCGCGGAATAAGTTATTCGCTAGTTGGGTAGCAAGTAAAGGGTTTAATCGTATGTTCATTACATATTGCAAATTTATTAACAAAGTGGATATATTAAATATTTTTAATGATTCTGATGATTGTTTGAACTATGAATGAATAAATAATGCGAGAAATCGAAAACGCTCGATCAGATAGCGGCCTAACCACACACATCAAGGAATTTTTTAACAGATTCCGATTATGAAAACAAACTGTTCTTATTTTATTATTACAAATTAGGGTTTGTATTTGTTCTGAAACAGTACATACTCCTCCTTGAGTAAATCATTATAAAGATCCTGACATTTGATGCTAGTAAAATATTTTCGGATTTTGAATACTTTTATACAATATTCATTTACCTCGAACTGAAAGGAATATACAAAAATTATAAGGATAATTTTACAATATACCTATATTTCGTTTACCGTGTATGATTACTGCAATAGATTACTTGTTAAACAACACTCTCTCGGGGCTAAAAATACAGAAGGATGACATTAAACAAAATTTTGACAAGTACGGATTAAAATAGTTATTTGTATATTATTAAGTGCTGAAAGTCTATCTTTGTCGAACCAAAACGAAAGTTGCAGGCTGAGCGAAGCGAAGGTTGCAATCATTTGTGTTCGACAAAGGACTTTCAACACGTGTTATACACACTATTTTTTCTACTCCTGCAAGATAAAAAATAAGGAAATAAAGAATTATTTTTTAAAAAGTAATTTGACATTTATTTTCAATTTTTGTATTTGTGATGCGTATCTATGACAACAACAAACATTCTATACAACATTTATAAGTAAAATTCGTTGCTAGGATACCGAAGCGTGCTGCAAGATTTTGCAGCACTAGTGCTGCAAAGAGTTACTTTCAACATGAAAAACAAACCAGAAAATTGTATTTTTAGAGCAGGAGTAGAAAAAAAATTGACACATTTCATCCTTGTCTGCTAACGTGGCTACGCAAAACTCCATCCTTCTCCACTGACACAAATTCACTCTGCAAGGTTACCAATTAACGAATGTTAAAAATATTCGACAGATAGCTATTTGTTATTGTCAAATGTGTGAAAAGACTCAATGGAGTTATTCGTTGAATAAATATATAGAATAAATTTATTTAACGCATACTGACGAATACTTATTCGAAACTTTATTCGGAAGTGAAAATACCGAGCCTAAATAAATATTAAAATACACCACGATTTGGCGGGAGATTATATGCTTGCGTTTCAAGAACAGCAACACAACAAGTTTCCGTGTTTAATGGTTGCATAAGATTTCGGGGCAAATACGAAATTTGTATTCACTCCGGAGAGGCCTTTCGAAATTCCTGATTACCTGTATATTATAAAAATTATATCTGTTTTTTTTTTTTTAGTTATTCGAAATCATATAAAAATTCTATTTTTTATCACGAATATGGAATTTAGTTGCCGAGGCTGTAAGGCCAAGGAAAATAAACCATATGAGTGACAGAAAGGAATTTCAGTGCTGAGGTACATATTCAATTTTATTTGAAATCGAAATTTTGTGAAAATGATACGAAGATTTATATTTATAGGTTATGTATATTACATCTGTCAGCCTGACACTCAATGCTGCTAACATTCGGATACTGATGTTATCATAAAAAAAACACTCAAAATTATGTGTTTTATCTCAAACTTCGTCATCGGAACTATAGTTCGTTCTTTTTGTACATATTATTTTGTCATTTTACGAACAAATTACTTATTGTATATCGTACTGCTACCCAAATTATCTTGCATGCACAATAATTATCATAAGGTTGGCAACACTGAATTTGTATGAAATCGTCATATAATATGGTTACTTTAGTGCCGATTTTTGAGCTTTTAATGACGATTTTTGTGCTCTTTAGTGACGATTTCAAATAAAATATATAAAAGTAAGATTTTGTCATATTAATAAAAAAATTAGCTATGTGTAACTATTGACATCAAACAAACTATAAATACAATAAGAAAAATAAAAAAAAACAAAATTCATTTATTTATTTTTGTAATGCAGTTTAACATAAAAACAATTGTTCCTAAATTTAAAAAATATATATCACGGCATATTACCCATTGCTGAGTGAGGTAATCTGCTTTGTACACAGATTTCGGTAATGATGAACTCTAAGTACATAATTTTTGTTCTAGGTAAAAATGAGCAAAACATCATATTATGGATGGACCACAGAGCTGAAGAAGAAGCTGCTTTCATTAACACAACCAAACACTCCGTCTTGCAATATGTTGGTGGTAAAATTTCATTGGAAATGGAAATACCGAAATTAATGTGGCTTAAGAAGCATTTGAAAACGGAATGTTGGGACAAAGCGGGAATATTTTTTGATTTACCTGATTTCTTAACATGGAAAGCAACTGGATCAGAATCCAGGTAAAATATTTAGAAACAAGTATTGATATTGTTTGTCGTTTGGCATAGTCTCTCTCTCTTTCTTACACACACACATACGCGCGCACGCACGCGTACACCCAGCCAATCAAACACAAACACATAGGTAAAGGAAGGTTATTATGTTATCATCTATAAATAAAAAATCCAATATTGAAATGAAGTATGATAATACACAAAATACATACGAATGTAGTTTACAGAATCTTGTCCAGTAAAATAAATTATATCTTGCGCTGTAAATACACAGTTTACATGGTATAGAGCAGTGGTCGGCAAACTTGTTAGTTAACAGAGCCAAATATCAACATTACAACTATTGAAATTTCTTATGAGAGCGAATTTTTTTAAACTTAAACTATATAGCAAGGTATATTGTTATTAATTTAATTAGGGTACCCCTAAGCTGGTCTTTGCTAAAAACATCCTCAATCTGATTGAGGTATAGCACATATCAAGTTAAAGTATTTTTCCGTCGACCGTTTATTAATAGGCTATCTTAATGTATAGAAAATCATTCATTAATGACCCCTATTAATGCATGATTTTTTATTAATAAACGATTTATTGGGTGCGTTCACCACATGGAACACAGCATGTATTGCTAACGCTAAGTTGTAACAAAAAGGTAGACAGAATTAAAAGTCATGCTTTTGACACTTACTAGCTAGGTATATTCACGTAGCATACCTTTAAAATGAATTTGAAAGAATAAAATTCCTCAAATAACATAAAAAACCGCTTGCGTTGTCTAGCATTAAGTACACTGAACGCACCCACTGAAAACAATTGATGACAAAACTTATTGATTTTCTGACGTAAAATTTGACGTTCGGTCAACTATTACTAACCTACAAAAAATTGTCATGGAATAAAATTAGATTTTCCATTTAAGTAAGATATGGTCAACGAAAAAATATTGTAACTAACACGTGTGTTAATTGGCGATTAATGATCTCAACAATTAACTCGTTCGCTACGCTCACGCGTTAAAATGTCTCGATCATTAATCGGCCTCATTAACACACTTGATAGTTAAATAACTATTATTACTATGTTTAATAAAAAAATTCACCTACACCCCCATCTAACTGCACGAAGTTTCAATCGCACTGTACATGCGCGCCCGCTCGTGGTATTTTGTGGAAGAGCCATACTGAAGGGGTCAAAGACCCGCACGTGACTCGCCAGCCGCGGTTTATTGACCACTGGTATAGAGTAAATTATAGAATTTTATATGAACTTATAGACCTTATTCATTATAAACACAATAACCCTGCTCATTTTGCAATATATTTTTAAAAATATACTGTAGTTACCATTCGTGTTATAGTATATTACATAACGAGCGTGGAAAGTGGTAAATAGCAATAGCGTGCGAGTGCAGAGATTAAAGAACAAGGCCCGTAGCGCCGAGTGATTTAATACACGAGCATGCTAGACACTTTCGAGCGAGTTATGTACACTATTTTTCAGACGACCACAAAATATTTCTTAAAAAAGTGTTTACACTATACAGGGTGTTCATTTTTAAGTGGCTACCATTGCGATCTCGAGAACTAGAAGAGATACGAAGTTGGTTAAATTAGCAAAGAATCTCTATTTTACATAGGTATTTCAATGATAAACAGAAAAAAGAAATTCAACCAGTGGTTCTCAAAATATGGATACCAACTTTTTTATTTTACATAGAAACATATATTTTTTATTTGCACATTCAATAGAGCTCCTTATTCTGAATCCAACGATATAAAATTTTCATACCCTTACATAACAAAATTTTCGAAAAAAAAAATTAATAAAGTTTTGAATAAATTTTTCCTAAATATGATATTAATTAGAGTGCCATGAATGAAAAAAGTGAACATATTTAAAAAAGAACTTTATTTTCAGTAGTTATACACCAAGAGGTTCGAAAATAATCGAATATACAGTTGGGAGGACGAGATGTGTTTCCTAGGTAACACATCGAGTCCGGAAACTGTATATTCAGATGATTTTCGAAGCTCGAGTTGTATATGTTAAGACTATACAACGAATCAACCAACTATATTAAACAAATTATTTATTGAACATGAGAAAATTATTTATTATAATACATATTAAACGTACAATTATTATACACTATATTGTCAGTAGAATTACAGCTGGAGGAAGCTGAAGATTGCACGGAAATATTTTCAGTCAATGGATTTCTTGGTTTACTTCCATTTAAATTTGTTCTCAAATTTTTGAGAAGATTTTCATGATGGTTAGCACTCAGTTGCAAATAAGGCTGCAGGGAAGCAGCACTACTATGTCCAGTAATTTTAGTGATTTCTTGAGGACTAATACCTGCGTATGATAACTGACTAACTGCGGTTGATCTATTCGAATGGTTTGTAATTTTCACTTTTTTAGTGTCGATTCCAATGCTTTCGGCTGCAGTTTTTGTCCATTTTCTAATTTCGTTTTCTCCTACAGGTACATTTTTGTACCAATAACTATTTTCATATTTATTTCAATCTTTGCTTACCGTCAGAAAAAGGCGATCTGTTGTGATGTTGGGTGTACGTCTAGACAACATTTTTTTTGAATAACCTGACTGGGCAGATATTTTCATTTTCTTTATTGGAAACTAACCATTTGCTGTCAGTGGTATTTTTGTCACCCCCTTGCGCAGTTTTGCCAAAAATTGAATTATATTCGACGCGTCCTGTCGGAGAACCATAGTTGTCTATTTCTTCCTTAAAATGTTGTACTAAGCATTTACCTCCTTCCTTACCTCTCCAAGCCAATTCCACTGACACAATATGAAAAAGTTTCTTCTGTAGGCCGTCAGGATATTCTTCGTTAAACGTTTGCAAAATTTTTTGGTGCTCAGTTAACGTCAATGCTGATGAACTTTGTTTACGTTTAGTAGCTATACCTTGTAAAACTTTTCGTTTACAATTTCGCGCATCTCTTGCCTTTTGAAATGCAACCCCTTTAAAAGAGTCAATAATTTTATTGAACTGCTTATAATAAGTTTGCTGAATGTGTTTAGCAGTAAGATTCCATAATGTTTTTAACACACCTTCTTTATATTCTTCACCATTCACTTTACGCATATTATAAGCCCAATCTTCTAGTATAGTACATAGCTCGTCTTCAGACTTTTCTTCATTTAAGCAATAATTTTTTTCTTTACAAAATTCTTGAAATTGGCGCAATACATACTTTTCAGTTCTTACTGTGTTCATCGGCCTTGTTAAAGATACATTTTTTCAATTTCTTCGCTTGAAACTTTACCAAATCGACTCATTTTTGCGAAATGTCAAAAATATTAATTGTTTGTTTATATTCATGGATGATATGATTACATATGGTTCAATTGTTTGAGACTGAAATACGCCAAGCGTTGTGTTTCGCGAAACACAACTTAGCAACGCAAATAACCGATGTTATACAGCGTAACTAAGAAAAATTGAGCTACCTGATTGGTCTATTTTCCGATGAGTTGTATAGTCATATATTATACAACAAGACGATTGAAAATTCTCGATTATACGAAACGTGTTGCCTGGAAACATCACGAGACCGAAGGTCGAGTGGTATTTCCAATAGGCAACTCGTTGAGTATATCGAGAATTTTCTATTGTCGAGTTGTATACAGGTAGACTATATCATGAATAAAAAAATAAACTAAAAAATAAATAGTAATTTAACGTAGACCTGTGGTCTATTTTGTTTTGACAGAAACGTCAAACTATATGCTACATAACCTATCTTTTTAAATATAGTTGTAGTAGAATGTAATATTACAATGAAATGCTCGTATTTAAAAATAAATACTTGTATTACAAATAAACTAGCAACAGTGCAGTTTCTAGACTTGTGATCCGAATAATTATTTGGTTATTTGTCAAATTTTTACTTCAATAATACCTTGCTGTCAAATATTAGATACGTTCAATTTCTAACTACAGATTCATTTATATACTCAATACTGTGTTCCAAGGAAAAAGATCATGTCCGTAAATATAATTAAAAATGACATTACCAGTTCTGAGTACATAGAACAAAATAATCAAACGCACCTATAAGTGAATATACGAAGGTAGGTATATTCGAATATACAAAGGTTCGTATATTCGTTCACCATGGTTACTTAATAATAATCGCTGAAATACGTGGTAACTAAGGAAAATCACGTATTCTTATTGGTTTATAATCTAATGAATGATATAGTCAATTAAATGATTTAGTGTTTATAAAAACTGCTCAAAATTATCTCCATTTTTATTAATACATAACTGAATTATCCATTTTAAATTTCTCCTAACTTTTTTAATTTTCTTTTGTCAATACCTCTTAATGTTTCTTCAATACAATCTTTTAAATGCTGTACGTCGGGATGCACAGTGCGGTAAACTTGATCTTGTAACCTCACGCAAAAAATCCAGTGGATTCAAATCGGGCGATCTAGCGGGCCATGCAATAGGGCCATTAGTACCAATCCATTGGTTTGGAAAAAATGTGTTCAAATATTCAGTTACTTGGCGGCAATTATGAGCTGGGGCCCCATCCTGCTGGAAGTACACATTTTATACTGTAGCCAGTGGTATATTATCAAGAATTTGTTCAAACATATTTCGCAATATCTATCTATTTAAATATCTATCGCCAGTTAAAGTTCCTTCATACATGTAAAAATAAACATTATTATGTAAAATCGCACACCATACATTTATACTAAATTTATTTTGAAATCATCTATCGCGAACTAAAACAGGATTTTCATCACTCCAGTAGTGATTATTTTTTAAGTTAAACATTCCATTATTGGAAAAATTTGCTTCATCACTCCATATTATAAATTTTAAAATATCAGGGCCTTCATTTATCAACAAATGACAAAACTCTAATCTTCTCTCTTGATCACCGGGTTGAAGATGCTGTACTCGGTGGAATTTATAAGGCTTGTACTTATGTTTCTTCAAGTATTTATGCACGGTTCAAATTGCATTCGTGTGCAGCCATTCTTATCGATGCCGTAGGATTTGCTGCAAAATACGCTAAGACATTAGTCTCAGCATTTATATTTTCAAATCGTATACGTCTTTTTTTAAATGTTTCTGTATTAGCTCGTAGTCGTCGTTCTAATTTTCTAAAAAAATTGTAGTTGGGAATATTCCTGTTAGGGTATTGTTCCCTGTACATGTTAACTGCAGCACGAGAATTCTTATGAGACAAAATGTAAATTTCGAACATATCTACCTTTTTGTCACGTGTGAATTGATCCATTTTTAGGTATTAAAAATGATATGAAGAACAATTTCTCATTTGACAAAATATTCACTTTTTTCATTCATGGCACTCTAATGGGGAATTATACAATTCAAATATTTTGGTCGCCATCTAGTGTGTAAAAAAGTATTTTAATAATTAGTTATGTAGTGAGCAAGATTTAGCTCTAAGTTTGACATTTATCACGTGATATATTTGGTCCCACGTGTCACAACAACCATTGTTTGAAAAGGAACATGAACATGTCTGAGACTGAACACGGAAATTGAATATGAATTAGTAATGTGATACAAAAGGAAGTTTAATTATGTTCAAAATAATAATAAAATGCCGCAAACCTATGTTTGTAAAGTGGACAAACATAATCAAACTTATTTTGGAAAAACAAGTACAGCAACTTTAATAAAGCTACTAATAAAGAGACACAAGTTTATATTAATAAAAAGACATATAAAAATAGATAATAAGCAGAACAACTCCACACAAACAGATATAAAGATTAATAAGGAAAGTAGTACCCAAACAGTCAACAATTATTATGTAAGAAAGTTATTTGGTGCTGTAGAGACAACGAGAAATGAAACTAAATTTGTCAATAATTGAATACAAAATTATAATTTATTAAGCAATGATGCTGTAAAATATATATATTTCACTGGCTTATCAGTAGAACATTTTAATAAAAGATTAAAGGTAAATAATTGGAGTTGCAGTCTGGTGAACAATGTTTATTAGGATTCTTTTAACATGCCGACGTTTCGGTTCCAATTGAACCTTCTTCAGGGTTAGTTAAAGAAGGTTCAATTGGAACCGAAACGTCGGCATGTTAAAAGAATCCTAATAAACATTGTTCACCAGACTGCAACTCCAATTATTTACCTTTAATCTTTTACAACATACCAACAGTCAAGGAATTACCCAAGAAAGAACATTTTAATGTTCTATATGATTTGTTAAATCCCACAGTTATGCCAAAGTTGAAATACAGATATTTCCAAAAAACGCCAAAGAAAACTAAATTTAATAATTTAACATCCAGAGACAAATTATGTATGACTTTAAAAAGAAGACGTGGATATACACTAAAAGAAATTTCATTATTTTTTCCGTCTCTCTCAACAGTGGAATTTGTATTGTTTACATGGATTCAGTACATGTTTTTTCAAATTGAAACGATGAAATCGAATTTGTTTTCCCTCCGTGAGAATCAGAAAGATTCGATTCCGCAATGTTTCATTAATAACAATCACTACACATAATAACTTAACCAAACTTTGCTGACTAAATAACAAAGTTTGGGATGAACGGGGAGGTGCTGTAGAGGGAAAGCATTTGATCGACTGGGCCATGGTATATCACCTCGCTCTTTCTAAAAATTTCTTGTCCCTTTCTAAATTTTGTGGAGGGAGGTCCGCTGCCGATCCGCCGCCGATGACGTCAAAATCATAAGTCCCCATTAATATCATATTTAAGGGGAAGTAATTCAAAACTTTATTATTTTTTTTTTTTCGAAAATTTTGTTATGTAAGGGTATGAAAATTTTATATCGTTGGATTCAGAATAAAGAGCTCTATTGAATGCACAAATAAAAATATGTTTCTATTTAAAATAAAAAAGTTGGTATCCATATTTTGAGAACCACTGGTTGAATTTCTTTTTTCAGTATATCTTTGAAATACCTATATGAAATAGAGATTCTTTGCTAATTTAACCAACTTCGTATCTCTTCTAGTTTTCGAGATCGCAATTGTAGCCACTTAAAAATGAACAAGCTGTATAATACAGTTCTTACTGTTGTAAGCAAATTTTTATTTTATTTTTATTATTTACAAACGTAATGTTAACAGTGTTGTTACTACAATTATAAAAGTTAACCGGGCTTTTATCTTGGAATGTTTGTTTGTGTTACTTTGAAACACGAAACCGCTGCCAGCTGACGTTCGGGGTTAGGTTCAACTATCCCCGCTCGGCGCAACTCAATCCGTTAGACGCGCGTAATCTAAAACTACATTATATAAATAACACTAAATGATACAAAAATATTAGCAAATATAATAATTATTAATGTTCAACTTGACGGTTATTGTAAATTATATATTTTATTTAACTTTTTGCCGAAATACCATCTGATGTCGATTAATGGAACTAAAAACTCATAACACCACTAGTGTGTTATATTCATAACATCACTAGTGTGTTATGTTGCACTTTCTGTTGTTATTTAGCGTGTTGTTATAGCTCTTTTCGTAGGTGGTCGTCTGAAAAATTCTTAACAACGCATCAAGTAAAATTTATTAAGATCTATGTTAGTGACTTGTTACTAAGGAAGAAGGATGAATTTATAAGGTTATTTTCTTTTATTGTTTGATTTAAAAGTTTTCATTATTTTTAAAATGTATTTGAGTAATAGTGATTATTTATATTATAAAATACACAAAAAATATTAGTACAAAGAGCGAAATATTTTTTATTCACAATCATTATAGTAATTATTAGTAATATGTCGATTCTTAACCTTTAAGAGATTGGGAAATACATGGCCTATAGGTTGGAAATGTTTATGTAGGGTTGCCTAGCAACATTGTCAAAGATCCCTATAATGAAGTAGGCTAAACAAATTTTAATAGAACTGTCAAAAAATATTAAGAAAATTAAAGGTTATAAGTTATAACTCAATGATTTAGTTTGATAATTATTAATTTAAAGAGAATGATTGTGAATAAAATACGAGGGTCATTCAATAAGTAAAGAGACAAATGGCTGTAGCTCAAAAACGGTTTATTTCAATCTTTCAAAATTAAGGCTATTTTTCAACATAATCACCCCCCACAGTTATGCACTTGTCCCATCTTTCTTGCAGCTTCCTAATTCCTTTGGCGAAGAATTCTTTCGATTTACCCCGAAGCCACTTTTGCACCGCTTCCTTAACTTCCTCATTGTTAGCAAATCTTTTTCCACGTAGGGCGTCTTTGAGTGGTCCAAACAGGTAAAAATCAGATGGGGCGAGGTCGGGACTGTAGGCAGGATGAGGTAAGACCTCTCAACCCAATTCTTGAAGCTTATCACGGGTCAGCTGGGCTGTATGAGGGCGGGCGTTATCGTGCTGAAGAATGATTCCTTTTGACAAGAGTCCACGGCGTTTGCTCCTGATAGCTGGTCTAACTTTGTGTTCTAGCATCTCAGAGTAGTATTGGCTATTGATAGTTCGATGATATTCAAGGAAATCGCAATAGACTGGACCCTGTGAGTCCCAAAAGATGGTCAGCATCACTGGACGTCCACATCGGGGTTCATCACCTACACTTGTTCGGCCACTTTTAAACCGATCAACCCACTTGTAAAAATTCGGACGGTTCATACAACTTTTACCGTACTGTATTAACATTCTAGAAAAAATTTCACTTGGTTTTATACCTTCTGCGACTAAAAATCTAATGACTGAGCGCTGCTCTTCTAAGGTGCAATCTTCTAGTGGACTTGCCATGATGAACTGAAAATTTTGAGGTTATGTTGACATAAAATGATGACACAGCTGATCAGAGCATATCCCAAGGTTGCCAACTAACACCCCTGAAAAGATTGTACACATTCATTGAATAGTTTTAAAATTATAGAATTTGTCTCTTACTTTACCCTCGTAGTATACCTACATTTCTTGGTGGGAGTTTCATTACAGCCTCGCGCTGTATCTGACCTCAAGGCTTCACCTCTCGGTAATATACACAAGCCTTCGGCTGCAATGAAACATTTCCCACCTCGGACGTAATATACTATTAGGCACAATTGCAAAATTGTTTATTTACGTCGTATAGTTGCCATGGCGGAAAGTAGCACATGCGGCCGATACAGTAGAGCAAAAGCTCGATGACCGGTATATAAAATGTCAATATATTGTTGGAAATATAATCAAAACTCTTATTTAAAAAAATGTATCAGTTCCGCTAAAGCTTCAGTAGCTTTTATTTGAAATGCCTGAGGAATTTCTTCAGAAATTGCCTCCAAGGCTCTAAGCTTGACATTTCAAAAATAATAATTACATAACCAAATAATTAGCAATGTAACGCATCGCCTTATTGTTTTCTGGTATGGTATGGCCAGCTGGCCACTAATATTTTTAAATAGCCACAAGCTATAAATATATTTAAAAAATAATTTAAAAACTTTTCATTTGATTGTAGTAGTGCGTAAAACGTTGTACATACTTTTCGCCGAAAGTTTATTCCCTTCGACGAATAAAATTTCGTCTTTTCTTTCGACCCTCTATACGTAAATAACTACAGTAGAAACTCTTTAATCCGTAACCACGTTAATTCGAATATTCAGTAATCCGAACACCGGGTAGAAGTAAAATACTCCGAACAAGAACTCTTTAATCCGAAATGTGGTATAAAATTTCTCCGAACACAACTACTAGCATGTGTAATTCTTGGAGAAAACTATCAAATTTTGCTTTAATTTTCACCCTTGAAGTGGCGGGATGTGAATACCGTTTCAGTCCGACATTGCAGCTGGTGGATGTATACATAAATTGTTTAGTAAATAATAATCCTTAATACTTCGGCGACTGTCAACCAAAGCAGGAATGAACTCTAGAAAATGAGCAAAAATTTAAGATTTTTTCAGAATTAATTATTTATTTATTATTTTTTAATTCATCATGACGCTTATATCCTAATTACAGAATAATATTACATAGCAATATGAAGAGGTGATATAAATACATATACAAGAAAAAAATTAAAACTAAAAAGATAATAATGGGGTCATTTAAAAAAAAAACAGTTTTCTACAAAATCGTGAAATCCATGTGAAATCCGTCTCATTTATATGAAAATAGTGACAAGTGACAGTAGAGTTAAGAGTAAAGTTATGTAAATAAAACTTATTAAAATAAATATCAAAAGTTGTATGAAATATGGTTTTTAGATAACAATATGTTGCTGTCACAAAATCAAACTGACAAGTGATAACCCAAACAATCATAGTTCCAAACAAAACCGGTAAAGCTCTATTGCCGCATCCGCTAACCCCGTGTGACGTCAACGTCCAAATATTTGAAATTACAGATAACTTTTAATAAATTATATCTCTGATTCTAGACTTGAAAGGTGTAAAACATACACCTACATATTTAATTTGACCTATTCTTTCAAGAAAAAAAATTAGAAATTGTGAAATGACCCCATTATGTTGTTTATTTCATTTTCTAAATTTTAGCGTTATTTTTTCTCTGAAGTACTATACTAAATATTTAAAACTATTTAAATTGATGTTATTTAGCATTTCGGATTAAAGGGTTTCTACATTCTATAACCACTTTTGCTCCCGAAGAAAAATAGCACATGCGCACTTTTCAGATAATATCCGTTTCTCACGATTTACTACCCACTTTAACGCTATTATCGTTACATTTGATGTTTACTATTGTAGTAATAATCTTGTTTGTATTTATGTAGGTCATTGTGTTCTCTCGTATGTAAGTGGACGTACTGCGTGCAGTCAGATGGAACTGATGGTTGGAACGAATCTCTATTTGAAGAGATAGGTTTATCGGAATTATTAGAAGACGGAGCACAACGTATAGGAAGAGAAGTTATGGCGCCCGGGTCTCAATGTGGCGCCGGCCTAACTCCTGAGGCAGCTCAAGATCTGGGCCTACTTCCTGGCACGGCTGTGGCTACTTCTATCATAGACGCACATGCTGGTGGTCTAGGAATGCTAGGCTGTTCAGTTCATTCCGCAGCTACAGATTTTCATAGTCGGTTAGGTAATAATATAAAATAGGTACTGTTGTTTAATGGATGCGAATAAAATGCTCGATATTTTATTGAATATTTAAGGTACACAGGGTGATTTATAACGAGTGTGCCAAAAAAATGTACACGCGTTATTGAAATGCTCTATATTGCTCGGTACTTTAAGTTATATTTGCATAGTAAAAAATACTAAATGCTCAGTAAAAATACAAAACATAAGCTAACCTAACCTTTCTATCAATCATTTATTTTTACATTTTAGTTTTAGCCTTTTATCGAAGCATTGATTCTTTTAGATTACCTATGTGTACATAAATATTTATTATTTTACTAGTTTCAGGATATTAAGCCATTGTTTATATATACAAAATTAGGCTGATAATTAAGTAATAACTGTAACTGTACAGTAATATTAATAATTTACAAAATGAAAATAAAATAAAAATATAATGCTCTTCATTAACACATATAGATAACGTTAGTGTATCGTTCTTAACACGGTTTACTTTATTCTGAAAATAATACCTAAACATGAGAAATAAAACACGACCGGTGGCTGACATGTTCTAAACATAAGGCGTTTTTATTTAGCGGGAAAATGAAATGATCTTATCTCGTATTGAACTAAACTGAACTACTACTAAAAAGAACAGTATGCGTTTTAAAATAAGTAGAAAATAAAAACATAATTATATAGCATTATATTTATAACATAATAATCTGCTGAATTTGCTTCTGACAATAATCTGTTGTATGTGATTTGTTTTTCGTACGTTAAATTATTATACATTTGACCAATTAAATATGGATGTATTTCTTAAGGTAATGAAACGTGATATAACGTTTCTGTTTCTGAATCAAACAAACTAATTTATTCTATTGCTGTCATTTTAATATCAAATGCTTACAAACAAGGTAGAGTAAAATACATAGCAGTCAGTCACAATGACGTGATATTGACATTCGGGATAAGTTCATAATCTATTTGATCCTATTTCAAAGGTGGTGCTCCGCGAGACCGGAGACGAAGTAAAAGGGTAATAAAAGATCATTTATCCCATTCAAAAAAAACGGTCACCGCTTGTCATTCTTTGTTTTAAAACTTCCGTTTAAAGGGGAGGGGGGAGTATGTAGCGGGCTTTGTTTTCTTGTTACTTTGTATGTTCTTGTTACTAACATAATAATTATTCATTCACTTTTCTGACTTTACAAATAAAAATCGAATTTTAAATTGTCTCTGTATTTAATTTATTTTTTAGTTATACAATTTAATTATTTACTTAATTTTAAATTAAAGTGAATGAATATTTATTTTAATACAAAACGTATACAGTATGTCCCAGAATTGAGATTACAAGAGGGAAAAATCCTTATTTTTGATTTTACAAAAAAATGATATAGTTTTTTGCTTGACTTTGAAGAAACTAATCTGCAATTGAAACTATAATAATAAGTTATCGTGATTTAATAATCAATAAAAGAAAAAAAAAATCTTATATTTTTTTATTAAATCATACAAACAAAAATCAAATATTAAATTACTTTATTAACCATCCACTTTCGTCGCTATATAATTCATTCCTCCAACGCACCTAAAAATCTATTCTGGATTTCCTTATCTGTTAGGCGGATATAATTTTCTGTTTTAACATTAGCATTTTATTGTAAAAATATTGTCAATACTTTCCACATTAAACTACATACAAATATTACAATAGAAATAAGTTTTAGGGTATTACTTTAACGATATAAAAGATAACGACACATTATGTCAGATTAAACATGACATTTGACATGTTGCAAATGGATTAAGCAAGCCATGTATCGAAGGCACTTTCCTAATTTCGAAAACGTAAATAATAAAAAATCTAATTAATAGTATATTAAAGAACGAATGTCATAATTGTCATTTTATTTTGTGAGAAGGAAGTTTGGGTAACGACGCGTAGCGGAGTTGCCCAAATCTTCGAACAAAATAATCGACAATTATGACATGAGTTCTTTATACTATTTTTTCTATTTTGCGCTTTTTATGATCTTTTTAAATAAAAAATCGTAAATTCAAAATTTAGGGAATTTTGTGTTAGTTGGTAATAATGTGACAATTGAAAATTCAATTGTTTGAATTTAAAATTGTCTCGTGTTGTGTACAATCAAATTCATATGAAATTAAAAATGAATACAGACGATTTTTGTGTACTCCACCTGAAATACGTGAAATTACGGAAAATACATTTTATAATTTCAAAAACAAACAATGAAAAAAGTCAGGTTATAACCAAATGTAAAATTTTTACAAGTTACTTACATTTTATTGTATAAAATTAACTGAAAAGGATGTGAAAAGTGTAAAACTATATAATTATACACATCTTATATTTAAAACACTATTTTCTTATAAATAAACACTTAATTCTTGTTGACATTTCTCCTCCGCCGCCATTTTGCTTTTGCTTACACAACCTGCGTAATTTTGGCACCAAAAAGCTCGAACTAATTTAGCGACAGAGTTCATAAATAAATAAAAATAAATTACATATTTTAAATATCAACAATTAATAGTGTTTTGAACTATTTATGCCCTAAATATATATAAATAAAAACCTTAAATAGTATCGTTTATTCAGTAAGGTTTGACATTTGATATTTTTTGACATAACATTTCAGCTATGCTACCAACTTTATAAAAATAAATTGTACTAGGCTGTTACAACACTCAAACGAGCTATTAACGAACTCCTTTGGGTGCTGTTATAGCTTTGTTACAGATGCAAAATAGAAAAATAGTACATTAAAACACAAGTATCATAAGGCAATCTGTTAACGTACGAGTCCAAGTTTGGAAAACGAGCCGCTAGGCGAGTTTTACAAAGGACGAGTGCGTCAACAGGCCTTATGATACGTGTTTTTTATACTATTTTTTCTATTGAGGTAATTTTACGATTAAATTTATTTAAATTGCGACGTCAAATTATGACTAGGTATTTTTTTGTTAGTTATGTTTATGTTGGTAACGCTTCTCGCTAACAATAGAAATTTCATATTTTGTCAACTATTGATTAATTAGTGTATTGCAAGGTGTATTGTATTTATGATTCAAGGTCTGATTCTGGTTGTAAAATTAATATTATATTTCTTTCTAGTCCTATCACCTAAATAAAGTATAAAAATCCATAATTAAAAGTAATATGTTGAAATATTATCAACAACTTACCATTTTGAGGTTACCTGTCATCTGTCAGTTATGAAAGCATGACTACCAACTCTAGAACATGAAAGGCGCCAAAAATAGTACGCTTATAGATCTTCTAAACGTCGTGTTTGCAGTACAAAACAGTGCGTTTATAGAAACATAAGAACACCGAAATAGAAAAATATTATTAAGTAAAGGTGTAAATGACAGAAGTGTTTCATGTCAAGCAAAAAAATTCTTCTTCTTTGATTTGTAAAATCAAAATAAAGGTTTCTTTTTCTCTTGTAAACTCAATCCAGAGACACACTTATGCCCAGTTGCACCAACAGGGCTTAAATTTTAAGCTAGTATAATGCATATCGAAATTTTGACAGCAATATATTTTAATACATTTGACATTTCATTTCGATGCAATATTGTCAATTTAAGCCAAGTTTAATATTTAAGTTACGTTGGTGCAACCGGTCATTGTAATAAAAACATACAAGTAACAAATAACAATGAAACAAGGCGCGCTATATAAGTAACAAGAATAAGGCCCGCTACAGATACGTGCTTGATCTTGGTAAAAAGCGGTTATTATATGAATATTTTTCATACATGTCAAAATAATTGTTTTGTTTATCATAGCATTCTGAAATTAGCATTAATGAGAGAATTAAAAAAAATATTAATAAAGTCTTCATTTTCTGAAACCAATAAACTATTGAATAAACAACGGATGTTGTGAATCATAACAAGCCTATGTTTTAAAATTAAAATTTCAAACCGACATCTGTGTCAATTATGATACTCATAACAATCCTATGATAATAGCTATAATATAACATTTCCGAAAACTTCTAGCCTGTTTAATACTGATATTCTTATGTTAACTTTTTTATTATTATAGGTTTAATTTGTGGCACGTCTACATGTCACATGGCTGTGAGTTTAACCCCCTTGTTTTGTGAGGGTGTATGGGGCCCATACTACAGTGCCATGGTGCCTGGCATGTGGTTGAACGAAGCTGGTCAAAGTGCTACCGGCCGTCTCATTGATCACATTATCGAAACACATCCCGCGACACAACACATTCTAGATAATCTTTCAGCTGGCATGTAAGTTTTTATTTTATTTTTATAGATTTTAATTTTTATTCTGGTCATTATATATTTTTCTATCGGAATAAATAAGAATACCATAAATCAATTGATTAAATAATATGTATAGATTGGCAACCTTATGAGCATTGCGTACCTCAATGGGAATGTTTAGTGGCAGGGCATCGAACCCGCCAAAAACAGGGTGCGGTACAGGTTAATTTTTTGTTTGAGAAATAGGTTCGGATGCGGTTCTGGTTCAAATATTAATACAATTTGCGGTTTTGTTCTGGGTTCAGGTATTAGATTCAGGTTTGGTTCGACTCAATGAAAATTGAATTCATATTTTTTGAATAGCAATCTTTATATAGAAATAATTTAAAATGCGAGCCGGAATTTATGCAAGATACGAACACGAACACAATTTTCACAAACAGACAACACAGCGTCGATTATCGGCTGTATTACGATTACGCTTACGTTTCGAACTCAAAATGAACCTGAACCGGAACTGAACCCTGACCCGAATTTTAATACCCGGTTCGGTTCCGATTCGGGTTCAATTGAAAAATATATTTGAGGTTCGGTTCTGGGTTAGGGATCGCCAAAATGTTACGGTTTTGGTTCGATTCAGGCTCGGGTTCGATGCCCTGTTTGGTAGTCATGCGGTGAAACTATCTAACTTTGTGTACTTAATATAGCGAAAGCTATCCTAAAACATGAACAAAAATAATCTGGCCTAATTTTTTTACAGTTTCTTTATTCGTATGAATAAAAATATCGTCTTCGTGTTGCATTATGTTTTAATTTCCACGAATTATACATTTTTCTTCAAACTACGCTAATGTAGTGTCACAGTGTCATTGAGGATACGTTCGGCATTGACATCTACGGATTGCTCAGAGCTCATAGGTCACGTGACGGATTTCACAGATGTTAATACTAATGCCGAACGCTCCAGATTCATAGTTTAGGCGGGAAATTATGATACACAAATGTGTAAGTAGGGCTGTTTTCAGTAACTTATTAAAAAGTTGTTTTTCATTGTATTAAAATATATATTTCTAAAAGTTTTCGTAGTATTTATAAATTTAATTTTGTAGGTGTTATTATAAAATAAATAAAGACATGAACATGACTACGGACGAATTCAAAATGATTATAAAATTTGCATATGCATTGCTGCTGTTGCTGTTAAAGTTTGGAAAATAAAATTGTTTAAATTTAATAATATATTTTATGATTATCTTCATCAATTAATTCTCTATTAACTGATGGGGCTACCTGCGATGGTGAATACGAGCTTTCTGACAAATGTTATATGATGTGTTTTGCGAAATTTTTAGAACATACTTTCTGGCTTACCTATAAATTCACAATCTTTATGGTCTTTCTCCACATGTTTCTCCATTGTTTCCATAAAACATGCTTTAAGTAAACATAAGGGCACATATATAAATTCAATTCTTTGTTCATTTTAACAACTCCTGACTGGCTACTAACGTAGAACTGAGTCAATTATAGTAGTTCAAATTCCTTGGAACACATCTGGTGACAACATGGTCAAGAATTCTAAGAACTACCCTTCGCCGGTTTAAATTTTTGTTCGCCAATATATACGCGGGAATTTTTAATTGTCCCGCTACAGAAATGACAGTTCAGATTAAGGCTTATACGCATGCTCAGAATCGAGAGCTCAGCATGCTCGATGACCAAGCGCCGAGCGCACAGAGCGAGCTCTAGATGCTCAGCGAGTTCAATGCCGAACGCTATAGATCGCTCTGATGTCAATGCCGAACGCAATCGAGGGCTCTGAGCGCTAAAAATGTTAATGCCGAACGTATCCTGATGTCAATGTAAACAGTTTTCAAATTTCGCAAGCAAAAAACGGATCAGAAATGGAACAATACAAGATGGCGGACCATTCCCCGCACGGCTTCAAGATTTCGGGCTTGTGCTCCCTCTAGAACATCAACAATAACACTGTAACACGAATTCATCTTAATGTTTTCTGTTCAACATTGAGTGACCTATCGGCGGGCTAAAATCTATAATGTTGCTAACGAACTACCCCTGAAATCAAGCGGGTTGCTAAAGATCTAACCCTATAATCTAGGGGTTGATAAAGAACTACCCCTAAAATCTAGGGGGTTGCTGAAGAACTAACCCTAAAATCTAAGAAGTTGCTGAAGAACTACATGGTAGATTTGGATGGACACATACCATCGAGTTTGAGCCAGAATCCTCAGTATACCTACTTATACTATCTAATACTGTTATTTTTTAAAATACGATTCATTTGAAAAATGCAAGTTTATGTCGTAACTCGAATAGGAAAGAAAGAAAATCTCGTTTAATTATTTTTATTTCTATCTACAAAATTTTTTTGAAATACTTTTTATATATCCACTCAGAAAAAAGTTATAGCCAATAGTTAAGTACCTACCTAATCAAATTTTAGTTTTTCATTTGTAACACCAGTGGACTGGAAATTTACAGGCGCTTAGCATTTTAGATATCTCTGCTAAATATACTGGATTAAAAAAACGCATAGTATAAAAAATATGTTTTCTGTATATTTAACTGTAAAGAACTATCTACCTTCTTAGTAACGAGTCCGGTAGGTACTTTTTTATGGCCTAGGTCGGTAGTACATAGCAACGACGTTGAGGACGTCCGGTAGGTATTTCAAAATTGACTATTACATAATTTGTAAATTAGATAAAAATGCGATTAATAAATTTTACCTTAACAACGCATCACAGCAAACACGACAAAAAAAAACTAATTATTCAACAACAAACTCAAAATACAAATACTACTCGCCTATTCGATTGCACAATACACGCACAAAGATTTATCTTCTTCATACTGTATGTTAAGAATCGCCAATAAAACAAGTCTTTCTTGTCCACAGTTACACAATATTCTAATGTTTTTTTGACGTGAAACATCTAATGCCGCGCCTATTCGGGGGTAAGAATGGCTTCTATGGCACCTCGCACGTGCCATTCGGCCAGCCTCGTGACTCGTCGACTCTCCGTCTCGCTAATTCGACACGGCGGTGGCGCTCCGCGCTCGCCACTTTACTTGTGTGTATCGATGTAACGGCGTCGTTTACTCTGTACTACACGCTCACCGCTTTACTTGTGTATTTCGGTGTATCGGACCGAATTTGAAAAAGTAGTGTCGATTCGAGGAATATATACTGATTGTATTGTATATCGTTTGATTTATTAATTATTTTTTGTGTGAAGTAATACTTATGCATATTGTATTTTTAATTTTAGGCATATACAAGACTATTTAAAAATAAAATTAATGAAGTTAGCTGAAGAACGGAGTATGTCACATGTTGCATTCCTCACCAAAGATCTTCATATATGGCCAGATTTTCACGGCAACAGATCACCATTAGCGGATCCAACTTTAAAAGGAATGGTAGGTATGTTTGGTATACATATTTTTTTATATTTTGCTTTCATAATGAAGTCATTACGAAACCCCATTACGTAATCGAAATAACCTTTATTTCGATACATATTTTTTTGTTTTAAAATATTTATATTAGATGACATTTACTTATGTTCATAAATCAGAATTGATATGAACTTTCAAATAATTGAATAAATGTTCATCCAATACTACCATCTACAATTTTATACATACAAATTTCCCTAAATCAACTTAGTTTAATGTAGCAAGTTTTTAAATATAAAAGTAGTGTATAAAGACGCAGAATATAAAAAATAGTATAAAGGACTTATTTTATGACTTTTTTTCGCACTTGACAAAATTTAGAAAACGACCCCTGGCGAGTTTTCTAAATGTTGTGTCTTATAAAAGTCATTCTTTTATACCATTTACAATACTTTAATAGTTTTATAAATGTTATTATTTTTAGATCATGGGTTTAACATTAGCTGTTGATGAAGAAAATTTGGCTTTATTGTACTTAGCCACGTTACAAGCATTAGCAGTGAGTATACTATTTTTTCAACAAGATTTAGCGTGATCTATACTACACTTGTTTCATTTAAATTCTAGTATAAGTTTTCTTAAACAATTTTTGATTAGAAGATAGGCAAGGTTTCTATGCATCAGTTTAGCCAACCGTTTATCTTTTAATATTAAATACATATTTATTTTGTAATACATTGGTAAAAAGAACGGGCTGTAAGGCGTAGGTATTAACAGCTATTTTTCATAATTTGTGTCCACTACTTTTTCGCTCACATCATGCACAAAACGTGCGTACAAAGTACTCAAGAAATGTACATGAATTTATAATATGATATGAAGTGCGCAGAGCGAAGATCTAGTTTGTAAACATTTGTGCAAATGCGCAAAATAGGATCAGAGCTAATTTTACAAAAAATCCAACGGACCCAATCCGACCATTTCCCGACTTGGACTCGATTTAAACTAATCCAACCTGAACTGAGTCAATCCGATCCGATTCGAACTGAACGAATTCTATACGAATTGAATCAATCTGACCAGAACTAAACCAATCCGACCCGACTTGAACTGAGTCAATTCGCTCCGACCCAAACTGAATCCGAGCTGAACTGAATCGAACCAACCCGACCCGAATCAAATTGAATTGAACCAGTCCGACTAGAACTAAACTGGACCAACTCGACTCGACCTGAACTGAACCAACTCAATCTGAACTCAATTGAATTTAATCAACCCGATCAATTTTGAAGTTGGTATCTATAACACAAAGAGTGCAACCGAAGCCCAACGATTGGGTTTCGGATCAAAATACACATCTGTGGAGTTCGAAAGGTGACATGTGGTAATGAATAAAAACGCAGATGACATATTTTTTTTCTATTTCAGTGTTCACATAAGACTATAAAAGCACTGAAAACACGTCATTAAGAATCTCTATAAGCGCATTGTTTGATACAATGTATTAATCTAGACAACCATACAAAATTATGCCTAATTTCAAGGTAAAACTTGCATATCCTATCCACGCCTTCGTACATAACAACCAATCAATGGCTAATTTTTAATTTAAAATAAGTAGTATATAGACTGACTTCTCAGTGTCAAACGATGAACGGAAAACATGAAAATGATTTAAAAAGTTTTTAAAAAAGTGTTGGACAATAGTTATTTATGCAACATGAGTAAAAAAAGTATAGTTTTATTTCACGAATAGGAAAATTTGACCGAACGAGCCGTAGGCGAGATAAATCTGGTTCATCGAATCGCGACAAACAGTCCGCATTACCGTGTAGTTATGTATTTTTATAACGAATGTCGTATTCAAAAGCTTGAAGAAAAATAGCGTAATGTTGCATACGAGTTGCACTAAGAACTGGTATACTTTTCTTGGGAGAAAAAATTTGCAATAATGGTCTGTGGTCCGTGTAAAGTATGAACCGTTTACCGTACAGGTACTGATAGAATTTACGAACACCGAAAATAATACTATAAGCTTCGCGATCAATTTGAGCGTATTTTCTTTGTGTGTCCGTCAACGACTGTGAGGCAAATTGTATGGGTCTTTCTTTGCCATCGGGATAAACATGAGATAAAACTGCCCCAACGCCATACGGAGAGGCATCAGTAGCAAGAACTAAAGGCAATTTAGGATCAAAATGGACTAAAAACGAGTCCGATTGCATCTCCCGCTTAATATACTGAAATGATTTTTCGCATTCTTCATTCCAACAAAATTTTACCCCGTCTCGTAACAAATAATTTAAAGGAGATAAAATAGTACTGAGATTTTTGAAAAAACGTCCATAATAATTAACAAGCCCAACAAAAGCTCGGATTTGTTGTTTATTTACTGGTCGCGGTGCGTTTTGAATGGCATCAATTTTTGATTTTGACTTATGTATCCCGTCTTTATTTATTGTATATCCGCAGTACTGAATCTCATCTGTCAAAAATTGTCATTTTTCACGATTTACCCGTATATTATGTTTACCCAGACGTGTCAAAACTTCGTTTAGTCTTTGTAAATGTATTTCTACCGTATGCCCCGTAATTTTTATATCGTCTAAAAATACCGTTACTCCCGGAATCCCCTGTAAAATATTTTCCATTGTACGTTGCCAAATAGCTGGTGCTGAAGACACCCCAAACATTAACCGATTGCACTGAAATAAGCCTTTGTGCGTATTTAATGTTAATAGGTGTCGGTCATCCGGATGAATTTCTAAATGTAAATACGCTTGACTGATATCAATTTTTGTAAATTTTATGCCGCCTGCCATGGATGAAAATAATTCATCTACTGTAGGTAAGGGATGCTCATCAACTTTCAAATTTTGATTAATGGTAATTTTAAAATCTCCGCAAATGCGGATTTTCCCGTTTTGTTTTACAACCGGTACTATTGGCGTAGTCCAATCTGACTGATCTACTTTAGTAAGTACACCTTGATTCACAAGATTATCAATTTCCTCCTCAACTTTAGGAGTTATTGCAAAAGGCACTGATCTTGCCTTAACAAAAATAGGCTTAGTATTTTCTTTTAAATTTAATCGCGCTTGAATCCCTTCTATTTTCCCAATTCCCGGAGAGAAAACTGACGCGTATTTATTTACTAAATTTGCAATAACCGATGTTGTATTTTCCATATGAATGTTTACTTTGTGTACCGTGTCCCACATATTTACATTTGTCGAATCCATTCGCGCCCTAATAATGGTTCACGATTTCCTGCTACCACATATATATTTAAAGAATAATTTTGATTTTTGTACACGACATTTACCGATTTGTACCCCATTACATCTAATTTATTTTTGCAATACGTAATTAAATTTAATTTTGTAGGGATAATGGTTTCATTTGGAAAAAGCTTTTTAAATTGAATATTACCAATCACCGTGACTGCAGCTCCACTGTCGATTTCGAAATCCATCATTTTGCCGTCCACCATAATGGATATTTGAAATTTACTCCGGTAATCATTATGCTCACATCCCTCCAGCCAGACAATTTCTTCCACGTCCACTTGCTCGACTTGGTTCGTTTGCGCGCCTTGCAGACGTTTGGCCTTCCTACACGTCCTCTGGATATGCCCTTTAATATGACAGAAATTACACACAGCATTTATTTTATCACAATTATTAGCTAAATGATCAGTTTTATTGCATCTACTCGTATAACACATTTTTTTCTGTTTATCATGAAAGTTAGAAGGCAGTTTATTTTTATTTGAATTAACAGTTGCGCCCTTTTTAAATTTAGGCCTATGCACACCTACAGCGCCAATGGTACTCGAAGTATTTTTGGACTGGTCATGAAATTGAGCCATGTCCCTAGCAGATAATTCCATACCTACCGCGATTTCCAGAGCTTTATCTAGGGTTAAATCCCGGGATTCTAGCAACCTATTCTGGATTTTCTCACTTCGGACGCCGAACACGAGTTGATTCCGCAGTGCTGTCTTCAGGTAGTCCCCGAAGTTGCAGTGAATGGCTAGTTTTCTTAGGGCTGCAAGGAATTCTTGTGCACTTTCTCCCTCTCGCTGTTTCCTTTGTTGAAAGCGAAAATTTTCGGCGATCTCCAACGGTACTGGACTGTAGAATTCCTCCATCAGTGTAACGAGCTCGCTGTACTCCTTTGAATTTGGGTCTGCGGGCGCTATTTTGTCACACAGTATATCATAGGCTTCCGCCCCCATGAAATGTAGTAAATAAGGTACTTTGCAATGTTCGGCGATGTTAAACACTTGAAATGCGCCCTCCAGGCGCTTGACCCACCTGTTCCATTGGAACTTAGAGTTATCGAAAATTTCAATAATAAAAACTGTTTGAACTGTAGTGGAACTTGTACCCGTAACCTCACTTGTATTATTTCCACCCGGCATTTTGTAAGTATTTGCGCGGTTGTTAAATTCCTCGTCGCCAAACAGTTGTGTTTGTAAAGAATATATATTTGTACACACTGTTGTGAGTCTAATTAGTCTTTATTTTTAATTTACAACATTATATACATACAGCACACATAGCACATGGCACATGGTTGCAAAAAGAAAAAATCTGTTGTGGCCAGCACAATACCTTCCGTCAATCCTGTGTATTATGTACAAATTCCATACATAAATTTTCTTCTAAAAGATTCTAATTTTTTGGTATTTTATGATTCCCTTTCTCGGCAACTGAATTCCATTCTCCTGATAACAAACAAACCACATGAAATAAGAAAATCATGAAATTTTGAATGAAAAATTATGACACTTGTCAGTTATGGACATAATTAATTGCTGTCATTTTGATACGGGTTCCCATATCTGCTTGCCAAAGGCACGCGCCCTATACATATTTTTTTTTGCAAAAGATGCTATATTTCCAGTAAAGTTATTTCATAAACAAACTATGCAAATTGCACTTGACACTGACATCTACTTCTTCTTCTTTAGTTTTTCCCATTCGTTAGGGGGTCGCTATTTTTTATTTTCTTCTTCCACTCATTTTTGTTTTGCGTGTCTTTCTCATTCAGTTCCTTTTCTCTCAAGTCTTCTGCAATACAATCTTTTCATCTTATATTTGGTCTTCCTATGTTTCTTCCACCTTCTATTAATATATTCATCGCTTCTCATGACATGTTCAAACCAATGTAATCGTCTTTCTTATATCCAGAAACTTCTAACACTAGAGTTACTTCCCTTATTCTGTCATTGATTTACATTTTATTGATACTGACATCTGTCAATTTGAATTAGCAGTTTCCATGGTTAAGTTAGCATAGCTGGCTGAATTATGAAATTTATATGAATTTTTTTATCTTTATTATTCTTTAATCCTATATCTGTTAAATATGAATTATAAAATGCAATCAAATCGTATAGACAATAATATATTCTTTAAGTTATAATAACATTTAACTGAGTTTTTCAAGAAAAACTGTTAAAATCTTCAAATGAGGGTACTTCCGGTTGACCAATTATAACCAAAATCTAATCAAGTCTGCATATGGTTGTAAGGAAGAGGAATACGCAAGAATTGTAATTTTTGGAATTCTAGTATTGGAGATATCGTGCAGGAAAAAACGGTCACATACACACACACACACACATACACACATACACACACACACACACACACACACACACACACACACACGCACATACGAACACACACACACACATACAGACATCATCGTAAAAATAGTAAAATCGTATTGTAAAGACCCTAAAACGTGCTTATTCAATGGAAACTCACCACCGATTTTTTTGACCAAAGACAATACCTTCCTTACCTATAGGTGACGGAAGGTAAAAACGGAAGTGTCAAACAAGAACATTTTACCCATAACACCATTCTTTACAATAATTAACCAATAAGAAGAATATTGGGGACAGGAAGCCACCATATTTAAATAAGCAATCACAATAATATTATTCACTAAAGAAAATTAGTCACGATGCCCGTGACTAATATGTTACATTTCACATTCGTATAATAAATAACTATTCTTCCGAAAATAAAATAACAAATCTCATTAGATATTGTTTCTAGTACGGAACACGCCACATCGTTGACCAGTTGGAGCGTAGCGGCCACTGCGATTTGCAAGTAATTGTGGTGTGCGGGGGTTTGAGCCGCAGCGCACTGTTCGTGCAGGCTCTAGCAGACGTGCTGCAGCGACCAGTGCTGGTGCCCCACGCGAGCGATCCCGTGTTGCTGGGGGCGGCTATGCTGGCAGCCGCTGCTTCAAGGGCCTTTCCCAACGTACATCAAGCCGTGTATGGTATGGCGGGCGAGGCATCTATTGTGCATCCGACAGAAGACACCACACTCCTCACATTTCATCAGAACAAATATCGCGTTTTCCTCAACATGCTGCAGTTACAAACGCAAAGTCGAGAAATTATGAATTCTAGTTAAAGTAATGTGAATGTAATAACTATAATGTAATAATTTTACTGCATATTTTCCACTATATAGTAGTAGATAGGTACATTGTAATATTTTTACGATTACGTTTAATAACTACAATGTAATAATTTTACTGTATATTGTACAGTATCTAATTATCAAGTCGAATAAATACAGATGGCGCAAATGTCAACACTCAATTGAAATGTGTCGCCGTTTTTTTTGTTTTTGAGCATCATCTGGCTTTTTATTGTTCAAAATCGTGTAACAGAGTAGTGAAAATTGTCATGAATAATTGCACACCACAAGAACTTGCGAAAATTGTAACTATTTTTACTCAGTATTTTAGTGAAAAATCATAATAAGTGACGAGGATCACTTTGGTCTGAGTTAATGTTAGTAAGCAAAATAACCAATATTGGGGGCCTGAAAATCCAAAATTTAATCATCAGACGCTTTTACATCCCATCAAAGTCATTGTATGTTGTGGCGTATACTACGCAATTGCAATTGACCCGTTATTTTTTTTTAAATGAAAATGGCAGCACAGAGAATTGCATATACGTATTAGAAAATATACCGCTGATGCTACCTTCTCAGCGTGGTCAACATCAGAGTGCAGAGATATATGTTTCTATCTCAATCTGTCCCTTTTTTCAATTTGCGCATGTTCGAAGTCTGAATATTCTATTGGTTAAAACAAAATGTTGAACTCTAATGATAAACCGCGAATGTTTGAATGTAATTTTGTTCTCAACAAATAATATATTCTAAATTATGTTCAAAAAACGACGAGATATTTATTTTATAATTTTATTTCGTTTATTAAAATGGAATATTTTATACAAAATTTAAATTATAATTTACAAAATAAATTGAAATAAATTATGACGGTTTTATCATTTGTATTTAACTTATATATTCATATACATTTCATCAACAAAGATTTTTTTTTAAATATTTATTAACAATTAGTACAAAAGAAATAAAAGTTCTAATTAAAGGATTATGCAAAATATTGAAATACAAAAAAAAACCTTGAAAATATAGAATTACAAACAATAAAAATAACGAAAAAGTAAACATGCGAGGAACATTAAAGGAAGATGGGCTAGAATACATTAATATTGTTTAATATTTTATTTATCATCGATTACAATTTAAGAAATACGCTAGATTTTCATTGATTTTTAAATATAATGAGTCTGTTATATTTATTTCTGATAAAGTCGTGCTTCTGAGAAACCATTTTAGTTTCATGAAAAATTCTAATTTTAAAAAATATTTCAATTATGTGTTTTATTAATTGGGATTTGTGGTTGTCGATATAATCTTGTTCTTTAAGGTGATCTATAAAAAATTTCGAATTAAAAACATTATATGCAACTGCATTAAATGTTTTCGTTGATAAAAGTTTTATACTGTTTTTTTTTGTACAAATTTTCCATATTTTCCCTTAAAACCCTTTCCCCTGCCTTGCATATCAATATTACATCCTCCGAAGGATATAAAAAGTTTGCCCTGTTCTTAATTTTAATAAGTCTGCAATTTTCTTCTTTTGACAATAGTTGTGTAAAACAAAATGAGCAAATTTTCATTCTTTCAATTTTTTTTACAATATACCCTGCTATATATTGAACGACATCTTCAACATAACTATTTATTTGCCATATTGTGTTCATGTAATCATGGTCAAACAAATCAATTGAAGCAGTGTCTTCACCGGCAATTGGATTTTTTAAATTTTCTTTTTTTGAACTGACATTCAAAATGTCAACGCCGTCTGCAATGCAATTTGTATTGCTAAATATTTTAATTTCGTTCTTTACCAACAACCTTTTAAAAGCAGTTTCAAATTGTTTGCAGTTAGGATTGTTGTTCCATCCCCCACGACTGCGTATTGCACTGAAAAAGGTCTCCAATGGATCTTGGCTAACCTTGAAGGTCAAAAAATATTCCAATTTTTCTTTCATTTGGGTAAATAAATTTATCATATTTTTTAAGTCAATTATCAGACCTAAAAATCCAGTCTTTCGACATCCTTCTATCATTTTTATTCCCGACGGTTCAGTAAGGTTATATATATATTCAATATATTTTTGTATGTTACTCGTGATCTCGTCTATAGATTCTTTATTTAACACAAATTTCGAATATTTCGATTTTGTATTAAGTAAATCAAAAATGTCATTAAAAATTTTACAAAAAAAAGATGTACTGTCGCAGTCGTCGAAAATTTCGGGGCAATATTTCGATTCTTTTAAATAAATCAAAGCGCTACTCACACTCTATGATAATGTTTGGGCTGCAATTTTCACGTTCATACGGTTGTTGTCATATAATACATGTTTCCTTGTTAATTTACACCCTAAATGTAACCGTTCTTCCTCTTGAATGCTATTTATTTTCGATATATGGTTCCATAACACTTTTTTCTTTTCCCCGTCTATTATTATGCCTTTGTCTCCTAAGCAATTTCTTATTAACTTTATCATATGGCAAGCATCGAAAAAAATAAAAACTTTTTCTTTTGTAATTGGATGCGCAAAGTATGGTTTGAAGTTATCATCTCCATATTTAAAATTAGCCCCTAAATTATTGCACATACTGATGTTGGTAGCCGCGCCATCAAAAGTGACAGAAGTTACTTCTGCACCAGTTTCATACACTAAATCCAACGCTTGAACTAACAAATTAGCTCGTTCAGAGCCAGTTAAAGATTTAATGAACACATATCCAATAGGAATTTTCCAGTTGCTATTTATTGCAACTGCCATAAAAACAAGTGCAAGACGCGCAGTCGGTAGATTATCAGAGGAATTTTCTCCCTCCGTCCCCAAATCTACACCCCCATAAAATCGCCCGTTTTCGAAAATTATTTGTTCTCGTATGCTCATTTCATCTATTACAATATTTAGGAGAACATGTTGTTTTGTTTCCTGCTCCGAAATCGCATGGAGAGCTTCGGATGAAAACCCGGGCGATCCTCCAACTTTGCTATACCATGCGCGGATAGTTGTGGGATGCGGCAATAAATTGTCCCACGTCTTCCGAACATATTCATAAGCCTTTGATGAGAAGAAATGCAAAGAAAGGGCGAATGTCCGTATTTTTGGAGAATATTTTTCTTCTTATTATTCAGTCTTCGCTTTATAATATCTTGCACCCCAGTCGGTACAATACTCTATAATAACATAATTATTATAACTTGATGAACAACAAATAACAATATTTAAAATCCAATAATGTTTATTCAATAAAAATATACAAATGCATTATTATTAATAAGAAGAAACTACGTCCTAATACGACCCCAATATGGATCAGTTTGCCTACTTGTTAAATTTTTTTTTTTCATGTCTAACTAATAGAATTTGTAATAATAAATAAACTCATCTTTACTTTTTATTTAAAATAAAGATTTTCAACATTATAAATAATTTCAATTAAATTTTTAACTAAAGTTTAAAAATTTAACGGTATAACAGTAACACAAATCGATATATTAATTTCATATTATTTCTAAATATTGAGTAACATCGATTTTTATTCTAAATTACTATTGTAAATCTTTCGGACATTTTATTTAATAAACGCTCACAATTTTACGACAAATTCGTCAAATTTTCGTGAGTTGTTGGTAAAACTAAATATTATTTAATTTTATATTAAAACAAAATATTTTTAAAAAAACATACCGTCTTATGTGTCATTAAAACGACAAAATGTCTGTAATATATTAATAAAAATTGGCGATAATTTATGCTACGTTATTATTTATACAATAATATTAACTAAATGAAAAGAAATTAAACCGGGTGTGCCAACTGATGTGTGAAGGGGCTCGCACGGCAAAATGTATGATAAATATATATGTATGAATGTAATTTTTGATTACGAACTAAAATAATTGCTGCCGGAAACAGTCGGGGTAGGAAGTTACGTTTCCTTAATTGACAAAATTGGTAGATTAGGTCGGCCAGTGGAATTAAATTGGACATAATGAAATATAATTATCATTATTAATGTAAGAACATATATCGGTATGATTGCTAATGCTTACCAATATTGTGTCTCCAGCATCTTCCGAAAGAGAATTGTTTTTCCTAAGGTGATCAATAATGCCTTGCATTGTAGTAATTTTTTTAATTAATCTTCTATTTTTTTCAGCCAAAGCATGATTTTTCAATTTTTCTTTTTTGAATTTTTCTTTTACTAAGCGCAACGCTCTCTTCGCCTTTCTTGGAGTTTCTAAATCTGGGGATGTTATTTCACCAACATAACGAGGCTCAAAGAATTTCCTTTTTTTCGGAGTATGAAATACCGTTGCATCTGAAAACAAAAATGTAAACATTCAAACATCTTAAAATAATAAAGTTTGTAATTTTGACTTTCGAAATCTGAACATATACAATGACAATAATTACTTTTTTAAATGATCAATGAGAAAAAAATTATTAAACCAATTGACAATATTTAGGAACTTAAAATTACGAGCAGCGAACATACCTGATTGGCTTTGTGATACAGAAACTTTTGAAGAAGGTCCAGGTGATTGTGAGACACTGCAGGTATTCGTTCCTTCTAATCCTGGTTCATTTCGTGGAAAAACGGTCGACGTAGAAGGACTATGAACAATGCCTGTACTTGTACCTGGTTGAATAGGCGGTACAAAAATTCTCGAAGTTGAAGGTTCTGTATTCCAGGAAAGAGAAGAAAATAAATTATTACTATGGAAAAGTTCATCAAGAGTAGGGTTTGCAATACCGGGGCAAATTTTAAAACCAATATTTGATCTTTAATTTTCATGATACCGGGAAAATATAAACCAAAAAAATCAAATTTAACGACACTAAATATAACCTTGTGGTGCAGTCTCCACGCCAGCATTGAGTGCCCGTGAGGTGACGCGTGGTAAGCGCCCGCACGGTTCAAATATTTCATCATTACCGATATCTGTGTACAAAACAGACTGGCACACCCAGCAATGGGTAATATGCCGTGATGATATATTTATTTACAAAATAAATACATTCGTATTACATAACAGTTTATCATACTAATATTTTTGTACACTTTTTGAGCTATGAAAATATTTTAAAGACTGAGGAAAACACGTTAAGTGGTTTCAGGGAATTATTTGTGATTAGAAAAGGATCGCGCAGATAGTAATACTGAAAACAGATGTTGATGAGATTTCTGGAATAGTGATTAGAAATACCGAAAATACAGGTGTTATTAAATAAATACAGGTAATACGGTAAATTTTTCATCCAGCATTCCGGTAAACCGGTATTGCAAACCCTAATCGAGAGCAATATTTTAGCTATTTACATATCAGATTTTAGTTATTTCTAGTAATATAAACTTTAACGCAATAATCGAGCGAAACAGTATACTGCAGTTCATAATACTATAATATTTAACAAACGCTATATTACGCATTAATAGAATATACTAGATTAAACAAAATATTTACTTATCATTACTAATCTTTGGATTTCAAATTATTAGGTCAATACAGTTTACATACCTTCTTGGTTTGTTGGTTTAATGATCATTGATAATTCAGGACCACGAAGATCACAACTTGTTCCCTGAATATTAAATGGAACTTTTTTGGAAGGAAATCGACCCGGTTTTAACCTCAAACGTACTTTCAAAGTTTTCGCATTCGGTTCAGTATAATCTTCATCAACAAAATGATTACTACAAATTAAACATTTCGTTACATCATCACTTTCTCTAAAACCGCATATTTTTTTCCAGAGTTTACTTTCTTCAACGTTCTTTGGAAAACTATAACAAATAAAACACAGTTAAAAACAAATATCAATACTAATATTGTTTAATAACACTTACGAATGCAGAGTAACTGCTGGACTTTTTGCACTACACAAATAACACTTTCGAATAGCCATTTGTCTTCACACAAGAACAAAATCAAACAAAACTCAAACACGTGGAGGTTGAAAGACAAGTGACAAAGAATTTTTCTTCAAATTACCGCCAGGCGCCAAAAATACAGCTAGAGTATATAGCCAATAGAAATGAGGTGTCCGAGCATGCGCACATTTAAAAAAGGTACACTGCGAGATAGAGCATCAATATTGTCGTCTCTCTTTGCTGACCATGCCCACCGCTCATTGTCAGAATACAAGCATTAGCGGTATATTTTCTAATACGTATATGGAGAATTGATTCAGACATTTTTGGTATCCCAAATGGAAGAAGTTGGGTGGGACAAAATATGATATCATCAATATGGATCATTATCATACACAGTCGGGCAAATAATAGCTATCTTGCTGTCGCATATTAGAACAGGTGGAACTATTTTCAAAAGCTGTATTGGAATCATTGCAATATTTTATTTTCTTACATATGCATTGACAGTATAATTCATGAATGTTATTTTTTTCCCATGCTATTTATTTATAAATTAGTATGTACACGGAAGATAACTTTCTAAGTAACATAAATTATTAAGTATACAGAAGATAAACAGAACATAACACTTGCAAAAATTATTCCCTTATCGTTTAATCTCGCGTTTTGGCCGCCAGGTCTCCTGATTTGACAGGCTCAGACTTATTTTTATGGGGTTATTTTAAATCGAAATTCTACCGGCCGTTGAGGACAATGTTGGAAAATAAAAGAGTTCGACTTTGCACAGCATGTAGGAGGCCCCTTAGTCAATATTATTTTTGGAAAATGGCTTTTAAAAACGTGAAGGAGTAAAAAAATTGTTTTAGAGATCTATCCAAAATTATAGGTACACAAATCATATGACAACATATGTGCCACACAGAATTAACAAAATTATAATACATTTAAATTGGGGCCCCTCTAGATTCCGGCACTGGCGGATTTCCTATTAGGCTAAGTAGGCTGAAGCCTACAGCGGCAAATTTTTAACGGCGGCAAATTTTCGACGGATACCTAATTTCGACTTTGAGGCTTTTATGCTATTTGTACGCGCACGTGTGCACATGTGTTCATGGACCACGCATGTTGCGGGTGCCGATACGTTGATTTAAATTAAAGTTCTGTGATAAAGGGGCTATCACACGTAAGCACATACGCGCAACTTGTCACAGATTTTTTGCAACTTTGTTTATTTCATGCAACTTTTTGCGTATGATAAAGAGACTAGTTTCATGCAACTAGTTTACGAACATGTTTGAAAACTTCGTAGACAAGTTGCAGATATGTGCGTACAAACGATGTACGCATGCGCCATAGAACTTAAAAGTCCCTAAACACACGTGTTTATGTTTTGATGTAAAGTTTAAAAATGTGTGCCACAGACAATCATTTGGAGACATATTTGGAAACGTTGATAAATGTAGTTAGAGATGTTTCAGAGTTATGGGATATGAGACGTGTAGAAAAACGTTACCAACATTAAATATGTAAATAACCTAAAATATATGTAACTCTGCGCACGTGTGATAACAAGAGTTGAGTATTTTGAAAAGTTGCGTCAAAGCAGTTGCAGATATCTACATACGTGTGATACCCTCTTAGCGATCGTTCACGTACGTGTCTAAACCAGAAGATTTCTTGACGATTTGTACTTCTTAGTTGATCAGTGGATCAAGACTTGATTAAGGAATGGTGAATTCGCAATTCGGCCGTGTGTTCCTTTATTTTATTTCATATGTTATTGTCTTTTATAATTTTAATAAAGTTTATTTTTTTTTACTTTCTATTTGTTGTGTTTTGTATCCAATTTTAGATTTATTTCAGATGCTTTACCTTAGTAAATATTCGTAGGTAACAGGAGAATTACAAAGTACAAGACTTCTAGAAAGACTCAAAAATGTGCCAAAATCTTACCCTTCTGACAAAAATAGGCAGGGGCGGACTTTGGCCTAGGCCCTAGGCTAAAGAGGCAATTGATTCGAACTATTTATATACATGTATTAAATATATTTTGTTTTTATGTAGGGGCCCAAAATAAAGATTTTGCCTAGGACCCAAAAGAGTTTAAATCCGCTCCTGAGAATAGGCGGCAAAATATTTCAGCCTACCGACGGCAGAATCGTAAATTCGCCACTGGATTCCGGGGTCCGCCCACAATGCGGGCCCGTTAGTTACGCCAACTTTTTGGATCTTATCACCCATTAAAAACTTGTCAAGGGCCACATATAAAACTTATTATTTATTTACGACTACAATAATGTAACCCGTATTACCAATGAGTACAATATTTTTTTTTTTTGCACGATCGGGTTTTTTTTTAAATGTTTACTAACTGGGTTTCCAAGGCAGTACCTATGTTATCTTTACAAATTACTGATCGGTAAGTGATAGTGATTACAGTAAAAATTTTGAAAGATGTCCGATCAAGGTCATCTGACAAATTCAGTAGTGTCATTGCTTAGTTTTTATGAGGGTAAGATACTACTGTAATTTTATTATTATTAAGTTACAATAAAAGCATTTAAAATTCAAAAAGAACTCAACAAATGTAAAACCAAATACATATGTGAAAAATAAGATACTGATTAGATTACTGACACAGTGTTAATATCACTGACACTGGTAATGCTGGTAATGTATATGAATTAATAAATAAATTTACGTTATAGCGACAGTATAATCAGCAACGAGCATCGTTTTAAAATGGAATGTCCTAACTTCGTCGAAACAATATGAATTTTTGAAAGACAAGCGTGTTATGTCCATCCTTATCACACACGCTTATAGTCTTTGCAAAGGAGAGAACTAAATGTATGCCAATTAGTTAATTCATTCCTGATACAGATGATCTTGATCGGACATCTTTAAAAAAAAATCTGATGTGGACATCACACGACTTCCTTGTAAGATTATTAAACTATACATATATTTTTAATAAATAAATTACAAAATATTAATTTTAACTTCAAAACAGTAAGATATATAGCGACCATAATCTAACCCGGTTCTTTTTAAAGAGAGTTTTGATTACAACAAAGAAATATTTTATTACAACAATGAATATGACTAATTTCACAATAAAAATATATTTGTTAATGTACGAATCATAAAATTGCACGTATTTAACGTAATTTGACATGAACATTTTTTTTATGTTTTTGTCCTAATCCATAGCAAGCTTTATTACAAAAACAAAAAAGTATATAATTTTTAAATTTACATATCTCGCTTATACAAAGGGCTAATTTAATAATACTTGATGGGCTAGACGCAGAAATTAATTCTCTATAACTTTTATTTGAAGCATTTATTTCTAAAATCAAAATAAAATTTTATTCCAGAAAAACTGTTAACAACTTCAAGTAATGTACCACTTCCGGTTAGCCTATTTAACCAAAATCTATTATGTTATTTCGATTGACATAAAAGTCTTGTATACCAAATTTGAAAAGTTTTGGATTATATTTTAAAACAGTTTTTCATTAAAATCTATTATAGGCTTCATGTAAAGTGCCACTTCTGGAAATTGTGTAATAACGAGAAAGGGAGGTGCACAACTAGATGTTATAGGAGTCCTAAATACAAAATTTCAACCTTCTACGGCTTACCGTTTTTGAGTTATGCGAGATACGTACGTACGTACGTACAGACGTCACGACGAAATTAGTCAAAATGGATTCAGGGATGATCAAAATGGATATTTCCGCTGAAATCTGAAAACCGAAATTTTTCGCGATTACAATACTTCCTTTACTTACATACAAGGAAGTAAAAATACTGTACTTACCGATCAAGGGACCGATTCTTGAAATCAGGAGAAATTTTCCGTACGTGACAAAATTTGTTGGGTTTGTTACAAACAAATCAAATTATTAGTATTTATTTTGACAATCATTATTCTGACAATGACGTAATAAAACGTTACGATTTTGTTCGTCTTTTGTTTCTTATTCCATGGATAATACTATTAAATTGTAATTCCATGAATTAAAAACATTTGACTAGTGACGTACGATTTTTAATAATTATTTTGTATTTTGCAGTTTAATGACAACCATGGTATTAAAAAGCATAAGTAGAATATTAGGTTATTGAAGATGAAGTCAAGAATGACGCACATATCGGGTCTATTCTGTAATTTTTAAATACCTGCGTTATATTCAAGGATAGAGTTAATATTTTAACACAAGTGTTAAAACTAAATTTGGAATTCTTTAACTACAAAAGCGTTAAAATAATTAAATCCTAGTGTTAATTTTTGACGTTAAACACAATAAATTAAACCCATGGCAAGTACCTAGTGTTAACAATTAACCACCGACTTTAAAATAAAGAAAATGGCGAATATAGTGAATATTTTTGTTTTAAATGAAATAGAAAACATTATTCAAAGGTAAATAATATCAAATTTATTTGTGCAATTATTTTTCTCTACGTACTACTCAATACATGCACATAATTTTTGTTACATAATGCTTCAGACATGAAAACAGAATGTTTCTACGTAGTTTGCGAGATGAAAGTGATCCCTTCAACTTTACAGATAAAATGTTTATCAAACATTTTAGATTGTCGAAAGACTCTGTTAGATATTTATTCAATGAGTTGGTGCCACATATAAGACAACCTCAACGATCAACTGGTTTAACTCCTGAACAGAAGGCAAGTCATTCAAATTAACGATTGTAATATATTTTATATGTTTGAATTTCATTTTCAAGATTATGGGCACGGTAGCTACCAACACGCTGTTGGTTTTAATTATGGAATGCCAATGAGCCAACCTTCAGTAAGTCGCAGTATAATTCAAGTAACCACAGCAATAAATGAAATATTGTTGCCAACCATAATTAAATTTCCTACTGATGATATCTCTATAAATGCAAATAAGATAAGGTAAATCTTATTTGAATTTTCCAGATGTTTACAATAGGGGTTTTAAAATTTTCTCTGGTTTTATTAGATTTTTTGAAAAATATGGGGTTAATGGCATTATAGGTGCAATTGATTGCACCCACATTGCTATTATTGCACCTCCTGCTGAAGATCCTGATTACCCTGGAAGAGTATATTACTGTAGAAAAGGGTATCCAAGTATTAATACACAAATTGTAATTATTTTGGAAATAATCGTAATAAGTTGAAACATCATTTTATTTGTGTTTAAATATGTAGATCTGTGATTGCGATTTGAATATTATAAATATAAACGCAAGGTATCCGGGATCTACTCATGATGCAGCAATTTGGCAAACATCATCCATAAAGAGGCATTTAGAAACAGCATTTATTAATGGACGCTTTAATGACACATTCTTATTGGGTAATTATTTAAACAAAATCTTAAATTAATGAACAATGTATGGGAAATATGTATTTTAGGAGATTCTGGGTATCCATTAGAGCCTTGGCTCATGACCCCTGTAGATGGAGCTGCAAACGGGTCACCAGAAGCTCTTTATAATGAATTTCATACATCAGCTAGAAATTCAATTGAAAGATTAAATGGAGTTTTAAAAAGTAGATTTCGTGCTTTATTGAAACATAGAACTTTAAACTATCATCAAGCAGGAATGATTATAAATGCATGTGCTGTACTCCATAACATTGCACTAAACTTTAATGTAGAAATACCAGAAGATGATGACAACTTACCAGCTGATGTCGATCAAATTCAAATACCAATTCATGGTAATGTTCTAAATTTTATAATAGTACTAATGGAATAAATTTCTTTAATTCTTGTAGATGGCAATGCTAATATTTATGATGGTCAACGACATGCTGAAGGAGTTCGCGTGAGGAATAATATTATAAGGATTGTAAATGAAATAAATAATTAACTAACACTATTTTTTTAGTATGTTTATTTCACAACTAATAATATACTAATGTATAAAAATAACTAAACAAACATTTCTGTATTTTTATGTTAAATTTTGAAAAATATAGTTTATAAATGAAAAAAAAAAATTATTTTACTGCTAATTTCTCAATGGAATTGCTTAGAGCAAAAATAGCATCACTTAATTTGTCTACCGATTTTGATAAATTTTCAGTAATTGTAATTTGTTGCTCTAATAATTTTGGTAACTGGCAATTAGTTTTAGCTACAATTTTTCTTTTAGGTTTGGTGTATTTTTTTGTACCTGAAGGAGTAGAACAATTCGACTGCTAAAAACATCAAATATGAATGGACGCTGTAAATTATTATTCTTTGAAGTCTAATTACCTCCATATTTATTTCCTGTATAATCTCTTCAGTATGCGCTACCGGCAAAATTAACGTGTTTTCCTAAAATAAAAATTTAATATAATAACAATATGTAACTCAAAACTAGTAATACTAATACCAAATTATTTATTTCTTCGAAAGAAAAACATTGTTCTATATCAGAAGTAACAAGAGGAAGGCCTGCTTCTGGTATAGGAGCTCCTTCCACTGTCACTTTGGATAATAATCCCATTAATCGTTCTTCAACATCCGAAAGTTTTTTTTTGCGTTTGACATCCTCCTCCTGTAGCATTTTGTGCTACGAAAATTTCTCTAGCTTTGCGTCTGGTGTTTGTTTTCAATTCTTTTAGAACCTAAAATCAGATAAATAATATTAAGTGCAGTTATTACATCCTATAATTTGAGAAGTACTTGTTTCCATTCTGCTAATGTTTTTTGAGGCCCTTGTGGACATGAATTTAATTGACGTACTAATTCGTTCCATTCTAACTTTTTTTGATTCACATCTTTGGGTTCTATTTTACTAGCCAATAGCAATCTATTGGTATCTAAAAAGTTCACCATTATTTCTAATTGTTTCTTTGTTGTTCGTGGGCCTCTTTTCTTTACGTTTCCTAAAATAAATAAAATTTATATATTAAAGTAAATAATTGTATGCCATATATAACTTACCTGTGGTGACTGTTTCTTCCATTTTAAAACTTGTTTTGCACAATCTTATTTCAAGTTGTTGTTAATAAAATTCACAACACAATACACCCTGACACATAACCACACTATTCAATCAACATTTACTCAATGTTTTTAGAAATATCGCATTACATACAGCTAACTTCCTTTTAAACTTTCAACACCTGCGTTAACTATTAGTATTTTAACGTAGGCGTTAAAATACGCTTTATGGAATACAAATATTACTATGTAGTATTGACACCAGCGTTAAAATTTACTTTTTAACTCCAAGTTTTAACGCATAAATTCTTAACGCTTTTTTTACAGAATAGACCCGTCGGCTATTGGTACCATTTTGCTGCTAGACGTCTTCTTAATTCGCTGTTATCACCTAATGGACCTTGTACATGAAAAGAGAGAGATAGAGAAAAAATGACATATATGTAGTGCGCAGTAGTTTGTTTGCGCATAGAGGAGGCCAGATATATTTCAAACAAAATTTGAAATGGCGGAAATAAGAATGTAACTATATTAAATAAATTCACACAAAGAGTTTGTGATGATAAATATTTCAAGACGAGAGGACGGATATGTGGGAATCAGAAACGTGGTTATATGTTCTAAAGACGCGAAATAAACACCACATAAAGTGACAGATAATTGCGTAGTTGCCAGTTTGTTATTAAGAAAGTTACAAACAAGAATAAAACTATTGTTATTATTTTTAAATAAAGTGTTTTGTCTTTATTAATAATTTCTTTACAATCAAAGTCAAAATAATTTCAGTTTTTGTGTTGTTTAAATATTTTTTTATCAAAAATAAATGCTTGTCCTTTTAATTATTTTACTTGACAACATGGTGCCTACTCATCTCTAGTTCATAAAAATTTCACTACGCGGTGTATTGAAAAATTACGTCACGGTGCAATAAAAATGTAAAAGGTCCATTCGTATGTCACGAAAATTACGTAATTACGCTTTGGAAAAGCGGCCTATAAACATAGAGATTTTTTCTACGACCACTGCCGTAAGTGATTAATATTGTACAACGCATAACTTGTGTAAATGTATTCTTAGTCGTCCGAATAGATCACACCCTCCCACCTCTTAAGGTGAAATGATACTCCCTTTTATTTTGTTTCTACGCCGAGGCGAGCGCTAGTATACGCAAAAATGAATAATTTTGGCTGAATCGATAAAGTAGAAATATTTGTTCATTTAACAGTCTCCATCTATTCGGTAATAGTCATACTTTGCTCCAAGTTATAAACCTAAAAGTAAGATATGTCCTCTGGCATTAACTCTTTGCCTATAGCAAATGAAAATAGAACATTTTATTGAACGTATAATAATAATTTTAAAAGTATTAACGAACGTAAAGATATTTTATTTGTATGAAATATTAATAATGTATTGCAAGAGGGAAGAGTGATGAAGTGAATGAATAATAAGTAACAAAATTTTAAAAATCGTACGTAACATATATTACATATTATTCCTTAAATACATAATATTTTGTATTTACCGTAGGAAACTTTTATTATGAACATTTTATAGACTGTAACAGTAAATGTTACATTTTCACAATTATTAAAAAAAAATAGGTAGGTAGGTAGGTACATCACAATATAAATAATTTTCGTATGATATTAAATGTATTGTCTTCGTATAATATTTGGTTTGCAATGAATGTATTGTTTTTAATGTAATATTTAATTAAATATTATGCGACGGGGTTCAGCAATTCAGCGTCATCCACATCCACTCATCCAGCGTTATCACCCATGACGCTTTAGTTTAGGATTGTAATAATTGCTCCTAAATATGCTAAATCAAAAAATTGAATATATTTAGTTGCATTTTTTATAAATATGTTACAATCTATATACCATTATGTATGATGTAATATAAGCCAAACAGATAATAAACCTATTTCACATTTTTCGAAAAGTATTTGAAATAAAAGTTTATGCAATATTTTTTTAGTAATATACCGTACTCGTCCGATTTAGCTTCCCCGGTCTTCTATCTTTTCCCGAAACTCAAAACGTTCTTCACTGGAAAGAGATTTCGATTCAAAGAAGAAGCCATCGAAGCAGTAAATGCTTATTTTGAGGATCGCAAAGAAAACAGAACACGTGACTTTTTCAAAATATCCAACTTTCAAAAAAATATTGTAAAATATCTAATAAATACTTCGAAATATTTTCAGTTTTCATATTTAGAAAGCAAATAAAAATTATTGTAACAGCCCTATTAGACCTTCTTGTACATAAGTATGCGAATGGTTCTGCTAATTATTCATCATGTCATAGATACGTACAAGCTTTTCATTGAGAATATGTGTTCGTACTTTCAGAATAATAGTTATTTATGTATCAATTAAGGTAGGTACTGAAGTTCTAGTTTTTATCATTAATGTGGAATTTAGTTGCCGAGGCCGTAAGGCTGAGGAAATAAACCATATTGTGACGTGCGCCCCCGAGAGAAGAATATACAACGCCGCCACTGAACAAGAGCGATCACGCGATCCCTGGTGCCGCAGCGGCTGGACTCTTAATTGCGCCGTGACCTCGTTCCTTTGTGTGCCGGTCATTGTCGCGTGGAAGGCTTCGAGTGGCTTCTAGACTGTTACGCGCTATATAAATATTGGCCGGGAGAAGGCGGACGCGCAGTCTCATATATACCAGTAACCAGATATGAACTCGGTGATATAAATAAACAGTTTAACAGTTGTTAACATAAATAAATGTAGTTATATAAATAAGTGTTGTGATATAAATGTTAGTTAGATAAATAATCGTAGTGTTTAAGCATTTAATAATATTCTTAGTGTTTATAATTATTTAATCATAGTGTTAGTTGTTTTTATTATTCTTTTACTATTTAATCTTTAATCATTTACCGTTTAATAAACGTATTCTTTTGTTAATAATAATTGCCTATGATTTACACTTCACCCATATAAATATAAAAACGTTACAATTGGTGTCAGGTGTGGGGTTGTTCATAACTGTGAAGTGTAAATAAAAATAAATAAAATGGCGACTAAACAATTAAAATTAAGTGAATTAAAAGTAAGTGATCTCAAGAGAGAACTGGAAGAACGAGAATTAGATACGACAGGACTAAAAGGCGTTCTACAATCTCGTCTGCGGCAAGCATTAATCGCTGCTGGTGAAAATGCTGATGATTACTTATTTGACCTATCCGACATTGATAAACAGATAGAAAAATTAGCACAAAAATTAGAGGAAAGTTCTAGAAAATCAGAAGAAAGTTCTAGAACATTAGAAGAAAAATTAGAGGAAAATTCTAGAAAAGCAGATGAAAATTATAGAAAAGCAGATGAAAATTCTAGAACACTAAAAGAAGAATTGACCGAAACACTAGAACAAAAATTAGTAGAAAGTTCTAGAAAATCTGAAGAAAGTTCTAGAATCTTAGAACAAAAATTGGTAGAAAGTTCTAGAAAAGCCGAAGAAAATTCTAGAACATTAGAAGAAAAATTAATAGAAAGTTCTAGAACATTAGAAGAAAAATTAATAGAAAGTTCGAGAAAAGCAGAAGAAAATTCTAGAACATTGAAAGAAGAATTGACAGGAACATTACAACAAAAATTAGATGAAAACTCTAGAGCATTAGAACAAAAATTAGAAGGAAATTCTAGAAGTTTAGAAGAAAAATTAGAGGAGAATTCTAGAAAAACCGAAGAAGACCTAAAGAATTTAAAAGATGAGTATGACAAGAAGATTGAAGAAATACAGAAAAAATTCACTAAAATTACATCGACGTCAATGTCGAATTCCGATGTAGCAAGGGTGGGTGTACTAGAAGAAAGGAAAGTAGTAAAATCTGAAACTACTTCAAAATTGCACATAAAGACACCAGAATTTGATGGGAAGTCTTCGTGGCCAAATTATTTAAAACAATTTGAAGCGGCCGCAAAAGCGAATAATTGGACGCCCGAAGAGAAGGCTACGGCGTTGACTGTCTCGTTGCGCGGAGAAGCTATCGACATCCTGCAAACGCTGAAAGAAGAAGAACAAGAAGACTACGACCAGCTAGTCAAGCGACTGGATATGCGGTATGGAAATGCGCATCTGGAGCAGGTGTACCAGACGCAACTGAGGAACCGGTATCAGAGTTCAAAAGAAAACCTGCAAGAATTTGAAGCCGACATAGCCCGTTTGGTTCGTCTCGCACATCCTACAGCTCCTGACAGCGTTTTGGAGTGCCTGGCCACTCAATCATTTATCTACGGAGTTCGAGACAGCGAAATTCAGCAAGCACTGTTATTGGCTCGCCCAAAAACTGTAGTGAACGCACTCTCATACGCATTAGAACATGAAGCTGCTAAACAAGCTTCACGCAACTTATTCCGAGTGCGAGATAATGAGGCTGAGAGAAACGAAAACTCTGAAGATCTAGAAGAGACAGTGCGACGAATCGCAAGTAAAGTGTTTGCCGAAAGAAAGAAACTCCGCGGTTGTAAAAATGGTGAATTGGATCATCCACAGAGACTTCACAGAAAACCGCAAAAGAAAGTGGTTGCCTTACAGGACGAAAGACAAAGAAAAATGAAGGAAAGGGAAGCAGTGTCGATGTATTCAAGAAGATTTAAGACGCCTGGAAGACACACAGAGGGACAGAGACAGGAAGTAGAAGGAAAGGAGAGTAACGTCGACACACTGTCCAGAGGGCCATGCCAAGATAGAGATAAATATGGTAGTCGACTGGAAGAAAAACATTCCACCATTGCCAGAATAACAGTAGTCGACGATAGTTGGCAGCCCGATGGATTACGCAAGGACCAAGAGAATGATCCGACGTTGAAAATACTGCTGGAGTGGAAAGCGGAAGAGAGAAAACCAAGATGGGAAGAAGTTGCACCACACTCACAGAGTGTAAAATCATACTGGGCGCAATGGGACTCAATGATGATTGAAGATGGCCTGTTAAAGCGTTTGGTGGAAAATACCGATGGAACTGAGAAGAGAACTCAGTTGGTTATTCCTAAGAATAGAATTCCAGACGTGCTGAAAGAGATCCATGACGGATCTGGAGGTGGCCATTTTGGAGTCAACAAAACATTAGAAAGATTGCGCCAGCGATTTTACTGGGTTAACTGCAAGGAAGACGTTAAAGACTGGTTCAAGAAATGTGTGGTTTGCGCTGGAAGCAACGGTCCTCATAGACGACGAAAAGCTTCAATGCGTCAATACAACGTTGGCAGTCCATTTGAGCGCATTGCGATTGACGTGGCCGGACCATTTCCAGAAAGCGAAGACGGAAATAAATACATCGTGGTTGTCATGGACTATTTCACCAAATGGGTTGAGGCCTATCCATTACCCAACCAGGAAGCTACTACGGTCGCCGAAACCTTAGTCAAGGAGTGTATATGCCGATTCGGAGTTCCACGTGAACTTCACTCCGACCAGGGGAGAAATTTTGAGTCTGCCGTTTTCCAAAATATCTGTAAGATATTAGGGATTAATAAAACGAGGACAACTGCATTACATCCGCAGTCCGATGGCATGGTTGAACGCATGAACAGAACGATCAACCGATATTTGTCGAAGGTAGTCTCCAACCACCAAAGAGACTGGGACCGACATCTTCATCTGTTCTTAATGGCTTATCGTTCATCCGTGCATGAAACCACAGGGCAAAGTCCTGCGAACATCTTATTTGGGCGTGAGTTGCGCCTGCCATGTGACTTGGTGTTCGGCAGTAAACCTGGGGAAGATCTGGCCGGGGAAGATTACGTAACGGACTTACGGAGAAGAATGAACGACATTCAGGAACAAGTCCGCATAAACACTCAAGCTGCCAGCGACCGAATGAAGGACCAGTATGACATCAAGGCAGAAAAAGGTGGATACCAACCCGGGGATTTAGTGTGGCTTTACAATCCTCAAAGGCGCCGAGGTTTATCACCAAAGCTACAAAGAAATTGGGAAGGTCCATATGAGGTCGTTAAGAGAATAAACGACGTGATATACAGAATTAGAAAAACACCTACCGGAAAGCCGAGAGTAGTACACTTTAATCGGCTAGCCCCGTTCGCCGGTGACAACAATGAAGACCAGCATGGAGCAACGGTTCGTCAGATCATAGCTCAGGAACCGACTTTTGAAGACTTCATGGAACAGTATTCCTTTGGTCACAAGGCGCGGTATGGCGTGACGACAGAAGAATATAGAGATCTGTTCACCGTGTCCTCAGATTATTCCCTCGGCCACTGCGTATCGGAAGACTTAAAGATGTCACGCGGCATAGCGTCAGTCTTTAAGACAAAATTTGGACGACTACAAGAACTGGCCAACCAAGGTCCATCCGTCGGGAAGACGCTACGACTGAGGGATAACAATACAGAACAGCAGCGGTATATCTACTACCTGGTCACAAAACCACGCTCGTACCAAAAGCCGTCATATCGCAACCTATGGAGCTCGCTGTGTGACTTAAAGGATCATCTGCTAGAAAATGACATTTTGAAGTTGGCAGTACCGAAGTTAGGCTGTGGACTAGATGGCTTGGATTGGAGAGTTATTAGGAACATGTTAGAGATCCTCTTCCGCTATACCGGTATCGAAATTCTCGTCTGCAGCTTTAACCCTAACAGACAGGAAGGAGAACTCCAGCGGACCATCGACTGTCACTTCTTCAAGACTTCAAAGTGTACCAAGGGCAATGCATGTAGATTTCGTCATCAAGAACTGTTCCGGGACGAAACAGTCTTAAGGAGGGGGCAGTGTGACGTGCGCCCCCGAGAGAAGAATATACAACGCCGCCACTGAACAAGAGCGATCACGCGATCCCTGGTGCCGCAGCGGCTGGACTCTTAATTGCGCCGTGACCTCGTTCCTTTGTGTGCCGGTCATTGTCGCGTGGAAGGCTTCGAGTGGCTTCTAGACTGTTACGCGCTATATAAATATTGGCCGGGAGAAGGCGGACGCGCAGTCTCATATATACCAGTAACCAGATATGAACTCGGTGATATAAATAAACAGTTTAACAGTTGTTAACATAAATAAATGTAGTTATATAAATAAGTGTTGTGATATAAATGTTAGTTAGATAAATAATCGTAGTGTTTAAGCATTTAATAATATTCTTAGTGTTTATAATTATTTAATCATAGTGTTAGTTGTTTTTATTATTCTTTTACTATTTAATCTTTAATCATTTACCGTTTAATAAACGTATTCTTTTGTTAATAATAATTGCCTATGATTTACACTTCACCCATATAAATATAAAAACGTTACAATATGATGATAAAAAGGAACTTCAGTGCAAAAACAGAAAATTTGTGAAAATGAAAGGAATATTTATTTTTATAGGTTATGTTGACAATTTTTTCAGCTGCTGTCAGTCACACAAACGTACGTATATTCAGTGTTGTGAATCTCTGGACATTGAAGTTATCGTAATGAACATTCAAAATTACGTGTGTTATCTCAAATCTCATCGGAATAATGTCATTCATTCTTCTTGCACATATTTCTTGTCATTTTACATATAACTATGTACATAATTTTCATAAGGTTGCATTTAAATGAAATCATCGTATAATGCAGCGATTCTCTAGCGTTTTCCAAACCACGCCCACGTATTCGGTCATTGAATCATTGAATGATTCGGGCGAAACGCTTTCTGGTGCTGCGCAATTCTGTTTTTGAATATTCGGGATATGAATGATTCTGTGCATGCAATTCTGGTTTTTAATATTCTGAAGTTGAAGACTTTCTCCTTAATTTTTCGGTTTTAGTGTATTGTAGGATAAGAATAAATTTATCCAAATATTTTCAAAATAATTAAATCCTTCTTTATATTAATATAACATATTTATGTAAATGGGGGTTAATTTCATTTTAAAAAAAAAATCTCTATTTTTGCATTCTTCTCTGAAATTAATAATACCCGAAAAAATTTATTAAGTTATGAAATTTGCTTGAGACGCCACATCGCTGTGACTGCTATAAGATAGAAGTCGAATGATAAAGAGAGTAGAGGGCATACATCGACAATAACAAGCGCGTGAACAGTTGCGTAGGAATCGAATATATATATATATATATATATATATATATATATATATATATATATATATATAAATATTCAAAAATCGTTGCATTTAAAAAAAATCTTAAATTTCCAAGTGCACTTGACACCACTCGGAATTTGTAACTTCTTTTAATTCCTTTTTTAGGTCACATATATTTTCTCGTGTATAAATCCACATGACTAGTTTTCTTTTGGTAATTTTAAAAATTCTTGGCCACACAACCATCGTTCATTGTTTCTTAATAATGACAATTTAGACCATTTTGTGACTTCACCTGCCATATTTTCTTCCAATGCTAACCTGTCGGTATTTGCCGGATTTTATTGTCTCTTGTATTTCGTCAATTCGATGACCAACAAATTATTTAAATATGTTATCCGTAGCAGTGGCGACTCGCTAGGGTAGGCAAAAAGGCAACGCCTACCTTATACATCGTAGTAATACCAAAATGAAAAATATGTTTTATCTCTACTTTTTAATAATAAATATTAAGTTTATTCACAATTATTATAATAATATGTCGATTCCTAACCTTTTAGAGGTTGGGAATACGCCATTCCTAACTGTAATGATAATCTTTTGGGTGCGAAAAAGCAGATTTCACTTCCACCCCACGGGTTGAAAATGTTTATGTAGGGGTTGCTTAGTACTATTGTCATAGATCCTTATAATAAGGTAGGCCAAACAAATTTTAATATAGCTGTCAAAAAATATTAACTCAATGATTTATTCTGAAAATTATTGATTTAAAAAGAGGATGATTGTGAATAAAATACCTCCATGGGAGTTTCATTACAGCCTCGCGCTGTATCTCACCTCAAGGATTCACCTCTCGGTAATACACATAAGCCCTCGGCTATAAGCTATAATGAAACATCCCACCTCAGTTATAATATACTATTAAAAACATGGCATATAAAATATTTTCTCCAACATTATTTTAGGAACTACACATTCCACCACTACAAATTATGTTGGAATTAATATCATTCGAACAAACAGTGTGGCATTACTCCGTTTGGAATAATTACGCACGGCTTCCGACAAATCATTATGTGTTTAGCGGTATATTAGCACGGTAGGTGCAGGTCTCCGAAATAGGAACTCATCTATGTTGCTTACAAGATAACATGCGATAGCCTGATGAAAAGAGAGAAATAATACTATAATTCTAGGTAAATAATCATTTGTACAGTCGTGCAACTACTTCAATGACCGCTTGGAAAGCTTCGCTCCTCTTCGTTCGGATTCGTGCTTACGGAAGATATTGGTACATACTACGCTTTATGCTTGAGACTGTACAATATAATTTCCCTTTCATTTTGTTACTGCGCATGCGTTGCTATATTGTGTATATCAAATATTATGGTTGGGATGCTATAGTAACGTCTGACGTCTGCTTGTTTTATTTATTTCTGAATTCACGTTTGACGTCAGAGTAATAAGTTTAGCTAAATAATAACATATTACTTAGAAAATTAACTAAATATTTTGTCGAGAAAAATATCAAGTGCTAGGTAATAAAGACAAATATGAAATAACGGAGAGCTAGTTATTACCAAATAAATCTAAACAAAGATATGAATTGTGTAATAAGCAATTTATGACGTTTCAATAAATATTGTTTGTTTCCTAAAAAAAAATATTATTCTCGTAAGTAAGCTACATTTTTCCGTATCATTTCTAAATTTTGTTGGAAAAAGTACTCTGCAAGCAACATGTTTGGAATGGCTTATTCCAATACTTGTTGTAGTTGTAGATTATACTATTATTTATTTAGTTACAAACAACAAGCTACAAGAGAAAATATACCCCCAAAAGCGCGTAATTGAGTAATTGAACTCGTGAAGCATACAATCAATACAATCACACATTCGACGTGCACGAGAATGTGAGAGAGAAGGAGACGAAGCTATGGAGACTGTAAGAGATAGAATATAACGCTGTACTGGAAACCAATGATTTCGTAACTGTTCTGTAGATGCGCCCTAGAGAGAGAGAGATTGTGTTTTAACCATTAGAGAGCGACAGGTAGTGTATGTCACGTGGTAGGGTTACTATGTAGCACAGCTTGTGCAGTGTGTATAGAACGGGTAGTTTTCTGCGAAATTTCCAGTGTTTCATACATAAAAATCAGGATCGGACTGAATCCACCGAGATGATCCTAGCCTCCTTTGGGGCCGTTAGGCGAGACGATTTTTTCAAAATTTAATTTTATATAAAATTATTCAATATTAAATTATAAAAGTCATTCTTTTGTTTGTACTATATACTTTTGTTATTGTATTTTTGTAGACTAGATGGCTGACGAAGGAGAATATCGTAGTTATAGTTTACATTTAAAAAAGTTATTAAGAAATATTGTTGCACTTGACGAGTTCTGTCACTGGTTAAATTTAATATACTTATTTCTGTTATACCCTGTATATTTAACAAAAAAATAATTACTATATATTTTTTTTATTTATACCTTATTTTAAATATTCATTTGTTGATTTCGTGCTTTGCTATAAATTGTAGTAAAAAGTTACCAGTAAAACGATCTTATAAATTAATTATTTTTGCTGTATGAGTATGAATCCAAGTAAAGCACCCGTTTTTATCTCTTAATTTCAATATATTTTTATAATGGTGATGTATTACAGTGCCTTTGAGTGCACAAATCGTGCAAAAAAGGAGGAAAAATATCTTTTCACGGCTTAGCTATTAGGATGAATAAAATAATGACAGTAATAATACAGACGTTTTAATTTCGAATAATAATTTTAGTCTACAAGACCTCATAATCCCCAATGTTAGTACATATTGTAATGATGTATTAGGTTACATATGTGGTTTTATTATGAAAAAATTAAAGAAATAAATTCAATGCACAGAATGTTCGGCGAAATTAGGGCAGGGATATTCAGTGTCTCAATTAATAAATAGAAAAAATCGCAGTGGACTAACGATGCCTTCGAAATATGTATTAAATATATGCAAAATCGCAGAAATTACTTTTAGAGGTACAGCAAATTTTACAGGAATGTTATTTTGAAATTAATATTAGAGACTATTTTTCCAACCCTCAATAACCATGTACTTGACCAAGACTCATTAAATAATCATTTACTGCAAACTATAAATTAAATTTTGCAATTATTTTTCAAAATCAGGCTACACCACATGAGGCTAAAATAAGAATAAGGCAAAAATTTACTCATCAAATTTTAGTTACAGGCCTGTAATTGTTTTTTTCTTAGTTCATTTAAATTTAGTTCGTTTCATGAATAGCTTTATTACTTGTAGTTTTTATATTTTGCGTTTTATACAGTTTGTAATTTTTTACCTTCCGTCACCTCTAGGTAAGAAGTCAGTGTCGAGTGCGTTTTGCATGAAATAATATTACTGGAAATTTAGAATCTTTTTGTATATAAACACAGGATTGACGGAAGGTATTGTGCTGGCCACATCAGATTTTTTATTAATCATGTGCTGTGATTTTTTTTTTAAATTAAAGTGTTATTGTAGAAACTGTAAATATGCACAGTAAAGTTTTTCATCATTTATAATATTTTTATTATGAAATTCTAGCCAAAACCAAATCCCGTGTTGCGGTGACTACTCATTTTTAAGTTTACTAGTTAATATTTTCATTGTATATTCCTTACTCGTTCAATAAAATGTTTTTCTAAGTTTTTATTTGTAACTTTCATTATTGTTTTTTTATGATAGAAACAAGTAATAATATTTAGTACCTAATTATAATTAGTTATGTACAAAAATTAATGTGTAAGCTTAACTTGTTTTATATACAAATTCGTTTTTCTAGTTTTCGTCTGTATTTTATTTTCTAATTGAATGAAATAAATATATTATAAATGGTAAAGCATAATTTTACTTAATATATGTCAAAAAATTATAAAATATCAAATAATATTCAGCATAAAACTTATTACTCGCTTGAATATATGTCCCTAGGTCATGCGACAGGGAAGGGGGGGGGGGGGAGAATTTACCCTCGCAGTCATACACGCACAGTCTTATGTATTCTCCTTCTCACTCACATGCTCATAACAGTGTTTCGAGCCGAGATGCGTACCAGGGAGCATATATACCTATAGTAGAGTTATGAGATCATTGGTGGGAACGTTTGACGCTCGACCAACGTAAAATTATAAGAAAACGTATTATTTTATATATCATAACATAATTCGATTGCTATACCTTGAAATATTATAAAAAATACACCACTATGTCCTCAGAAGACCAAAGAAGCTTTTATAAAGAATACTATTCTTTTGATTTACGGTTTAGTTTTTGAGATAATCTGGTGTAAACATAAAAATTGGTTAATTTGGGTTGATTTTTTCCATCATTCTTTCATTCAAATTTCTCAAGCTCGTAAGCCTCAATGTATCTCGTATTAAATAATTAAAAATAAATCACCCACGAAAGTTGATATTTTTTTAATTTGAAAAAAAATAAATATTATGTTCTCTTTATCATTTTATCTATACCTCAAATTTTGATTGTAGTGCCCTTTTGCCAGGCTTCAAGTTTAACAAATTCGAAATTTTGGTTTGTTAGGTCATTGTGAAAATTCCAGCTTGTTACACCGACTCCCCCACAAAACTTATTTTTTGACGCTTTTCGTAGCACTGAGCATTCTACTAAATACGTACAAGCGCCGGTCAACCAATGCTGAATTTTTAATAACTCATGTCATATGCGAAAGGATCTTTTTGCTTTCCTAACGTCCAAAATTTTTTTTGCAAGATACAAGCGCCTGGCGCTCTTAGACAATTTGTCGTTCGCCTCTAGCTGTTACGTCGCGAAGTAAACACATACGAGCCTATTCTTCATACACGAAATTATTCCTCATTCGGTCGCGCCATATGTACCCATATACAAGTACACCAAGTAAATATCTCCGCATGTAAATGTTTTTATTTACCCCGATTTTAAGAAATTAGAACCTCGTTTGCTGATCTTTTTGCGACAAAATAACTTTGGCTGCTCGCTTGCCATTATTATAACACACGTGAATACAATAGACAACAAAATACAATTTTACACTACGAAACGCAATATAAAATAAATGCTGCAAAAAATATGTTAGACAATGTATAAAGTCGGGACGAAATATAGAGCCACCGATTTCATTATAGTTTAATCTATTCACCGCTAGGTCTACTCATAGCGCCACATCCTTATATTTCATGAAAATACTTACCGAATTTGTTTAAATTACGAATATATTCTATATTAAAAGATAAATATTTAAAATACTTACCTGAGACATATAGAAATATGTATAGTACCTAACACTAAACAAAATTTAACATTAGAACTTCAGACACTTGAGAAAAAAAAGAAAATTAAACATTTTATTTTTTTTAAGTATGTTCTCGAAGTTTAATTTTCGATTTTTTTTTATATGATTTGTATAACATAATTCTTCAAAACATATTAAAGTTTAAACAAAATTTAACGTTTAGTATAGAAGAAACACATTAAAATGTATGAAAAAAGTAGGTTTTTTGTATTTTTAAAATTGTTCTCGAAGTTCATTTTTTTTTATTTTCACATATTTTATTCCCTATCCTGTTACAAATTTTTCATGCAAATTTAATTAAAATCCAACATTTAGAACTGAAGATATTTAAAAAATAATATTTAAATTATTGTTTCGGGTGAATAAATAGATACAAAGATTATTGAAACTATTTTATTTTCATGACAAATTGTTTCCTTTTTATTATTGTATACGAAGAGATCATATTACATTACACAATTTTAAATAAAACATGAAAAACCTATTCACTAATTTTGAATTTCGCGGGCAGGGGTATCATTTCACCTTAACTTAAAGAACTAGTGGTGGATTGTTTTTTCCTTTCTTTAAAATCCAACGACGAGATGGCGGGACTGCGTGGGAACTGTTGAAGACCCAAGCGCATGGGCGTGGTGCGCGTAATGGCGCGCAAATTTGAAAAATTATTCTTTAAAATTATGTGATTGGATCAAGCAACTAAGCGTTACTACATGTGATCTAGAGGACGAGGCAGCGAAATATAATTGCGATCGAATTTCACTAGGTAAGTTCATTCGATCGTTCAATTTTGTTAGTTAATATAAATGTATTTTGATATTAAAATGTATGTGCACAAATATAATGTTAAATTATATTTTTTTCAATAATATGCATAATATTTTTTTTTTATTTCAAAACACATTCGACAACTTATTTCATTGAAATAATTACAAATGGGTTGGAAATAAAACACGGACATCTTATATGAACACAAAATTAAACAATATTACATTAAAAACTCGCTCAATAGAAACACAGAAGGTACAATTAATAATCAAAGCAAATTAAATAGAATCAAAGACACAAATGTTTTCAAATGTCAAATTCAAATGTTTCCTATGCATTCTTATTTTATATCTTAGACCAACACGTGGATCAATAATTGTGTCGATATCAAATATGTAGGTTCTTAACTAGGGTACCTATATACTCAGGGTATGGCCATGACGTGGCTCGCGTTTCGTCCGCCATTAGAGGGCCAGTGTCATATTCGTTGTTGTTGCGCAAATAATTATGTATTTTCGTGGCTACTTGCTTTATTTTAATCAAAACACATTTAAATATACTTCTAATATTTATTTATAGTGTAAGTAATACTTTTATTCTATTTATTTGTATATTTTCTTGAGATATTGACTACGATGACTGGCAATATTGAAAACACATAAAAATGATCAATATTAAGCACAAACATTTAATTTTTTAAAAGGTAAGTTTAAAATATATACTTATTATGTAAATAATAACTACAGTTATTAAATTTGATGTGATAATAACAACCTATATCATACGCTATACATAACCTCTAAATCTATGTCATAACAATAATTGTGAATCTCTTAAATAAATGAATTTTTATTACCTTTATAGATTCATAGTGTGATTATGTAATATTCCTGTATAATATAATATCACATTTCTTACAAATAAATAGGGAAATGAATTATAAGTATGTTTGACATTGGCTCGCTTATGGCGGCGATCTTGCCCCATGGCCATGCCCTGTATATAAAGGTACCCTATTCTTAACGCGACGTTAGCGACATCTATTGACCGGAATTGTGTACTACTGGCAAGTGCCTGTCACTCGCCTAAGTTTCCAAAGGTTGGTGACAGCTCAGTGTGGTACCGTCAACCGGAGTAATATCGAATCGCACAGGTAATATCGGATGATATGATAAGATTTCAATTTGGGCGCGCTACACCTGTTGGGTGACAGTTAGTTCGCTAAACAAAAATATCCCTAGATTGACAGATAACTGACCAATTCGCCATTCGTTTCGCGCTCGATGGGACAATCAAAGTAAGTACACAAAAATTTAATATCTAGAGTCACTTTTTCGCTAACATTGAGACAGCCAAATAGTGTCCTTTGGCCTGCGAACCCTGTGCATCATAGCTACATGGTGCAATGGGATTAATACTTGTTTACAGTCTTATCAAGACTTCCATAACCTCAAAGTTCTGTTCACGTCTTTCCTTTCCGCAAAAAATCTAAATTAACAGAAAATGTTTTTTTAAGGGGTAATATCGGACATGCCTCGCAAACATCGTCATAAGCTAGGAACGCCTTATCGGCGCAACTACTCCCAAGAAAGCATGGAAAGGGCATTGTTGGCAGTGATAGACGACCACTATTCATTCAAGCAGGCAGCAGATATGCACGGGGTACCAAAAAGCACTCTTTACGATATTTACAGAGGTGAGCATTCTAACAAACTCGAGAGGCCCCCAATCCTGTCTGTGATTGAAGAGCGTTGGTTGGTAGATGCCATGACTACTGCAGGGAAATTTGGATATCCCTTTAAGAAGCAGGCAATGAAGGACTTCGTGAGCCATTATTTAAATAGTAAAGGCGTAAATATACAATGTTTCGACAATAACAGACCTGGTGATGACTGGATTAATCACTTTATGGGGCGACACAAGGAGTTATCACTCCGTAATTGTGAAAATATTAAACGAGTGAAAGCAGAAGTCACAGAAGATACGATTAAAGAATATTTTGTGCACTTGGAGGAGACACTCCAGGGGGTTCCACCTGAAAATATTGTTAATATGGATGAAACAAACCTAACAGATGATCCCGGTAAAAAACTAGTTTTTACTCCTCGTGGAGAAAAGCATGCACGAAGGATAATCGATTTCTCGAAAACGTCGACGTCTGTTATGTTCGCTGTGGCTGGTGATGGCACTTGTTTATCTCCATACGTTGTGTACAAAAGTACAAACCTCTACCCAGACTGGATACAAGGTGGCCCCGAAAACGCGCAATATAACAGAACACAAAGTGGATGGTTCGATACTGCATGTTTTGAGGACTGGTTCTTTAAAATCGCTCTTCCCTATCTGCGACGAAAAGAGGGCAAGAAGGTTCTTATTTGCGACAACCTGGCAAGCCATCTTTCCTACCAGATTATCAAAAGTTGTGCAGAAAACAATGTTCAGTTTGTATTTATGCCGAAGAATTCGACACACTTGTGTCAGCCCCTGGACGTTTCAGTGTTTGGACCCCTCAAACGGGTCTGGCGAGAAATTCTGGCTAACTGGAAACGGACCCATAAAGGAGTCGTACCGAAATCCGTCTTTCCTTCCCTGCTGAAGAAGCTTCTGGAAAAATCGAGGGGTCGCATGTCGGATAACATAGTGTCTGGTTTCCGAGCAACGGGCATAATCCCATTCGATCAAGAACAAGTTTTGAAAAGGATTCAGAAACGACTAGCAGGAGGCACACAAGATGAAATGAGAGCGTCGTTTGCAGAAGTGATGAGTGCAATTGTTGCTCCTTTGGAGCAAACCACGACGAGATCCAAGCGTAGGTCAAAGATTAACGTCCCTGCTGGCAAATCGGTGGGCCTTGAAGATTTGCGCGAATTGAATGGTAGTACGTCAACTGCATCTACCTCCAAGAAAATGACAATAATAATAATGGCACTGAAAACACATCTACGTTCCAAGGAAATGCCAATAATGAGACAGCAAACACTGTGATCTTATCAGAAAGCGACAGTAGTAACGATGATTCTGATAACAAGACTGACGAAGAAGATTCCACATCAGAAGTACCGAACGTTGAACTTCCAATCACCTGTGATACATTACAAGAAGGCTGTTTTGCTATAGTTAAGTTTTTGTACAATGAAGGGACCAAGAAAGAAACGACCAAAGAATTCGTCGCGAGAATTGAAAATATTACGAAAAAATATATATTATTTTCCATTTTTTTTATCTAATGTTTGAAGTTTATACATTTATTTTATGAATAAAGATTATATATTATATCGATTTTACTACAGCAAACTGTACCCTGCATGGCCCCAAAAAATTTTTTTTTTCATATGCAATGTCCGACAAAGGTTTCTGACCAAACCTATTTTGGATACCAGGCTCAAAACGTACTGTTTCAATGTAAAAATTCAAGCGTCCAATATTACCCCAAACCGCAGGTTATATCGGACGTCACTTTTTTAAAGAAAAAAAATAACAGTTGCAATTATTTAAAATTTATTTATGTGAATATGTTTACTAGGTTAACTTCTCACTATGGAATGCATTAGTTAGTTTTAAATTCGCATAACAAAAAAAATACAGGCAGATAATTGAAAAAATCGTCCGATATTACCCCGGTTGACGGTACGGTGTATGATCTGTTTTTTCTTGTGTTTAGTGTTGTAAAAGGTAAAACTTGATGTAATACTATTATTTGCTTTTTAACTAAATATACTCTACTTCATTTTAGCTAGAAAATGTCTAGCGACGATGAACTGTCCACGTCGCCAGAAATTATTGAAAAAGCCAAAAATGCGATCAGCGATCTGTTATCCAAAAAATCACGTGATAGATATGAGATTGTTTATCAAAAAATTATGAATTTGAGAGAAAAGAATAACGTTAAATCATTTTCGGAAAACGTACTATTAGCATATTTCGAAGAAATGTCAAATGTATCAAATACAATGAAACCATCTTCACTTTGGGCGATATTCTCAAATATTACGTACAAGAATAAAAAAATAGTAGTTTGTATAAGAGTGGATATGATGCCCATATCGCACGAGAACGAATTTGAGGCACGACTCGAAGGGGAGTGCCTCAAACTTTTTGGCAATAGAAAAGATTAACACAAAAACTTCAAAGCCTACTTATATAAAAAAAATATTTTTCATTTACAATATGTTAGTTTTTTTAGCAGTTGAAAATTGTGAAGTGAATTATGGTGGTTGCTGTATTACACTGTTCATATTTCAACTTATATGTAAAGCACGGTAGAAAATACAATACCTATGTAGTCATAGGAATATTTTACAACTTTTACTACAATAATTATCGTTAATTTCAATAATAATTGTTACTGAAATGAAAATTTTTAATTTCACATTACTGACAGTGATTATTTACCATAATGGATATAGTAAATTGGACTATATTTTTCTAATTGTATACGTATAGTACATTTTACCAGTGTATATTATATATGTCCCTATAATAACTGTGACGATGGTCACTAAGCTGGGTGTAATGTGTGCGTGCGCGAGTGTGTGTGTGTGCATACGTATAAATTTTTTCATAGACAATAACTTCAACACTACAATTTAATAAAAATTATAATTCTTTCGTATTCCTTTTCTTTACATCTATATCGGGAGCTGATTACATTTTTGTTATAATTGGTCAACCGGAAGTACCCTCATTTGAAGATTTTAACAGTTTTTCTTGAAAAACCCTGTTAAATATCATTTTTTGACATTTAATGTTATTATAAATATTAAAGAATATTCTATTATCTACATGAACTGATTACATTTTATACTTCATATTCAATGGATATAGAGTTAAAAATGATAAAGAAATTAAATTTTATAAATCTGCCAGCTATGATATAACCATGGAAACACTTAGTATATTAAGAAAATTATATTTGACAGATTTCAGTGTTAATGAAAATAAAATGAATGTGGCAGAGATGAGGATATCGAGATGGATGTTAGGGAAGAGATAGAAAGATAGAATAAGGAATGAGAGGATAAGGGAATTGGCTTGAGTGATACAAGAGAGACGATTACATTGGTTTGAACATGTCATGAGGAGAGATGAAGAATATATTGGAAGAAGATGAACAGCTTAGTAATAGACGGTAGAAGAAGCAGGGGAAGACTAAAGAAAAGATGGAAGGAGTGTTTTGCGGAACATTTGAGAGAAAAGGAACTGAATGAGAACACGCAAAATAGAAATGAATGGAAGAAGAAAATCAAGAATAGCGACCCGTAACGAATGAGAAAAGCTAAAGGACCCAAGTAACACTGACCGACGGTCGACCAAAAAGTGACGTCGATTTCAGGTCGAATTTAAGTCATATTCTGCCGTCTAATCCGACGTCTATACGACGACATTGTGACGTTGATTTTTGGTCTGAAATAGGACTATTTAGACGTCTAATCAGACGTCTATACGACGACATTGTGACGTTGATTTTTGGTCTGAAATAGGACTATTTAGACGTCAGATTTGTGGTCGCTATGACGTCTATATGACGACTTTATATGGTCATAATTAGGTCTATTTAAACCTTTTTTCCACGTCTAATTTGACGTCTTTATGACGATTATTTTTACTTTATTATTAATATTATTAAAAATTCATATTTTAAATTTATTTAATTTGGCAATTAATAACACACGAAGGGATATATTATTTTTATTTATATATCAATTCATTATGACAATATATTGTTTATTATAATGATTTTTAAAATTAGAATAAATGTAATATAAAACTTAGTTTATATTTACATATATGTGTAATATATATATTTTTATTTAATTATTGTCATTACCAAAATCTACGAATAGAAGCAGATTGGCACACCCAAATATAGGTATGCCGTGGTGATATTTATATTTTATTTATTTAAAACATATTACATTTTTACATAATTATTAATGCGAAACGGAAACAATTTATATCTGTTATATTTTTTGGTATAAAAATCATGGACATATTAATTTTCAACAATTTAAACAAAAGCTAGTAGTGCTTTAAAAAAACCATTTTAAGAAATGTTGCTAATACAAAAGCAAATGTATAAATAAAGGGAAATATATAATATAAAAACAAAGATTTATCTATATAGTTTTACGGTTTTACCTGAGCATTTCCTATAACTCCAAAAATCCAACTTTCCTAAGTTTTCCAAGAATCTTTACATCTTCCCTTTCAAGCTATTCTTGAACGATTGGATTCAAGTAAACCATCGACAAAGAGACATCATAGTGTTTTTTAATACATATTTCGATTCTGGTGATCTTGACCAAGTTGCATTTTTTTTTTTAATGGAAACTTAATTTCTTTTGTATAGATTGGCATTAGCTGTAATAGAATTTGTTGGTACAAATTCTATTCAAACTGCCGAAATGTTGGCTGCGTAATAAAAATAATAAAATTTATCGCGCTTGGCCCGAAAATTTGAAATATAAAAAAAAATTGGTTCGGGCAATTAACAATTATTCCCAGCAGCCCAATTCTGAATATAAATTATTCAAGGTGGATATTTTAGAATAATTTGGTAAGTTGAAAGAATTATATTTTCATTTTTGTATTTACAACTCTTTTCTAAAATTAAAAGAAATTACAGCAAAATAAAAATAAATCAAATAAAAATTCACATATGCTCAGACTACTGTATATGTATGAACGCACCCTCCGCCATCTTTGTGTTGTGTCATGTCCAGCATTTTAATTACCACGGGAGAATACTGAAAATGCTGAAATTTCTTAATACGAACATTGAAAATTTAGTATATTGTAAGTAGATAAAATTGTGCTTATATTGCTTATGACAATTACTTTTTTATAGATATGGTAAGACACGAAGCGAAGTGCCATTATGAAGAATATTAACAAGCAATCATAACCAAGAGATGGTGAACTAGTTGAAATATGCACCACACAACAACGGGCAAATAAATATGTACATAACTTTTTTGTAGATATAAGATGCATTATTTATTTAATTAATTTGTATTTTTCGTAATATTTTTTTTAAATACTTTTTATGTGTAATATTTATTGTTCATATATTGTTGTGCATTAATATTTTTTAATAATTTTTTTTATATTATATAGTATAAATAAAACGAATTAAATTATTTATTTTTCCTACCACCATTTATGTTTATACCATAAAAATTACGTCGAAACAATGCCCTAAAATGAGGTCGAAACAACGCCTTAAAAGACGTCGATACAACGTCTTAAAAGACGTCGATACAACGTCTTAAAAGACGTCGATACAACGTCTTAAATAGACGTCGATACAACGTCTTAAAAAGACGTCGATACAACGTCTTACAATGACGTCGAAACAACGTCTTATAATGACGTCGATACAACGTCTTATAATGACGTCTAAACAACGTCTTAAAATGACGTCGTACAGCTCCACGCTGAGACGTCTTCTAGACGTCTATGTGACGTAAATTAGGACGTCACAGTGACGTCGATTTTAGGTCATTTGTGTTACTTGGGGAGAAGAAGATGTCAGTGTCAAATGCAATATACATAGTTTATTATGAAACAATTTTATTAGAAATATAGAATCTTTTGCAAGAAAATTTATGTATGGAATTTGTACAGTGGTGGACAGAAAAAAATAGGACAGTATTTTTTGTCTAGTGTAAACTGATTCTTGTAACCCCAGAAATGTTATAATTTGAATGATTTATGGCCATTTGCACAGGTTATAGTTAAATTGTTAACCGTTGGTTAAATTGACAATATCGTATTGGAATCAAATGTCAAATGAGTTGTTAAATATTACTGTCAAAATTTCGATTCACACTTTTTTTGTTAACCTGTAGTTAAGACATTAACTATAAGCTGTGCAACTGGCCATTAATGTAATTATTTAAAAACTACAACTTTTCTAATATTTGGTCATTGCACCATTTTGATTGATAACTTCTGTCAATCTGCGTGGCATGGAATTAACCAAATTCATGCAATATTCGACGGTAACTACATTTTCCCATGCATTATTAACTATTTTTAATAGTTCTTGGGCATTACGGGGTCTAATATTTTGGCTTTGGAGTTTTTGTAACAGCAGTCCCCACATGTTTTCAATGCAGTTCAAGTCGGGGCTGCGGCTAGGCCAGTTTAGCATATTAATGTTATTTTGCCTGAACCAATTTGTTACCGCGTGAGACGTATGAACCGGACAATTGTCCTGTTGAAATATAAATTCGTTGTTGGGATATAATTGGGACACAGAAGGCAACATAATATTGTTTAAAATCCGCATATATTCTTCACTATTGAATCTTCCCTCAATATGCCACAGTACACCAGGTCCGCAAGCTGATATCCAAGCCCACAAATTAATAGAGAATTTGCCACTTTTGTCAGAATTATTAATGTACCTTTCATCGTACCGAGAACCCACAGGTCGATAGACGCGAATAGCACCACTATGTGTGGATTGAAAGGTCTTTTCATCAGTAAAGATGACATTATGCCAAAAGTTTTGACGAAGAACCATGTGTTCTAGAGCGAACCCCATTCGCGCCTCTTTGTGTTCCGCTTTTAAAATTTTTTTCGCTGCTGTACGGCAGCGCAAGTCCGACACTGAGACGTCTTCGGCCAGTTCGAGCAGATCCCGGGAAATTTGTTTCTTCAACAGCTTTAATAACAGTGAAGAATGGATTTTCTCTTACTGTCTCAATTCCAGGGACTAAAAACGAAAATATTTCGTTCAGTTCTTATCCGAACGAAACCGAAAAATTTCGTTTCCGTTCTTAATGTTCCCACCTAAATATTTTCGTTTTCGTTTTCGTTCACAGTAGTTAAATACCGGTTAATACCGGTTATAACTATTAATGAGTAACAATTGATGAAAATATAGAAATATTATAAGTTTTTTTTTTATTAAACATGAAAATAAAACATACATATAAAGGAAAGATAATACATATATAAAAATAAGAAAAGCTTATGCTATGGCCTGATTTTTTTACGATAAAGAATAAAACATTAATTACATTTTATTTCACCTAACTAATAGTATGTTTTCAAGCAAATCTTCCTTTATGTTAGTTCTCTTATATAAGTACTTAACATAACTAATAAAACGTATACCGACAGTGTGTGCAAATGAAAATTATCGCAGTCAGTGTTCAATAGATGAAACTACGAGTATACCGTTTAACCTAACACGTAACAGGGTTAGCTACTGGAGAACTACTTTGAAAATCTACTTGTTTGCAAATCAAATATCTGAAAATTCAATAATATTTGCTGTAAATAAAATAAAATATTAAATAAAATAACGGTTAAAACCGGTAACCGATATAAATTATTTCGTTTTCAATCATGAACGAAAAAAATTTATTGCGTTTTCGTTTCCGTTTTCGTTCTTATAAAAATTTCGGTTTATTTCGTTATTTCGTTTTCGTTTTCGTTTCGTTCTTAGTCCCTGCTCAATTCATCTTCTATCTTCTTCTTCAGTTGATACTCTGTGTCGCCCTGATCCTGGATTCCTCCCTATTCTGCCTCCCTGTCTCCACTTATTTAAAATGTTGACAGAATTTTTATTAATGTTATAGAGCTGCGCAATTTGCCTAATCGGCATTCCTTCTTCTGCTCTAACAATTACCGAACTCTTTATAATATCGGTAATTCGAGGCATTTTTTCTGCTTTGATTAGACAATTAAATTTTTGACAAATTAAAGTGACAAATGTCGTAATTGTAAAGCCAAATTCAAGCAACTAAATTTTATAAAAAAATAGTCTACTTGATTTTTCGACTTGTCCTATTTTTTTTTTGTCCACCACTGTACATAAGATACAGGATTGACGGAAGGTAATCTGCTGACCACATCAGATTTTTCATTTAAATTTGTATTTCTTATAATATTTTGACATTATGTCAAAAATGTCGATTTGTTGTTCCACTCGTCATTAACAATGTAACTAATTCATTTTTAACACTGGTGTCATAAAATAATATTTTTAACCCAAAAAACATACATTGAAACCTACTTTGAATAGATTTACAGAAAATTATTTTCTCGCTAAACGTTCGAATATGATGCTATTGTATTATTATTTTTGTACAACAAGTAGGCCATTTAGGGAATGTTTATGATCAATATAGCAACTATAGTCCAAAATAGTTATTTTTTCTACTCCTGTGCTTTAATATACTTATTAAGTATGTGTGATCTGTACTTGAATGACACTTATTATGATACAGATTTTTATTTCCATACAGACTATCATATCATTATGTTAGAGATTTTTTTTTCGTTTCGATACAGATTCTCATTACGATACAGATGAATTTTATAACCAATTTTGCATTTTATACTTCATATTCAGTGGATGTAGAGGTAAAGAATTATAATGAAATTAAATTTCTTTAACAGCTACTATATTAAGAAAATTCTAATTGACAGATGTCAGTGTCAATGAGAAGAAAATGAATGTGGCAGAGATGAAGTCATTGAGATAGATGGTGCGTATGGCACGGAAAGATAGGTAAGGAATGAGCGGGTAAAGGAAATGGCTCGAGTGATAGAAATTTCTAGAAAGAAGAGAGATGATTACATTGGTTTGGATTATGTCATGAGGAGAGATGAATAATGTATTGGAAGAAGAATGAACAGCTTAGTAGTAGAATGTAGAAGAAAGAGAGGAAGACCAAAGAGAAGATGGAAGGACTGTATTGCGGAAGACTTGAGAGAAAAGGAACTGAATGAGGACAACAAGCAAAATAGAAATAAGTGGGTGGAGAAAATCAAGAATAGCGACCCCTGACAAATGGGGAAAACTAAATAACAAGATGATGTTAGTGTCAAGTGCAATTTATATAGTTTGTTTATGAAATAATTTTACTGGAAATATAGAATCTTTTGCAAGAAAATTTATGTATGGACTTTGTATATAATACACAGGATTGATGGAAGGTAATGTGCTGCCCACATCACATTTTTTAATTATTATGAATACTCGTTGAAAAAATTGTGTATGCAACTAAGTATAATGACGCATAAATAACGATACGAGCCATGCTCGTGCATGTATTAATAGTTATCATTATAAACTTGTTGCATAACATACTATTTCTGTGTCATAAGTCATGGCTATTGCTACGAATTAACAGACATTTTGATATTTCTTTTTAAAATGAAGAGACAAGAAACATTAAAAAATGTAAAATCATTTTTGTATGCAACATTTAATTCTTAAGAAATTTGCGCACTATAGTTTTTGCAGCAAAATGTAAGGAGAGTAGGAAATTGTAGAAAACTATAATCCCATATTACATTTCAATGTTCCGCCACAACCCGATCTGTGACTGGGTACATTATTCATTTAATAGATATGAAACTGTTGAGTCTAAAGAACCTACCGTGTTAAAATTTTACTGTTAGCTAAGTGGAATGTTCATATAATGAAGTATTCAGATAACCGAGCGTCTACTGTATATTTTATGAATATCATGATAACAGCCTTACTATACAAAATATTGCACAATAGTAACAAACATATTCCACTTGAAATAATCATACCAATAGTTGTGCGGAGGTTTATAAAAAAAAATTTTTTTCTTGAAATTTTGTTTTCGTGAGTATTTATAGAGCATATTTTACTTTGCTTCTAATTATGAATTTCTTTCAGAAATGGCTCGCTTTTTGATATTACTTCTTGTACGGTATTCATTAAGTGCTGATATTTATGATGAAGATATAAATTTAGTATCTGCTGCTGAAGAATTACCACATAGTTCAAATGATGTTCCAGCTTCAAAATTTATAGGAATTTTCAATAATTGTACTTGTCATGAATGTCCAGACAATATTGTTGAATGCTTAGGAGAAAACTGCGTGAATTTCCCAATTGTGTCCATATCAGCACCTTTATTTAAATTAAAATTATCTGCTATAGTTACAATTAAACAGGGCGATTTCCAAAACCTTACAAAAATAGATTCTTTAGAAATTGAAGGTAACAATAAATTAAAAAGAATTGAACCAGGATGCTTTAAAGTAATGTCACAATTAACAAGTTTAACAATATCAAATAATATGATGTTGAATTATTTAGAAGGAGACGTTTTTAAAGGATTACAAAATTTAGAAATGCTTTGTTTGTCGAAAAACGGATTTCAGAAAATATTAAACATTGCAAAGGCCTTGTCGCCTTCATATTTACCAAAATTGAAGCTTCTTGATTTATCACAAAATATATTTCATTCGATTTCAGAGAATGATTTTGCTTATATGAATGGAACAGGCTTGGAACAATTAAATATACATTTATGTGGTTTAAGATATATTCATTCAAACAGTCTACAGCCATTTAAAAACTTATCCGCTCTCAAAATAGGACAAAACTTGTTAAACAGAACAGTTTTAACACAGTTAATATTTAACATTACAGAAGATAATGTTCATTTAAATTTATTAAATCTTCTAGCAAGTGGTTTAAGAAAATCTTCACCTTTTGAATTATTAACACACGTTGCGAAATCTAAAATTTCATATCTTGTTCTTGCTCGGAACCACTTTAATCAAATAAATGACGATTTCTTTCCTGAGATGCTAAATATATTTACGATAGATTTACGTGAATGTGATATTGAATATATCTCAGATAGAGCATTCCAAAAACTAAGTAATTTACAGAGTCTTCTAATAAACTGCAATAGAATGAATACTGTTCCCGTCGGCGTTCTTGTAACATCGTTAACTACTTTAGACATTGCAGGAAATTCAGAACAGTCTTACTTCTATATACCTGATAATATATTTCAAAATATGTCTGTTTTAGATAATTTACAACTTTCATATAATAATATACAGTCTATAACAAAGGGAAGTTTTGTGGGTTTAAAAAACCTTAGAATATTAAATTTGAAAAACACTCAATTAAATTATATTGAAGATGGTTCGTTTAATCACATGCCTAAGTTGCTTCATTTAAACTTAATTATGAACCCTTTGTTAACATTAATGCCAATATCCGCTATGACCTTTCGAGGTTTAGATGCATTACAAGTTATATTGCTAGGCTATTGCGGCATCAAAAATTTAACATCTTCTATTGGCGTACTACATTACATGAGAAACATAACTTACTTAGGATTAGATAACAATGAAATACACAGTATTAATCCGGACCAACTAACACATCTAAATGAGTTGCAGAGGGTACATTTAGAAAATAACAAACTTACGTCTTGGTTTAATTCTATTTTACCAGAAAAGGAATTTTTAGAATTAAGTTTGTCGCAAAATAAAATTACTCATATCACAGACGCTATGTTAAATGATTTTAAAGCAGTTCAAATATTAAATTTAGATGGAAATCCGTTCAGATGTGATTGTTCGTTATATCCACTAGTTCATTGGTTGAGGCATAATAGAATGAATCTTACATATTCAGAAAACATTTATTTTGTAGCAAAATGTGAGACACCAGAAAAGTGGAGGAAAATATCTATAGTACTGTTCGTTCGATACATGCGGCTAAATAACTCATATTGTGAAAAAATCATTTATTCTCAAATAATAATTACACTAATATTATTACTTGTGACAATTTTAATTGCTATAGTATTGTATTGCTATAAAGAGTATGTAAGATTTTGGATTTTCCTATGCAGATTAAGTTTCGCAAGATATAATATTTGGTCACTGCCCAAAAGGTCTAATGAATATAAATATGACGTATTTATTTCATATTCAGTAGAAGACAATGCGTGGGTGTTTGAACTCTGTGGCAAGCTAGAACCTGCATTAAAATTGTGTGTGTTTGAAAGAGACTTCCCTCCAGGAGCCCCCATTTCAAGCGCAGTACTCCAGGGTGTCATGTCGTCAAGGCGTACACTACTAGTGGTCAGTGAAGCATTTACCAAAAGTCACTGGTGTAGATGGGAGACGGAACTTGCACACTATCACCAAATATTCTTTTCTCGAGATTGTAAAGAGGGTCCTGATGACACTTTACTCTTAGTAAGGTTACAGCCAATTAAAAAGTGTGCTACTCCAATCTTGAAATATTTAATCAAGACTCGAATATATATTGACTGGCCACAAGAATCGAACAGACAACGAGAATTCTGGAATAAACTTAAATTTACATTATCTGCACCCTTAGGAGAAATTTATCAAATATAAGTTCTTTACAATAAAACTATAATTGAATACAAAAAGATAGGAAAGTAGTGCGCTGAACTCAGTATGGTGGAATATATAAATATAATTCAAAACAACAAAAATAGTGAAATTTAAATGAAGACGACAATAACTACTTACGCGGAAGTATGTAGGAACCTAGAATAAACATAATTCGATATGTATAAGAAATAGATTGAATATCTATTCAGCAGACGGTTGTATATACAAAGAATAGTAAAGAGAGACTAAAATGTTTTTGATGTTTAAAGATGGAACATATGTATATGACTAAAAAAGAAAGAATATATTAGATAACAGATATACATTTTAATTTTTAAAGATGTCTAATCAAGGTTAAAAATATACAAATAAATAAAATAAAAGTATTACTTACACTTTAAATAAATAATCATGAACGAATTGACATACATTTATCTCCCTCATATTTTCATATACCAGTAAAATCAGCAGAACAGGTCGCTGTTGTACGAAACATTTCATGGTATGGTGGGAAACTATAATTATATAAATTTTGTACAATTGTTATTTACTTCATTATCGTACTTCGTATACGATCTCTATAGTATTTTTGGACATTCTAAAATGAGATTTAAACCTTGACTATGATTAAGTTTGAACCAAAATTTTGAAAAAAAGTTCTACATACGCATCTTCTTCACTATTTTTAATTAAATTCGTTATTAGTATTACAATTATTTAATATATTTCTACATTCCAACAACGTGTAGTATTCAATTATCAAAAAAATATAAAAGTAGTAGGTACTTTATTTATATACATATACAGTTTTTACTTCCTTGTACGTAAGTAAAGGAAGTATTGTAATCGCGAATCGGTTTTGAGATTTCAGCGGAAATATCCATTTTGATCATCCCTGAATCCATTTTGACTAATTTCGTCGTGACGTCTGTACGTACGTACGTATCTCGCATAACTCAAAAACGGTAAGCCGTAGAAAGTTGAAATTTTGTATTTAGGACTCCTATAACATCTAGTTGTACACCTCCCTTTCTGGTTATTACACAACTTCCAGAAGTGGCACTTTACATGAAGCCTATAATAGATTTTAATAAAAAACTGTTTTAAAATATAATCCAAAACTTTTCAAATTTGGTAAACAAGACTTTTATGTCAATCGAAATAACATAATAGATTTAACCGGAAGTGGTACATTACTTGAAGTTGTTAACAGTTTTTCTTGAATAAAATGATTTTATTTTGATTTTAGAAATAAATGCTTCAAATAAAAGTTTTAGAGAATTAATTTCTGCGTCTAGCACATCAAGTATTATTAAATTAGCCCGTTGTATAAGCGAGATATGTAAATTTAAAAATTATACACTTTTTGTTTTTGTAATAAAGCTTGCAATGGATTAAAAAAAAAAATAAAAAAAAATCATGTCAAATTATGTTAAATACGTGCTATTTTATGATTCGTACAATAACAAATATTATATTTTAATTGTGAAATTACTCATACTCATTGTTGTAATCAAATATTTTTTTGTTGTAATCAAAACTCTCTTTAAAAAGAACCGGGTTAGATTAATGTTAATTTAAGAATGATAGTAGTATAGTTCATCCAGAGATCATGTTCCGAAGACTCGTTATCGTTTTATTATGGGTTCACAATAGCTAAAACCGCAATGCCAAAATATTTCGGTCCGTACAGTCGACCAGTTCAGTATTTGCAATGCTGGTATATATTTTACGCCCAGTATTCGACTGTAGACCAAGACTGCACTTTTCAGATTTTCTAAACCCATTACCAGGGCTGTATTTGCTAATATCTAAAATGGGTTTTGTTTACAAAAAATTAGATCAAAGACAAGCAGTACTAGAGCAACCGCGAATAGTTGAATTACGGCACAAATATTTAAATAAAATTAAATCGTACCGCGAAGCAGGGAAAAATATTGTCTATCTAGATGAAACATGGTATGACACGCATGATGTTGTTGAGAAAGGATGGGTTAATGATAAAGGTAAATGTTCGCTAAATGCACCTGTATCGAAGGGACGACGGATAATTATTTTACACGCTGGTGAGAACGGCTGGATTAAAAATGGACTTTTGTTATCAGCAAAAGATTTCAAAACATCTTTTGCAGACTATCATGAAAATATGTCGGCTGAACTCTTCGAACGTTGGTTTGAAAATAATTTACTTCTTAATATTGCACCAAATTCAGTAATAGTCATGGATAATGCCACCTACCATTCGCGACAAGAGAATAAAATTCCGACGACAGCAACAAGAAAGGCTGAAATAATAGATTTTTTAGTAAAGAAAAATATGCCAATACCAGAAAGGGCAACAAAAAATGATTTACTTAAAATTATAATTTTGATAAGTCATACGTTATAGACAATATGGCACAACAGGCAGGGCAAAAAATATTACGTTTACCACCTTATTATTGCATATTCAATCCGATTGAGTTAATTTGGAGCCAACTAAAAAACAATGTTAGATCAAAAAATGTATCACCACAATTAAATTCTAGTGTAGTTCAATTAGTCAGGGAAGAAGTTGAAAATATTGGCCAGCAACAATGGAGTAACTGTATTCAACATATCATAAAAGAAGAAAATAAATTTATATCACTTTACAAAGACGTGAATCCATTAATTATATCTTTAAGGGATTCAGATATGTCCGATAACAATTCTGAAGACGAGGAGGAGTGCACTATGTCCGAATAAATATTCATATATTTTTTTAAATGACATGTGGTTATAGGCTTCTTGGGGAAATCGCCACTATAAACAAAGATTAACGGTCCGCAATTAGTACCTCCTGGGTGGTCACGGAAATCTGATTATACAATATATTTTTTAAAACAGTTAAATAGTAAAAAAAAAATTTTTACTGTTTTGAAAAGTAAAATGTGTGAAATGAAATATTTCAAACCCCTACTCAAATTTTTCATTACAGCCCTGACACATGCCAGGCTATTGGGACCCTCTATTGTACTGCCGTAATAAAACGATAACGAGCCTTCGGAACATGATCCCTGGATGAACTATAAATGAATTATTTTTTGTTCTATATCAACATATTTCTCGGGCTTGGCTTAAGCCTGTCAATATTTTGTAATTTAATTATTAAAAAAATATGTATAGTTTAATAATCGTACAAGGAAGTCGTGTGGTGTCCACATCAGATTTTTTCGTATTGTGCAAACATGAACTCTATCCTGTGTGCTGTCTTTTGCTGGCCTCATTGAACGTATACCCAATGACACTATGTGTCTTATTTTTCACATATTTGTTTTCACTTTTGCTAATAAACTTACCAGTTGACTTATTTTAAAAACTAAGTAAACGTCCCGTCATTGTTGAATTTGATAGAATAGGCGGAGCTAAAATCTTAACTCATACAATTCGAAAATGACTTTGAGATCAGACATCTTTAAAAAATTAAACTGTATATAAAGGTTAATATTGGGAAACTACTATTATAATAATTGTACAATATTATTATTAATTTCTTATTTTTATATATTAATTTTATTAGTATTAATATAATTGATTGTAATAAATACATAATGTGATATCAATTATTCTGCTACGCTTTTCTCTTTATAAATCAAAGCAATGTCAAAATTTTACCAGATTTTGGCAGTTACATCTACATAATATTTTTCATACTTGTGTACATACATACATACTTAAATTTACGCTTATCTCACATAGATAAAAGTTTACTAGAAAAATATGTATTTTTTTGGTGATACGGACAATGATAAAACATTATAGTGTGTTAGCACAAACCTGAAAAAAACCATTCATGGAGCAATCAGCTTTCGTCACGTATTTTTATTCAAACACATGTCTTTCGCCTCGTCTACATTCATAATCGCAGTCATATATGATCTTTTTCTCTTTCCACTCGGGAACTTTCTCTCTCTCAGCAAACTATCAATTACATCCATTCACTTACACACTGGACGTCCATTCGATTGGACACTCTCAACTCCATCAACATATATACGCATTACAACCCGCTCTGTACCTGTCTACAACCAAACACCTTAAAAAGTAACTAGATATTTAGTTTTATTATTTGATGAACTGATTTATCAAAATTATGCCATGAAAATGAAAGAAATTGTTTTGTGCAGCTTAATATATTTCTGTAGCCGGACATCAATTCTAAAAATAGTTTGAGAATCATCACTGCTTAAATTTTTTATGTTCAAGTGTATGGTGTTTCATAACAGGTATGCCAAAATTAAACCACATATTGGGAGAATTATTTTGAGTAAAAAATGTTATGATATATGAAGATATGTCGGGAAACGTTTTGTTACAGCCCTTTGAAGTTGGACTTCATCAGATACATTTTTACCTTCCGTCACCTCTAGGTAAGGAAGGTATTGTCTTTGGTCAAAAAATTCGGTGGTTAGTTTTCATTGAATAAGCACGTTTTAGGGTCTTTACAATACGATTTTACTATTTTTACGATGATGTCTGTATGTGTGTGTGTTCGTGTGTGCGTGCGTGTGTGTGTGTATGTGTGTGTGTGTGTCCCCGCCGTTTCGGACACGATATCTCCAATACTAGAATTTCAAAAATTACAATTCTTGCGTATTCCTCTTCCTTACAACCATATGCAGACATGTTTAGATTTTGGTTATAATTGGTCAACCGGAAGTACCGTCATTTGAAGATTTTAATAGTTTTTCTTGGAAAACTCAGTTAAATGTTATTATAACTTAAAGAATATATTATTATCCATACGATTTGATTGCATTTTATATTTGTTATTCAACAGATGTAGAGTTAAAGAAGAATAAAGATAATAAATTTGATATAAATTTCATAATTCAGCCAGCTATGCTCACTTAACCATGGAAACTGCTAATATATTCAGGTTATTCAAATTGACAGATGTCAGTATCAATAAAATGTAAATCAATGAAAGAAAAAGGGAAGTAACTCTAGTGTTAGAAGTTTCTAGATATAAGAGAGACGATTACATTGGTTTGAACATGTTATGAGGAGAGATGAATATATTAATAGAAGGTGGAAGAAACATAGGAAGAACAAATATAAGATGAAAAGACTGTATTGCAGAAGACTTGAGAGAAAAGGAACTGAATGAGGACGACACGGAAAACAAAAATGAGTGGAAGAAGAAAATAAAAAATAGCGACCCCCTAACGAATGGGAAAAACTAAAGAAGAAGATGTCAGTGTCTAGTGCAATTTGCATAGTTTGTTTATGAAATAACTTTACTGGAAATATAGGATCTTTTGCAAGAAAATTTATGTATGGGGCCGCGTGCAGTAACATGATTTTGCTGACTTTGGCAAGCAGATATGGGACACAGGTGTCAAAATGACAGCAATTAATTATGTCCATAACTGACAAGTGTTATAATGTTTCATTCAAAATTTCATAATTTTCTTATTTCATATGGTTTGTTTGTTATCATGAGTATGGAATTCAGTTGCCGAGAAAGAGAATCACATAATACCAAAAATTTAGAATCTTTCGCAAGAAAATTTATCTATGGAATTTGTACATAATACACAGGATTGACGGAAGGTATTGTGCTGGCCACATCAGATTTTTATTAATAATTCTGATATTAGTTAGTTACACTAAACTTTTGAAATTTGGTATGAGGATATTCTTTCTTTTCTCTCTGTATCTTAACCAGAATCGTCTCTATGGGGAAGCCTTGAACGTTTTTCATTCTTATTTTTTTTACCTATTTTCATTTTTACTAATGGAATATTACATACAATGCAATAAAATACACAAAAAGGTACCCTTGATAAAACTTGTTAAACGCAGTAGTTTTTGAGATACTTAGAAAAAATGACTCTTCCAATATAAAGTTTAATTTTGGTACACGTGTTGAATCACTGTCTGAAGGGAATTATATTTATATGGGAAATTTATCGACTACTATGAGAAAAAATAAATCACAAATTGAAATTTTATTCTCTTTAATATTAATGTATAAAAATATGAATGGATCACAAATAATTAGGTATTTATATAGATGAACACTGGAAACCGTGACATAATTTTTGATATGGTTAGAAAGATTATTTAATTTGGTGTCAAAGAGTATCTAAATATTCATAATTTAATGCCTTATTTTTGAAATATTTATAAAAGTATAACGCTATTTGATAGTTATTACTTATAATTTATTAAAATCAGTAATCATGGTCATGGAAACGCATTCAGTAGTTGAGATGGTTAGATCGGGACACAGTAATAATTATATTCATGAGTTCAAATCCAGCCCGCTGTATGTTTTTACTTTATAAAATGTTTTTTCTACTTCTGTAAAAATATATCCCCATTATTTATATTTTTTCGATTAATTATAGTAGCCATAATTCACTCTTCTCTGCTAATCACAGAATTAGAAATCAATTATTCCCGTTTATTTTAATTCTGGTCGCGATCATCCGTTCTATGGTCGTCTGACAGTTGACAGTTTGGTCATTGTCACTCGTCATATTATATTTTTATGTTCACATTTTCCAACCGATTTCTATCGTTTTGAAAAGTGCTAAACAACGTTAAAATAGATACTGAGAAAGACGAGGAGAACTTCATCCCGCCAGAAATACTTCAGTGAAAATTTAACAATGGATATTACCACCCCGTCTCTGAATCTTAACAAATGTACAAATTTTAAAACACATCTTCACGCCAATCGCTAGTAGTAGCTAGTTCCCTTAATAAATAGTTATCAGAAATCAATTTAATGTTCTTTTTGATAAATATTATTCCAATTGTGAATTTGTAAAGTTGTTTCTACAATATTTATTCGTTATGATCAAATTTACAGGAGTAGACAACGCATAGTATTATATTCGGGATTATGGGCATCATAGTCGCCGATTATGGAGAGGGTCAAGGGGGTGGGTTGCCCCTCCCCCTGAGAAAATATAAATTTAAAAATCTTTCAATCAATGCATTTGCATTACTGGTCAAGTTTCATTTGGAAGTTATTCGATAGATGGCCATTAAATCCACAATTTTAAAATTTAAAATGAGTGCAATTCCTGTGACAACTTGTATAACAACGATCGTTTCTATGCTACGTCGCATAAAAACTTATTTACGATCGACAATGACACAAGACAGGTTAAATCATGTCGCTATATTTCTCATGTAAAAATTACAAATGAGCTGGATTTGAACGTAATTGCAAATAGCTTTATAAAAAAAAAAACGCTGTTCGGTATAATATGTGATAAGATTCGTGTGCTTAAACCACATTTTATTTAATATTTCTGAAGTTATTCTTAATAAGATATATTTTATAAAATAAAAAAAATACGGAAACAATAAATTTTAATTTTGTTGAAATTGTTTTTGCCCCCCCCCCCCTCTTATGTAATAGAAAAGTCGGCGCCTATGATGAGTATTATTCATTCGGATAATAAAAATAAAGGCGTCCTACTGAATGCGTTTCCATGATTCCTGTTTTTAATAAATTATAAGGAATAACTGTCAAATAGTACTATGCTTTTACAAATATTTCATTAATAACCCATTAATTAGGATTATTTAGAATTCTCTTCGATACAAAATTGAATTATTTTTCTAAATATATCAAAAACTCCCACTATAGTCTTACGGGATGTCATATTGTGTTGATTTACTTAAACGGATTAGTGTGTATTTCACGAGATTTAAAGCTCGCAAGTTATCGCAGCTGAGCTGAGAGCCATCATAATGTAAACAAAAAAATCGTGGGTAGTTCCCGTTGTTAGAATAGTTATTTATTATACAAGTGTGAAATGTAACATATTAGTCACGAAAGAAAAAGTTTTTGTATAGTGGCTAATGTATATTCCACACGAGTGTACTACAACGTTTTATCAAACACTTTTTTTAAAAACTTAAATCATTTTTATGTTTTCATTCATTGTTTGACACTGACAAGTCATTTGATATACTATTTTAAATTGCAAAATAGCCATTGAATGGTTGTTTTAGTACTACCTTATGTAATGTGTTTGTTATATTGTTATTGAGAATTTTTTTCTGTAATTATTGTTTGACATTGGAAATTGTTTAAAAGAAAAATACACTGAAATAAGTGGGGACCTTCCTATTAAATATATTTAATTAGACGCACAAACAGCATCTATGAATTTTTATTTCGAAGGTAGCAATCACTAACCAGTCGTAGATGCCTGATGATAGCTGTCATTGGGTGAAAATAAATAACATAAGTATCATTTATCATAAATGTTAATATTAATTTAAATATACAATTTTCATAATGTTACATTATTTCGAGTATATATCGTACTGTCGAAAACCGTACCGTCGAAAAGCCATACCGTCGAATAGCCACACTGTCGAAATGTCATAGTGTCGACACTTACCCCCTCCACAATGTCCGTAGCGTCGAAACCTTAAATGTCCATACTGTCGAAATGTCATAGTGTCGACACTTACCCCCTCCACAATGTTCATAGTGTCGACACTACTTGAATGTCCATAGCGTCGACATTGGAATGTCCGTAGTGCCGACATTGGAATGTTCGTAGCGTCGACACGTACCCCCTCCACATTGTTGGTAGTGTAGACCAGATGAATGTTTACAGTACGAATGAGCCGGCCACAAGCAGTACAATGTTCTAAACAAGTTTCACGTTGTTTTCTTGTATTACATATTAACATCTAAATTATGAATTAAAAATTTTGAATGCGCAAATACTATTAAACATTACATATTTTACTTGTAAATAAAATGAAGCAAAACAATAAAATATTAAATCCACATACTTAAATAGAATGGGGGGGGGGGGGGTCCTACACTATTTTTATAAGAAACTTCATCTGAACCTAAAATTGTGACAGTTGTGTATTCAAGAATAAGGAATATTTTTATTATTATAAATTTTGAAGTACAATAGAAGGTATAAAAATAATACAGTTATTTATATAAATAACCAAAATTTGCAATAAATATGTTTCCTTATCCCAAACAATCATTGTTCCTCAGTAAACCAGTAGAGCCGTATCCGGTAGGGTACCTATATACTCACTCAAGGTATGGCCATGACGTGGCTCGCGTTTCGTCAACCATTTGCGGTCCACTGTCATATCCATTATTGTTGCGCAAATTATTATGTATTTTCGTGGTTATTTGTTTTATTTTAATGCAAAACACATTTAAATATACTTCAATGTTTATTTAAAGTGTAAGTAATACTTTTATTTTATTTATTTGTGTATTTTCTTGAGATACTGACTACGATGACTGGCAATATGGAAAACATAAAAATTACTAATATTAAACACAAACATTTAAATTTTTAAAAGGTAAGTTTAGATTATGTACTTATTATGTAAATAATAACTATAGTTATTAAATTAGATGTGATAATAACAACCTATATCCTATGCTCTACATAACCTCCATATCTATGTCGTAATAATAATTGTGTATCTCTTAAATAAATGAATTTTTATTACCTTTATAGATTCGTAGTGTGATTATTTAATATTCCTGTATAATATAAAATCACATTTCCTACAAATAAATAGGGAAAAGAATACTCAGTATGTTTGACATTGGCCCTCTTATGGCGGCGATCATGCCCCATGGCCACACCCTGTATATATTTAATTTGATCTATTCTTTGAAGAAAAAAATAATTAGAAAATGTGGGATTATCCCATTAGGAATTTGAACGCCAAGTTGAGCACTGTAAAATTATACTTTAGTAGCAATAATTACATTCCTTATAATATTACTAGAAATACGCATTCGCTACTTTAAAATATTTATATATTTAAAATAAACTTACGATTCCCATGTTTTAACATTTAGTCAAATATTTTATAAAATTTTCTAAATCTAATACCAATAGACATCAAAGTTAGTAAAAATAATTAAAAATACAGAACGATATCTTACACAAATTTGATATCAGTATATTGCAATAAAAGTTTAATTAATTTGAATAATTCATTCGAATTTTGCAATCAACACTGAACAAGAGGCAATATCGTTTTTAGCGTAATCTGTATACTTATTGTATTTAAATTTCTTATTATTGTAACTAACATTATTACAAATGTATGTTGTATAATTTTAATATTTGACTGTAACAAATAAATGTAATTTTTTTATTTACTGAACAGTTTTTATATTTTGAATATTAAATTTTCGCACTAATGGCGCCAAACTCTGTCTTGAGTAGCTCTCGTACTGAGTCAAAGATGGTGCCATATCCGGAGAAGATTGAATTATTGTGCGGACTAATTCTTTATAGGAGAATGGACTATTTCAAATGTATTTCTGATATGTACCTACAAAGACATTTCATTTATGATATGTACACAGAATTTTAATTTTTAATATGTGCAGGGAGTATTTATTTATGATAACGACAAGGTAGTTTAAATTTTTGTTAACATCTTACAGAAAATTCAAATGTAATGTGCTCTCAAGGAATAATTTTTGATAGGACAATGAATATATTAAAAATGTGTATGTGGTATCAAAAATTATTGTACCATGCTGTTATCGCTAAATGATTTTATGATGGCAAAAATATATATTTCTGATGTCATAAATTTAATTCATGATATCAACTTGGACTTTTTATTTTATATATCTTGATATCATAAAATAATTTGTTGCTATCATAGAATATTAAAAAACTTATTACGACTTAACGAAAAACCATACTACAGATCGTTTTTAGTTCAGATGAAGTTTCTTATAAAAATAGTGTTGGACCCCCCCCCCCATTCTATTTAAGTATGTGGATTTAATATTTTATTGTTTTGCTTCATTTTATTTACAAGTAAAATATGTAATGTTTAATAGTATTTGCGCATTCAAAATTTTTAATTCATAATTTAGATGTTAATATGTAATACAAGAAAACAACGTGAAACTTGTTTAGAACATTGTACTGCTTGTGGCCGGCTCATTCGTACTGTAAACATTCATCTGGTCTACACTACCAACAATGTGGAGGGGGTACGTGTCGACGCTACGAACATTCCAATGTCGGCACTACGGACATTCCAATGTCGACGCTATGGACATTCAAGTAGTGTCGACACTATGAACATTGTGGAGGGGGTAAGTGTCGACACTATGACATTTCGACAGTGTGGACATTTAAGGTTTCGACGCTACGGACATTGTGGAGGGGGTAAGTGTCGACACTATGACATTTCGACAGTGTGGCTATTCGACGGTATGGCTTTTCGACGGTACGGTTTTCGACAGTGTGGACTGTTCCCGTCCTAAATGCCAGACGTCCGTAATGCCACAAGTGATAAACGTATGTCGACTACCAGACCCGAAGTTTTCCGACATCACAATGCCATAAGGAGTGCGTAGCAGTCGTACTAATCCTATAGCTCCGAAGTGCTACGCGTCCTAAATGCCAGACGTCCGTAATGCCACAAGTGATAAACGTATGTCGACTACCAGACCCGAAGTTTTCCGACATCACAATGCCACAAGTACTAAAGTGGGACAGGATGAGGAGTATTCTCGGCGTATGAACCATTCATTACAGGTCGCTACATGCACGTATCTATGTCGCATTTCGCCTATTAAAATATAGATGGCTGTACTATTAACTTTGAAATTTAGTATTAATTTATTACATTTGAAATTGTTCATTTGAAATTAAGTAAATAATATAAATAATAAACACATTTTATGAATAATATTTTATTTAATTTAATAATAAAATATTTTCTTTTCTTAATAGGACTATTTAATATAATAATACAGAGTAACAAAAAAGATAAGTTAAACAGAATCATTCTTCATTTTTAAGATGTTCTAACACTCATCATCTTGAATCCTTATATGTAGCTGGCAATAAATTCTATATCATTCCTTTATCTAAAATTATTTTCACACTTCTTATATTGTTTTCTGCTCTTCGTGGCTGTAACACATTTATAAATTCTACCATAAATTCATCATCAGCTAGTGTAGGATAAATGATAAGAAATAAATTTTATTGACTTGATTCACAAATAATTAGCTACTTACAAAATAAAATAAATCAAAGGAAATTTGGCCGGTGAAATTAGAAATTTCTAATTTACTATAAAGAGTAAAAAATGCAATCGAATTACTTTCGTATAGTGATACGATCCGGAAAAATAATATATTGTTGATTACATGAAGGTATTATACTTGATATTTATATATTTATGTATTCATAAGAATATTCATATAATAAATAATATTACACTAGATATAACTTTCACTATCGTTGTGTTGAAACGCAAAGTTTTTGAATTTTTTTAATACCCTCCTATGGAGGGTGCTATATTAAAGTATATATTAAATAATTTGTTATAATGCATACTGCTTATTTATAATATTATTCGAGGTGGGCAATTTTTTATGTCAAACAGCCTTATTCTCGTGACACTTGTATTAAAAACAATATTGTTTCATGTACAATATTGAAAACAACATAGTTTGATATAATGTATGAAGTTCGTATTTCCGTGACTCCTTGTAAACTGTCTCTATACAATTTATTCAGCCTTATTCTCGTGACACTTGTATTGAAAACAATATTGTTTCGTATACAATATTAAAAACAATATAGTTTATGGTATAGTATGAAATTCCTATACTCGTGACTCCTTATAAACTGTCTCTATACAATTTATAGTATTGTAATGTATACAAATATGAAGTTATTTCATTTCCTTATTTGACATTTATTTACTTGATTTTTTGACATGACATTTCCTAAACCCAAAAGAATTATTATATTTGTTATTAATGGTGCTGTGGAAGAAAAAAAATAGTATAGAAGGCTCAATAACAGATAAGAACATTTAAAAACCGGGAGAATGAATACAGCCAAATTTAAATACGTATATATTGTAGGTATGACAAGAAATGGTTTTTAATTTAGATTCTTGTTGAAATGTGTCATTTAGAAACGTAGAGAACTGGAGAAAAACATAAAAATGACAACAGTTAATATCGTATTACAATTTAATCAAATAACTAGGGCTCTATCATACAATTCTAGTAACAATAACAACAACTACCAAGATTCCTATTATTCGAATCTGTTGAAAATAGTATATTGTGTTATTAGGAGTAAATAGACTTTGTGTGACGAGCGTGGAAGTTTAAACGACGAGCGAAGCGAGTCGGATAAATGCACGCGAGGCACACAAAGACACTTTTACTCCGAATGACACATTATATTTTTTTTTCAAACGTAGATATTTAAAGAAAAATATATACTACTGACGTTACATTTTACGTAAATTACGTTTGCGATTTCAATTGCCCTGTAGCTATGGATACTTATTTGTTCCCTTGTGGTTATAAACATTGAAATGAAATTTTTCACGTTTTGACGTTTAAATAAAAACTGTGCAATTTTATATCCTCCTTGTGTGCATTTATGTCGGATTTTGAAGGATTATAATATAATGTAAGTCCCCTGAAGTTCAATTGGATGGAAATCTAACAGTGTCGCTGAAAGATGTCCACGAATCACTGCAAAACAATATAATCTTTTCTTATCACTTTAATTCTAAGTATTCTTATGCTCATTACCGTCCCTGTAATTGTAATCTGTAAGTCTGCTGTTCTTTAATAATGTTATTTCCTCAAAAGTAAACTCTGTTTATATTTCAATTCACAGGTTATATATTTAAATTTGACAGCTATGGATCGTATTTAGTAACTTTATTCTTAGGTTACCTAGCGTGTTATAGTGACATTTAGGGCGATATTACAGGTTTCTTTTATTAAGGCTATTTCTTATTCGTTGATTCTGTATAGTTTCTATGGATATTTATTTATTTTATTTCTACCTTGTGAATCAAGTCACAAAAGATGCTACTTTTATGACGATTGAAGAAAAAATCATTTACGGTTCTGTTTCTGTTGGTTTTCATCATTAAGTACAATGGTACAAATTTGTTGAAATTAATCATATAATTATTGATTACATTTGTTACCAGAAGTAAGTATCCGCTAACTGGTATGAAAAATAACACTATTTAACATCAATAGATAACTTCTTTCATTAAAAAAATATAATATGTATTTATAAATAAATAAACAATATACATTCCAGTAAGATACTTAGTTTTTTTTGTTATAAAACGGAAATTTAATCTCGATTTGGATAATTTAGTAGAGATGATACTTAAATGTATTGAATAGCATTTTCAATTAATAATCTGTTAATTTTTGTAGAAGTTTGATGTTTTTTGTAAGGATAAAGGATCATTCATACACTTAAATATATTTTTTTTTATTGAGTCACAATTAGTTAAATATTAACATTATGTTATTGGTCAGTGTCAATACCGAGCACAATAGATTTAGGTAATCGGTGTAATCAACACGTTTCGCTCGGGAACATTCCACCAGTAGCGGCGCCCGAATACTCTTCAGTCAGTGGCACACGTTACAATATTGAGACTATACTATTTCTTGACACTGATATATTGCATATTTAAATATTTACGTATGTATTATTAAGTAAATAATTACGAACTTATAGAAATAAGTTTACTTTTTTGTTTAACCTTTCCAGATATATATGTTTATTTTAATTAAGAATATTTTTCTCTCTTTTTACGCAAACAATAAACATTTTTAAATTTTGTAAACAGATGCATTTTTGTATTTATTCATTATTTGTACTTATTGTAAAATTTATATTTAAATTTAGAAAATAGGGTACCATTACAAAATAAATTCAGATAAAAAAAAATGTTGACTTAACAATACTGATAACGTTGTAGTATTTATTTTGTTAAATTACCTCTTTAATTTTCAAATTAATCAAATTATTAAACTAACAGTTGTGTTTATGAGTTATAATAGCAATGTATTCAAATATTTTAAATAACTATTTAGACCGCGCGTTTGTATCATGGTAGATATACAGGGTCGTGATAATTTGAATCTGCCATTTTTGCATCAAGACGCTAATAGCTCGCGCATACCAGTCTTACCGTATTAGAAAAATAAAATAATTTTTACGAAAATTGAAAATATAAATTCTGGTTTATTTGCAATCTGGAAGTAGTGCAATATTATTTATAAACAGAAATAAAAGTACAGTTATTTTCAATAACAATCAATCAACGTTTTAAAATTAATAATAAATAGTAATTGACATATGCATAGTAACATTAACTTTGTAAAGTTTCAAAATGTCATTATACTTTAATATTTTTATTTCTTATCATTTATCCAATATTAACTGACGATGAAGATATGGCAGAATTTATAAATGTATATATATTTTTAGATATCTCCTATATAAGTTCGCGTGCCTCCTTAAAATTATTATAAATAAATAATATGCATTATAGCAAATTATTTAATATATATTTCAATATGGCGCTACCCATAGGGATGTGTGAAAAAATTCATAAAGATTGTGTGACCCGCCCTACATTTTTATGTATTCTTAAAAATCTCCTATATAAACCCGCGTGCCGCCTTGAAATTATTATAAATACCTACCTAGTATCCATTATAACAAATTATTTATATATATATATATATATATATATATATATATATATATATATATATTAATATGGCGCCTCCCGTGCGGGCATATACCTATTAAGTAATAGTTAATAAGTATATGCGTACGGGGCTGTGAAAATCTTCAAACAGATGCATTTTTGTATTTATTCATTATTTGTACTTATTGTAAAATTTATATTTAAATTTAGAAAATAGGGTACCATTACAAAATAAATTCAGATAAAAAAAATCTGTTGTGGCCAGCACAATACCTTCCGTCAATCCCGTGTATTATGTACAAATTCCATACATAAATTTTCTTCTAAAAGATTCTAATTTTTTGGTATTTTATGATTCCCTTTCTCGGCAACTGAATTCCATTCTCCTGATAACAAACAAACCACATGAAATAAGAAAATCATGAAATTTTGAATGAAAAATTATGACACTTGTCAGTTATGGACATAATTAATTGCTGTCATTTTGATACGGGTTCCCATATCTGCTTGCCAAAGGCACGCGCCCTATACATATTTTTTTTTGCAAAAGATGCTATATTTCCAGTAAAGTTATTTCATAAACAAACTATGCAAATTGCACTTGACACTGACATCTACTTCTTCTTCTTTAGTTTTTCCCATTCGTTAGGGGGTCGCTATTTTTTATTTTCTTCTTCCACTCATTTTTGTTTTGCGTGTCTTTCTCATTCAGTTCCTTTTCTCTCAAGTCTTCTGCAATACAATCTTTTCATCTTATATTTGGTCTTCCTATGTTTCTTCCACCTTCTATTAATATATTCATCGCTTCTCATGACATGTTCAAACCAATGTAATCGTCTTTCTTATATCCAGAAACTTCTAACTCTAGAGTTACTTCCCTTATTCTGTCATTGATTTACATTTTATTGATACTGACATCTGTCAATTTAAATTAGCAGTTTCCATGGTTAAGTTAGCATAGCTGGCTGAATTATGAAATTTATATGAATTTTTTTATCTTTATTATTCTTTAATCCTATATCTGTTAAATATGAAATATAAAATGCAATCAAATCGTATAGACAATAATATATTCTTTAAGTTATAATAACATTTAACTGAGTTTTTCAAGAAAAACTGTTAAAATCTTCAAATGAGGGTACTTCCGGTTGACCAATTATAACCAAAATCTAATCAAGTCTGCATATGGTTGTAAGGAAGAGGAATACGCAAGAATTGTAATTTTTGGAATTCTAGTATTGGAGATATCGTGCAGGAAAAAACGGTCACATACACACACACACACATACACACACACACACACACGCACATACGAACACACACACACACATACAGACATCATCGTAAAAATAGTAAAATCGTATTGTAAAGACCCTAAAACGTGCTTATTCAATGGAAACTCACCACCGATTTTTTTGACCAAAGACAATACCTTCCTTACCTATAGGTGACGGAAGGTAAAAAATGTTGACTTAACAATACTGATAACGTTGTAGTATTTATTTTGTTAAATTACCTCTTTAATTTTCAAATTAATCAAATTATTAAACTAACAGTTGTGTTTATGAGTTATAATAGCAATGTATTCAAATATTTTAAATAACTATTTAGACCGCGCGTTTGTATCATGGTAGATATACAGGGTCGTGATAATTTGAATCTGCCATTTTTGCATCAAGACGCTAATAGCTCGCGCATACCAGTCTTACCGTATTAGAAAAATAAAATAATTTTTACGAAAATTGAAAATATAAATTCTGGTTTATTTGCAATCTGGAAGTAGTGCAATATTATTTATAAACAGAAATAAAAGTACAGTTATTTTCAATAACAATCAATCAACGTTTTAAAATTAATAATAAATAGTAATTGACATGCATAGTAACATTAACTTTGTAAAGTTTCAAAATGTCATTATACTTTAATATTTTTATTTCTTATCATTTATCCAATATTAACTGACGATGAAGATATGGCAGAATTTATAAATGTATATATATTTTTAGATATCTCCTATATAAGTTCGCGTGCCTCCTTAAAATTATTATAAATAAATAATATGCATTATAGCAAATTATTTAATATATATTTCAATATGGCGCTACCCATAGGGATGTGTGAAAAAATTCATAAAGATTGTGTGACCCGCCCTACATTTTTATGTATTCTTAAAAATCTCCTATATAAACCCGCGTGCCGCCTTGAAATTATTATAAATACCTACCTAGTATCCATTATAACAAATTATTTTATATATATATATATATATATATATATATATATATATATATATATATATATATATATATATATATATATATTAATATGGCGCCTCCCGTGCGGGCATATACCTATTAAGTAATAGTTAATAAGTATATGCGTACGGGGCTGTGAAAATCTTCATCCGATTTGGAAAGCAGGTAGATAATACTTTTTATTTCATACCTACTGGCTAGAATACACAAAGTTTCCATGGCATTAATACCTTGTAATATTTTTATAAAATATCAACAGCAGCGGAATATTGCCATTTTGTAATTTTGTCTATTTAAAATTGGCGCTGATGTGAGCGTCATCTACTGAATTGGCATATGGACATTGGAGAACTGTATTATAGACAGAGTTGAAGTGTTAAAGTAGGATTTGACAGGTTTTTGTTTGAATTGTCAATTTTTGTTTTTTCTCTGGTAATAAATACCTTTTCTATTATAAACTTTGTGAATCAAGTCAATAAAGTTTATTACTTATCATTTATCCTACACTAGCTGTCTTACAGCCAAGAAGAGCAGAAAACAATATAAGAAGTGTGAAAATAATTTTAGATAAAGGAATGATAGAATTTATTGCCAGCTACATTTAAGGATTCAAGATTATGAGCGTTAGATTAGAACATCTTAAAAATGAAGAATGATTCTGTTTAACTTATCTTTTTTGTTACTCTGTATTATTATATTAAATAGTCCTATTAAGATAATAAAATATTTTATTATTAAATTGAATAAAATATTATTCATAAAACGTGTTTATTATTTATATTATTTACTTAATTTCAAATAAACAATTTCAAATGTAATAAATAAATACTAAATTTCAAAGTTAATAGTACAGCCATCTATATTTTAATAGGCGAAATGCGACATAGATACGTGCATGTAGCGACCTGTAATGAATGGTTCATACGCCGAGAATACTTCTCATCCTGTCCCAATTCGTCCCACTTTAGTACTTGTGGCATTGTGATGTCGGAAAACTTCGGGTCTGGTAGTCGACATACGTTTATCACTTATGGCATTACGGACGTCTGGCATTTAGGACGCGTAGCACTTCGGAGCTGTAGGATTAGAACGCCTGAGATGCTCCCTTGTGGAGGGGGTAAGTGTCGACACTATGACATTTCGACAGTGTGGACATTTAAGGTTTCGACGCTACGGACATTGTGGAGGGGGTAAGTGTCGACACTATGACATTTCGACAGTGTGGCTATTCGACGGTATGGCTTTTCGACGGTACGGTTTTCGACAGTGTGGACTGTTCCCTAATTTCTCCGTGACTCCTCAATTATTCTCTCACGTAGTGAGTAATGTTGTACATTAGTTATTTCAAATAATTCTAGTAACAAGTATATTATGAGTCGGGGTTATATAAAAACAGATAATATGCAATTTTGAGAAAATATTTAATTTTTAATATTTAACTTTATATTAAATAATAGACTTGACCTTGGGCAGTGATACAAGTGTCTCCACAATATCAAAATATGAATATTTTGCTAACATTTATCTATTTTTGTAATTTACATTTTTTTAATAACACACCATATATCATTGAAGCAATTATTTAAAATAAATTAACGAGATAAGTACTTCAGTAATATATTGTTTATATTTTTTATGTTTACTAGTATAATGCATCATGTATTTATTGTAATTTATGGAAAAATAATTCGTAATCAATCAATTCGCCGTAATCCGGGTATTTTTGGAACTTTCGCCCTCTTCGATGAGGAAATTCTTCTCTGGGATGTTTCGTCCATCGTGTAATTTTTTGTTGACTCTAGGTGTGTGTGGACCTAAGAGAGGCATGTAATTTTTAATTTTTACGCAGGAGCAGCGGCGTGGCTTCTAGCGTCGCGACGACCTTTTCAGGCGGGTCCTAAGGTCTGTAGGAGAATGCCTGGGCCCGTATTCTTGAGCGTTCATCATTTCGTTCGTATTTGTATTCGCGTTCGTTTTCATGTTAGTAGTCTGTGTTTCAAAAACAATATTGGATATGTCATTGTCAGTGTCAACTGTATTGCAGCATTTATTCACATCATTTACAAGTTAAAAAAAAATATTTATTAATCGTTAATAAATATATGATAAAATGAACTCTTAATTGACCCCTGTGGTGCACTCTCCACGCCATCTATGAGTGCCCGTGAGGTGACGCCTGGTAAGCGCCCGCACGGTACAAATATTCCATCATTACCGATATCTGTATACAAAGCAGATTGGCACACCCAGCAATGGGTAATATGCCGTGATGAAATATTTATTTTATTTTATTTATTTAACTCTTAATTTGTAAATGATCTGAATAAATGTGACTATAACATTCATTAAGTTATAAACCAATAAGAATGTGTGATTTTCCTTAGTTACCACGTATTACAGCGTAACCGCTTATTGAGTAACCATGGTGAACGAATATATGAACCTTGGTATATTCGAATATACCAACATTCGTATATATTCACTTACAGGTGCGTTTGGTTATTTTGTTCTATGTATTCAGAATTGTCAATGTCATTTTTAATTATATCTACGGAGCATAAAATATGAACTTTTCCTTCGAACACAGTATCGAGTATATAAATGTATCTGTAGTTAAACTTTGAGGAGAAAAATCGTGCTTTGTATGCTTTAAGTAAACAAATAATTGAACGCACCTATTATTTGACAGCAAGATATTATTGAAGTAAAAATTTGACAAGTAAATAAATAATTATTTGGATCACAAATCTAGAAACTGAACTGTTGCTAGTTTATTTGAAATACGGGCATTTATTTTGCAATGCGAGCATTTCAATGCAATATTACATACTACTACAGCTATATTTAAAAAGATAGCTTACGTAGCATACAGTTTGGCGCTTCTGTCAAAAGAAAGTAGACTACAGGTCTACGTTAAATTTACTATTTGCTTTTTAATTTAATTTTTATTCATGATATAGTCTACCTGTATACAACTCGACAATAGAAAATGCTCGACATACTCAACGAGTTGCCTACTGGAAATACCACTCGACCTTCGGTCTTGTGATGTTTCCAGGCAACACGTTTCGTATAGTCGAGAATTTAGTTAGAGAATTAGTCTTGTTGTATAATATATGAGAATATAATTCCTTAGTCACGTGACATGTTTTCCGCCAATCAACATTCAGAATCTCCCTAGCTACAAGTTTATTACAGCGATGATAAAAAACAAGGAAATAAACACCGTATTTATAGTCGTTACTAAGGGATTTGTTTTCTTTATTTATGACATTGACAGTTAATTTTGAGTATAAAAATAAATAATAACAATAATTCAAACTCCGAAATATTACATAAAACTCGTAAGTACCATGTTTTAATACAATATGAATATGTATATTAAAAGTTAGGTTAGGTTAGATTGCAAAAATTCATTATATTCTCTCATTAAATATAAGCTCGTGATATGATTAATAATCGAAGATATTGCTCGTGAAACCGAAGCAGCACATTTCAACTCGTCCTTCGGACTCGTGAAATCTGCAGCTCGGTTTCACTCGAGAATATCATCGATGATAATCATATCACTTGTTATATTACGTATGACTATATCATTCGTTAAATTGTAAACCAATAAGAATGCGTGATTTTCCTAAGTTACCACGTATTACAGCGGTTATTATTAAGTAACCATGGTAAACGAATATACGAACCTTTGTATATTCGAATATACCTACCTTCGTATATTCACTTATAGGTGAGTTTGGTTATTTTGTTCTCTGTACTCAAAACTGACAATGCCATTTTTAATTATATTTACGGACATTCGAACACAGTATCGAGTATATAAATGAATCTGTAGTTAGACTTTGACGAGAAAAATCGTGCTTTGTATGCTATAAGTGCACATCTAAAATCACAGTGACAGCTCCAAGTGCACCGAAACAAATAATTGAACGTATCTATTATTTGACAGCAAGGCATTATTGAAGTAAAAATTTGACAAATAATTATTTGTATCACAAGTCTAGACACTGCACTGTTGCAAGTTTATTGGAAATATAAACATTTCTTTTGAAATACGAGGATTTCAATGTAATATTACATACTACTACAACTATATTTAAAAAAAAAGGTTATGTACCATACAGTTTGACGTTTCTGTCAAAATAAAATAGACCACAGGTCTACGTTAAATTTACTATTTACTTTTTAATTCATATTTTTATTCATGATATAGTCTACCTGTATACAACTCGACAATAGAAAATTCTCGAAATACTCAACGAGAGAACAAAAATTCTTTCCTCCGTGAGTGGTTACGTATATTGACATTTAGCCAAATATTTACAATAATTATAACCTATTTATTAGTAATTATTATATATTATTATTACAAAGTGAAGAACACTCTATTAATATCTAAAATTGGTAGAGTGTGGAAGGGGATTCATCCAAAAGCCAAAGATTTTTTAGTTCGAACAGTTCCTATTGATGTTAGTCTTAACCTTAACGCCCGGCAACTATATTCGTACTTACATATAAATATAATAAATATTATACAATCAGTATTATTACTTGTAATTCTAATTTTATGTTTTCTTTATAATTTACGGCACAATACTAATTACCAATCCATTATTAAAGGTTTTATACCAGAAACATATTTCAAAAAACAGAAAAATATTGTAACGTGCGCTCCTGACTAAAGAGTATTCGGGCGCCGCTACTGGTAGAATATTCCCGAGCGATGACGTAATCCCGACGACGGAAATACTTATACGGCTAGACGTGTTAATTACACCGAAGACCTAGATCCTTTGTATTCAATGTCATTGTGGCGTCAGAAAGTTCTAGAAGGACATCGCGCTATATAAACCCGTCGCCAAAGCCAGCGAACATAGTCTGATATATAGAAGCAACGAGCAATGAACAGTGGGTGATATAAATAAACATTCTACGAGTTGTTAACATAAATAAATGTAGTTATATAAATAAATATAGTGATATAAATATTGTATAAACAAATAACCTAAGTATTTAATAATATTCTTAGTGTTTGTAATTATTTAATCATAGTGTTAGTTACTTTTATTATCTTTTTAATATTTATCCTAATTATTTATCGTTTAATAAGCGTATTATTTTAATTAATAATATTTCACTGATTTTTACAATTCACCCATATAAATAAACGTTACAATATATGTACATCAAATTAATATTTAATACCTGAAATTTCCAGAATTATCATATATTGCATATTTTATAGATATTTATTTATGTGCATATGTATGACATAATTTTGTATTCGTTTCGATGATTACCTCATATTGTGCAATATTCTATTATTAAATGAGCATGTAATGTATGCTATTACTCATGAGAATGAAGTTTGCATTACGAGCCGGAAGGCGAGTGATATAAATCATTCGAGTGAGTAATAGCTATTACATGCGAATAGAATACTATACTTTATCCACAACTGTCAAATAATAACATACTGTACTATTATATAATGAGAAATAACCTAACAAATTTTAGAAAATTGTTTGTTTACAAACATAAACATAGTTAGCGTTGATTATTGGGTATTTGTTTTAATAAAATTATGAAATGATTTGACATTTGGCAGAAATTTTTAAACCGACTATTCAGCTACATTTTAAGCTTAAGAAGAAAATAAAACTATAAAAAATGAGAAAACTAGTATAATTTTGGCTTTTTATGTGGAAAAAAAAATACTTATTAAAAGTAATTTGTTTGTATTCTTTGAAAGGTAAGATTTTAATTTGACATAACAATTAAATAATATTATACCATCGAACTGTCATTATTATTCAATGGGGACTTATACAATTAAATAGGGTACCTATATACTCAGGGTATGGCCATGACGTGGCTCGCGTTTCGTCCGCCATTAGAGGGCCACTGTCATATTCGTTGTTGTTGCGCAAATTATTTTGTATTTTCGTGGTTATTTGTTTTATTTTAATGCAAAACACATTTAAATATACTTCTAATGTTTATTTAAAGTGTAAGTAATACTTTTAATTTATTTATATGTATATTTTCTTGAGATACTGACTACGATGACTGGCAATATTAAAAACACATAAAAATTACCAGTATTAAGCACAAACATTTAAATTAAAGTTTAAAATATATGTATACTTATTATGTAAATAATAACCACAGTTATTAAATTTGATGTGATAATAACAACCTATATCCTATGCGCTACATAACCTCTAAATCTGTCATAATAATAATTGTGTATCTCTTAAATAAATAAATTTTTATTACCTTTATAGATTCATAGTGTGATTATTTAATATTCCTGTTTAATATAATATCACATTTCTTACAAATAAATAGGGAAATGAATTATCAATATGTTTGACATTGGCTCGCTTATGGCGGCGATCTTGCCCCATAGCCATACCCTGAATATAAAGGTACCCTACAATTAAAATATTTTGGTCGCCATCTAGTGTGTAAAAAAGTATTTAATAATTAGTTATGTAGTAAGCAAGATTTAGCTCTAAATAATATGATTAATATAAATTGAATATGAATTAGTAATGTATTTACAGGAACCTGTGATAAAAAAGGAAGTATAATTATGTACAAAATAACAATAAAATGACACAAACCTATGTTTGTAAAGTGGACAAACATAATCAAACTTATTTTGGAAAAACAAGTACAGCAACTCAAGCAACTTTAATAAAGCTGTCTACTAATAAAGAGACACAAGTTTATATTAATAAAAACTCATATAAAAATTGATAACAAGCAGAACAGCTCCACACAAACAGAAATAAAGATTAATAAGGAAAGTAGTACCCAAACACAGTCAACAATTATTATGTAAGAAAGTTATTTGGAATGAAATCCTATCTCTACCGTACGCTGACGATATCGTGCTCTTCGCTTACTCACAGCCCGACTTGCAACGAAAACTCGACGCGCTTACTGAATATTGTGATTCTCATCACCTAACAGTGAATGCGAACAATACTAAAATAATTCATTTCCATATAGGAAGAACTCCTAAGCGAAGAATTAAATATATGTGCCAAAATAAAGAAATAGAGTTCACAAATAAATACAGCTACTTAGGAGTAACTTTTATAATCTCTGGTTTGTTTAATTGAAAACCACAGAAAAATTAAGCACAGGAAGAAAAGCTGCAGGTGCTATTAGAAACACTATGTTAAAGACTAAACTGTTCTGCTGGCAAACAAATATGAATTTGTACAACACCGTTCTGGTTCCATCTCTTCTGAAGTATGGGGTCTCTCTCAACAGGATAACGTCGAAAAGGGACTGTCAAGTTATGTAAAAAACACCTTCGGATGAAAAAAAAAACAACTCCCAATTATATAGTACGCCGTGAAACAGAACTGCATAAACTTAAAGTACAAATTGTCAAAAAAACACTGCGCTTTTGGCTAAAATTTTTATTAATGCCTGAAAACTGTTACGTTAAGCTCTGTTATAATAGACTATTAGTACTGAATGAGAATCCCACGAATTTAACTAGAAAAAGGCAAGACAAATATAATTGATCAAGTAAGCTCCAATATGTCCTCACAGAAGCTAATTTGTCGAAGTGTGGCAAAAACAAAGCTGTGTGTTGCTAAAATCAGAAATCGACAATATTGTGACAGCATATAGTGACTTATTATATGCAAAAGACACAGACAGAATAATTCATTCATCCTACAATCCAAATTACAAAACGTATATAACTAGCTAACACTATTTGGCTTTAGACGTCCCCTTCAAACTGCTAAGACTATTTGGACAACTAAGGACATCCAACTTCAAATGTTTTTCCATTTACCAAGACGACCTTTGGCATAACTTTAAAGAAGACGAAATTTGCAGCTTATGTAACCTTCTCGAAGACAACAGTATTTTGCATTTTCTGTTTCAGTGTCCACTGTATATCCCGTTTCGAATCCGCTACATAGACAAATATATTTCTTGCAATAACAACTCCAACCCCATCAATGATCTACTAGCAGAGATATCAAACGAAAAAATCTGGGATATAGCTAACTATTTTAAATCAGCACTGAAAATTCGAGCTTTCATCTTAAATGAATAATCCTATGTACATTATGAAATAATATGTAATATGTATTCTTATCCAGTTATATTGTCAATCAATTTTGTATAGATATTTTTCTCTAACAAATATATATATTTATTATTATTATTATTATTATTATTATATAGGGTGTTCTATTTGAAATATGAAAGTTAATGTCACTTCCGGTTAAATCGGAAGCACTACCATCATGCCAAATAACATGATTTGTGAGCCTCTAAGCCTAGTTTACAAATATATAAAGAAAATTAAAAAATAATTATAAATGAAAAAGTTATTCTGAGTGGCCAGTTTTTCAGTGTCGTCCTATACATTTGTATTTATTGAAATTAGCATTTTTTTGAATTATTAGTTTCTGAAAGAATGGTGGGCCTCAGACGTACTTCAGCTTGGGGCCTCGAAAATGGTTATTCCGGCCCTGACAAGAAGAATTTTTGTTCGATAAATAAGTGTCACAATTCACACAACATATTTTTTTGCTTATTGTACTATGTGTACAACCTACAAATAAACTTTATGATAAGTTATCTTGTAAATACAAAATTCGCTAAAACATGGAAAACAAATAATTTAGTTTTAATTACCTGTAGATAAATATGACACTTAAAATTTACATTTACATCATCATGTGAAACAGACAAGGCCTTGTAAATTAATGTATTTAAAATTAAGTAAACCTTTTCTCTTAATACAATCGAAAATATTAAATTATAATAATTTATCTACGACTGTCAAATAATATACCCATAATTCAACCGTTTTTATCAATTAATGACCTTAGTTACTATTGGCATGTATTTTTTGGGGTAAAAACTACTAGGGTACCTATATACTCAGGGTATGGTCATGACGTGCTCGCGTTTCGTCCGCCATTAGAGGGCCACTGTCATATTCGTTGTTGCGCAAATTATTATGTATTTTCGTGGCTACTTGTTTTATTTTAATGCAAAACACATTTAAATGTACTTCTAATAATTATTTAAAGTGTAAGTAATACTTTTATTTTATTTATATGTATGTTTTCTTGAGATACTGACTACGATGACTGGCAATATTGAAACACAAAAAAATACCAATATTAAGCACAAACATTTAAATTTTTAAAAGGTAAGTTTAAAATATTTACGTATTATGTAAATAATAACCACAGTTATTAAATTTGATGTGATAATAACAACCTATATCCTATGCGCTACATAACCTCTAAATCTATGTCATAATAATAATTGTGTATCTCTTAAATAAATGATTTTTTATTACCTTTTTAGAGTCATAGTGTGATTATTTAATATTCCTGTATAATATAATATCGCATTTCTTACAAATAAATAGGGAAATGAATTATCAGTATGTTTGACATTGGCTCGCTTATGGCGGCGATCATGCCCCATGGCCATACCCTGTATATAAAGGTACCCTAGTATTTTTAAGATCGCAGCGTTGGGGTGGCAAGTTTTGAACTACAGGTTGAACGAGATATGACGTGAACCTACTGCCAAATGGGCAAACATATAATTTATAGAATTGTGTATTTCTCATTGTACTGTATATTTAATTTATTTTTTATATTATTTTATAGTAAGTTTTATCAATTAAGGGTAAATTAATGTAAATTCCTAGTACACTTTTATAAAACTTCAATTTAAATTGTATAACCACTTCTGTTTTAGTTGATAAAAAAATAATTAAAATAGCAAAATTTCATGATTATATTTCGTATTCACTTGTGAACATTAGTATAGGATGTATTCGTGGAAGTGAAGATAACTTAAATGATATTTTTGTGAACATTTATAAAACTAACCTCGTTTTAAAACAAAGTTTTCTTTGAAATATAATGAATAAATCTTCAAAGTACACAAAACGGATATATTCATTTATAATTTTCTGATTCACGCACTGTATTATTATCTTTTTTCATCTTATTAGTGTAGTTCATTATTTTGCCACCAGACGTCATATCGCTTAGCAATACACGCCAATTGCTAATGGGGACTTATGATTTTGACGTCATCGGCGGCGGATCGGCAGCGGACTTCCCTACACACAATTTAGAAAGGGACAAATTTTTAGAAAGAGCGAGGTGATATACCATGGCCGAGTCGATCAAATGCTTTCCCTCTTCAGCACCTCCCGTTGATCCTATAATTTGTTGTCAGCAAAGTTTGGATAAGTTATTATGTGTAGTGATTGTTATTAATGAAACATTGAGGAATCGAATCTTTCTGATTCTCACGGAGGGAAAACAAATTCGATTTCATCGTTTCAATTTGATAAAACATGAACTGAATCCTTGTAAACACTACAAATTCTACTGTTGAGAGAGACGGAAAAAAATAATGAAATTTCTTTTAGTGTATATCCACGTCTTAATCTTATTAAAGTCATACATAATTTGTCTCTGAATGTTAAATTATTAAATTTAATTTTCTTTGGCGTTTTTTGGAAATATCTGTATTTCAACTTTGGTATAACTGTGGGATTTAACAAATCATATAGAACATTAAAATGTTCTACTGATAAGCCGGTGAAATATATGTATAAATTTTACAGCATCATTGCTTAATAAATTATAATTTAGTTTCATTTCATTCTCGATGTCTCTACAGCACCAAATAACTTTCTTACATAATAATTGTTGACTGTGTTTGGGTACTACTTTCGTTATTAATCTTTATTTCTGTTTGTGTGGAGCTGTTCTGCTTGTTATCAATTTTTATATGAGTTTTTATTAATATAAACTTGTGTCTCTTTATTAGTAGACAGCTTTATTAAAGTTGCTTGAGTTGCTTGTACTTGTTTTTCCAAAATAAGTTTGATTATGTTTGTCCACTTTACAAACATAGATTTGTGTCATTTTATTGTTATTTTGTACATAATTATACTTCCTTTTTTATCACAGGCTCCTGTAAATACATTACTAATTCATATTCAATTTATATTAATCATATTATTTAGAGCTAAATCTTGATCACTACATAACTAATTATTAAATACTTTTTTACACACTAGATGGCGACCAAAATATTTTAATTGTAGGGTACCTTTATATACAGAGTATGGCCATGGGGCATAATCGCCGCCATAAGCGAGCCAATGTCAAACATACTGATAATTCATTTCCCTATTTATTTGTAAGAAATGCGATATTATATTATACAGGATATTAAATAATCACACTATGACTCTAAAAAGGTAATAAAAAATCATTTATTTAAGAGATACACAATTATTATTATGACATAGATTTAGAGGTTATGTAGCGCATAGGATATAGGTTGTTATTATCACATCAAATTTAATAACTGTGGTTATTATTTACATAATACGTATATATTTTAAACTTACCTTTTAAAAATTTAAATGTTTGTGCTTAATATTGGTATTTTTTGTGTTTCAATATTGCCAGTCATCGTAGTCAGTATCTCAAGAAAACATACATATAAATAAAATAAAAGTATTACTTACACTTTAAATAATTATTAGAAGTACATTTAAATGTGTTTTGCATTAAAATAAAACAAGTAGCCACGAAAATACATAATAATTTGCGCAATAACGAATATGACAGTGGCCCTCTAATGGCGGACGAAACGCGAGCACGTCATAACCATACCCTGAGTATATAGGTACCCTAATAGTTTTTACCCCAAAAAATTCATGCCAATAGTAACTAAGGTCATTAATTGATAAAAACGGTTGAATTATGGGTATATTATTTGACAGTCGTAGATAAATTATTATAATTTAATATTTTCGATTGTATTAAGAGAAAAGGTTTACTTAATTTTAAATACATTAATTTACAAGGCCTTGTCTGTTTCACATGATGATGTAAATGTAAATTTTAAGTGTCATATTTATCTACAGGTAATTAAAACTAAATTATTTGTTTTCCATGTTTTAGCGAATTTTGTATTTACAAGATAACTTATCATAAAGTTTATTTGTAGGTTGTACACATAGTACAATAAGCAAAAAAATATGTTGTGTGAATTGTGACACTTATTTATCGAACAAAAATTCTTCTTGTCAGGGCCGGAGGAACCATTTTCGAGGCCCCAAGCTGAAGTACGTCTGAGGCCCACCATTCTTTCAGAAACTAATAATTCAAAAAAATGCTAATTTCAATAAATACAAATGTATAGGACGACACTGAAAAACTGGCCACTCAGAATAACTTTTTCATTTATAATTATTTTTTAATTTTCTTTATATATTTGTAAACTAGGCTTAGAGGCTCACAAATCATGTTATTTGGCATGATGGTAGTGCTTCCGATTTAACCGGAAGTGACATTAACTTTCATATTTCAAATAGAACACCCTATATAATAATAATAATAATAATAATAATAATAATAATAATAATAAATATATATATTTGTTAGAGAAAAATATCTATACAAAATTGATTGACAATATAACTGGATAAGAATACATATTACATATTATTTCATAATGTACATAGGATTATTCATTTAAGATGAAAGCTCGAATTTTCAGTGCTGATTTAAAATAGTTAGCTATATCCCAGATTTTTTCGTTTGATATCTCTGCTAGTAGATCATTGATGGGGTTGGAGTTGTTATTGCAAGAAATATATTTGTCTATGTAGCGGATTCGAAACGGGATATACAGTGGACACTGAAACAGAAAATGCAAAATACTGTTGTCTTCGAGAAGGATACATAAGCTGCAAATTTCGTCTTCTTTAAAGTTATGCCAAAGGTCGTCTTGGTAAATGGAAAAACATTTGAAGTTGGATGTCCTTAGTTGTCCAAATAGTCTTAGCAGTTTGAAGGGGACGTCTAAAGCCAAATAGTGTTAGCTAGTTATATACGTTTTGTAATTTGGATTGTAGGATGAATGAATTATTCTGTCTGTGTCTTTTGCATATAATAAGTCACTATATGCTGTCACAATATTGTCGATTTCTGATTTTAGCAACACACAGCTTTGTTTTTGCCACACTTCGACAAATTAGCTTCTGTGAGGACATATTGGAGCTTACTTGATCAATTATATTTGTCTTGCCTTTTTCTAGTTAAATTCGTGGGATTCTCATTCAGTACTAATAATCTATTATAACAGAGCTTAACGTAACAGTTTTCAGGCATTAATAAAAATTTTAGCCAAAAGCGCAGTGTTTTTTTGACAATTTGTACTTTAAAACTTAACAGAACTGCATAAACTATGCAGTTCTGTTTCACGGCGTACTATATAATTGGGAGTTGTTTTTTTTTCATCCGAAGGTGTTTTTTACATAACTTGACAGTCCCTTTTCGACGTTATCCTGTTGAGAGAGACCCCATACTTCAGAAGAGATGGAACCAGAACGGTGTTGTACAAATTCATATTTGTTTGCCAGCAGAACAGTTTAGTCTTTAACATAGTGTTTCTAATAGCACCTGCAGCTTTTCTTCCTGTGCTTAATTTTTCTGTGGTTTTCAATTAAACAAACCAGAGATTATAAAAGTTACTCCTAAGTAGCTGTATTTATTTGTGAACTCTATTTCTTTATTTTGGCACATATATTTAATTCTTCGCTTAGGAGTTCTTCCTATATGGAAATGAATTATTTTAGTTTTGTTCGCATTCACTGTTAGGTGATGAGAATCACAATATTCAGTAAGCGCGTCGAGTTTTCGTTGCAAGTCGGGCTGTGAGTAAGCGAAGAGCACGATATCGTCAGCGTACGGTAGAGATAGGATTTCATTCTTATTATCTATAAAATATCCTTGCAGATTTTTTCTTTTAATAAAGTTCTCTAAGTCCGCGATAAAAAGTGCGAATAACAGTGGGCTAGTGCACTCGCCCTGTAGTACACCCCGGGAAACATTAATTTCTTCGGATAGTTCATTGTTTAGATTAATGCGAATGACTGCATCGTTGTAGATATTTTTAAGTAATCTGGTAATTTTGGCACTTATGCCTTGCTGGTAAATTTTGTTCCACAGAATCTTGTGCGGGATAGCGTCAAACGCTTTTTGGAAGTCTATAAAGACTGCGTGGATTCCCTTTGTGCTGGTTAAAAAAGAACTTTGTATGATTGCGTTAGTGGCAAAAATGTTATCTGTACAGGAACATTTTTGTCTGAAACCTGCCTGCGCTTCAGTTAATAAGTTTTTGCTTTCCACCCAAGTTTGTAATCTTGCATTTATCATAAATGTAAATAATTTTCTCAAAGCGTTGATAAGTGCTATACCTCTATAATTATTTTCATTTAAACGATCTCCTTTTTTATGAAGAAGTGTAAGTTTAATTGTTTTTAGATTTTGTGGTAAATCTTCTTCCGAAAGAAATTTATTTAATAATGTTTTTAGATGAAGAATCCAGTTTGTTGGTAAATTTTGTAACTGTTCATAAATGATTTCATCAACTCCTGGCGCCTTGTTTGCTTTTAGTTTTCTTAGGGCACCATGTAATTCATTGAGTGTAATGTCGTCATCAAGATACGAGCAATGGGTGCCGAAATATATTACTTCATTATTTAATTTAGAATTGTACCAATTTTGAAAATATTTGACCCAGTGTTCTGTTTTAATTGGATTAGATATGTAGGTTGAAGGCTGTAGGGAGTTTATTGTGCGCCAGAACTCTTTCTGATCAGAAATATTTTCATACGTAATATAACAAGTGATATGATTATCATCGATGATATTCTCGAGTGAAACCGAGCTGCAGATTTCACGAGTCCGAAGGACGAGTTGAAATGTGCTGCTTCGGTTTCACGAGCAATATCTTCGATTATTAATCATATCACGAGCTTATATTTAATGAGAGAATATAATGAATTTTTGCAATCTAACCTAACCTAACTTTTGATATACATATTCATATTGTATTAAAACATGGTACTTACGAGTTTTATTTAATGTTTCGGAGTTTGAATTATTGTTATTATTTATTTTTATACTCAAAATTAACTGTCAATGTCATAAATAAAGAAAACAAATCCCTTAGTGACGACTATAAATACGGTGTTTATTTCCTTGTTTTTTATCATCGCTGTGATAAACGCGTAGCTAGGGAGATTCTGAATGTTGATTGGCGGAAAACATGTCACGTGACTAAGAAATTATATTCTCTAATTTATATTTGGTCTCTAATTTATGTTTCTTTTTTTCTTCTGTTATTGTTTGTTTGTAAAGGTTTTTTGAGTTACAATATTTACTGACATTTTCCTGTGTGTATCCGTACTTTTTGCAAAGTCTCAAAAGATGTCTTGTTTCTTTTTTGAGTTTGCTACAGGTTTCATTAAACCATGGCTTATTTTGTTTTTGTTTAGCGTGCTGGAATATTTTGGTTTTATAAACAATTCCAATTTTATTGGAAGCATTTATGATTTCAGATGTCTTAGTGCTGTATATTTCATCCGAACTCATATTATTTAGATCACAGATTTTATTTTCTAATTCTTGTTTGTAGGCCAGGGTTTTCTCTGGATCCCATTTAGTTTTTGATAACGTTGATATACATATGTTTTTGGCATTACTATTGTAACGTTTTTATTTATATGGGTGAAGTGTAACAAATAACCAGACAAATATTATTAATAAAATAATACGTTTATTAAACGATATATAATTAAGGATTAAATATTAAAAGATAATAAAAACAACTAACACTATGATTAAATAATTATAAACATTAAGAATATTATTAAATGCTTAAATACTACGAGTATTTATCTATACCAATATTTATATCACTACATTTATTTATATAACTACATTTATTTATGTTAACAACTGGTAAACTGTTTATTTATATCACTGAGTTCATTTCTGGTTGCTTGTATATATTAGACTGTCCCTCCGCTTTCTTTCGGTCGGTATTTATACAGCTCATACCATTCAAGAAGCCTTCGAAGCGACAATAATCTGTATACAAAAGAATGATGTCACGGCGTAATTAGCCTCTAGCCGCTGCGGCGCCAGGGATTGCGTCATCGCTCTGGAACGTTCTGTCAGTGGCGGCGTTGTATACTCTTCTCCCAGGGGCGTACGTCACACTATTATTACTAAGATTAGCTTTTTTTATTGAACCTATGAAATGATCAGATATTATATCTTCGATCACAGTGAAATGCTTGATATAATGTAGAGCAATTAAATCAGCCCATACTAGATCTATAGTGCTGTTACCACGCGATCCCATGTAGGTGAAATTAGCTGGTCGAATATTTCCGTCAGGTCTTTACCTTTTTTATTTATTGTTGAGTCATATACTGTTCTGTTGTTATTCCAATTATTATTTTTGGGTAATATATCTTCAGGAAGCTGGTTCAAGTCGCCCATTCTAGCGGTATAGTTCCCGCCAAATATATATCAATGTTTTGCATAATTATTTATTATATTTTGCAGACTGAGTGAGAACAAATCAAGGAGAGTCTTGTACTCAAAGGATTGCGAGAAATAGGTTACACCTATAATAAAATTTTGTATGTTATTTTGAAAATTAAGAAAAACCCAGTGCAATTCTTTTTCTATAACTGAGATACTAGTTGTGGGGAATGTTGAAAAAATTATAATTCCTCCTATAGCTCTACATGTGCTAGCTTCCTTTTTTGCTACTTGTTGAATTCTGTTATATTTCTGAAGGAACGCTGGGTTTTCTTCAAGTTCGTAATTTATTCATGTTTCCGTTAGCCATATGATATCATGTTACAGGAGCAGGTTTTCGTCTTGCGAATTAAGTTTATAAATGTTTCCGTAGCCTTGAATGTTCCAAAATAAAATATTTTTAAAATTTTCTGATATATTTGCTGATCGGCTGGTAAGTTTTTTGAGGAAGATTGGGAACGAAGTACTAAATGCTTGTCCATAGGGCCTGAATTTGACTGGTTTTTATTCATTATCTTCTGTTGAGATTTTGGCGTTTGTTTTGTTTTCCCCTGGTTTCTTGTTTAAATGTTGAACTATATTTGATTTTATCTTGTGTCCTTGATCTTTTTCCAAAGGTAGGTCAATTGAAGCAATGTTTTCGGTTTCAATGTTGTTGGAGCCGCTTCTTTCAAGATCAATTACGGTGTGTCTGTCACCGTTAATAAATAACACATTATGTTTCAGTGAAACTTTATGTCCGTCTTTTCTTGCTTTAATGAGATGCGGTTTCAGAATTTTACGATCTTGCATTACTTTGGGTGAAAAATCTTCTTCAATAAAGATATTCAGACCTTTTAAATGATTTATATTTTTGAAAATATCCTTTTTTATTTTTATTGAGTTAAATTCTACCAAGACTAGCCTAGTTTTGTTTTTTGTAAATCTGCCGAGCCTTTTAGTATTTTCAAGATTATAGGTAGTAATATTTGTAAGTTTCATATCATTATTTAGCAAGTGCAATACTTTTTGTTCCAAATTCTCGCCTTTTTCTTCTTGGAGACCAAAAAATATTATATTTTTCTCACGTATCTTTGCTTGTAGAAATTCGATTTGTTTATCTTTTGATTTTAGATTGTCTTCAAGTTGTTTGAATTTAATTATATTTCCGTTTTTATTCTCTTGAAATGAGTTGCTTAGTGCGTTTAGTGATGTTTGCAGATTATCAATTTTGTTTTCGATCGGTGTGAATAAATTTGTAATTTCCTGTATTGTAGTCATTATTTATCTATTTATATAGAATTGTTATAAAAAGTTTTTATTTTCACTACAGTTGGGAACACTATTTTTGTGTTTTTATGCCAGATAAAGCACGTAGTAATTAGTTTAGCGCCAGCTGAATTACAAAAATGTCCTTGAAAGTTATTTGTTTGGTTAAAACACTTCAAATTTTAAGATCAGTGATTTTGTTTGGAATTTTTAATTAGCTATATAACAGACACAATGGTTTAGCATCACTATGTGCAGCACTTATAAATGAAAAACACTTTTTACTATAGTTTATCACTTTTTTGATTTCTTTGCACTTGTTCATTTCTTATCAGTGTTGCCATCCTATATATTTTTCTACATTTGGAATCTACTTAAAATTACAAATTCAACGATATGCTTGAACTGAATTTTTATTGAAGAAATAAATTACAAAAAACATAAGGGAAAAGTATGAATAATTAAGCTTGAAAAATATCGGTGAATGCTTATAATTTCCATGTGAAACCAAAGACAAAGAAATACAAATTTTGCTTACATTTTGCTAGCATAATCAAATGGGATTCTCCATTCTGGTTTTTTAAAAATTATTTTAATTGAAAGTTCTTTTAACTTTGAAGTAATTCATAGTATTAAAAAGTCTTAATTGTTTTTAGTTTAACTGCATTTGACTTTTAAAGTCAATATGACGTCACGGCGACATCTAATGTTATATTTTTCTCACTCAAGCAATAGTGTGACGTCATTGTGGCACTGACAACAAATTTCAAGTATTTCGCAAAGTAATTATTAAAAAACTGTTTTTATTTTCATCTTAATCGTTATTTATTGAGTAGTACTTTAAGTATAAAGTGTACAATTATAATTTTTTTTTTATGGTGCAGGACCCCATTTTGCAGAGACAAGTGAATTCGCAAGTCCTCGAATTTAAATTTTGGTAAAGAACTGGTACTACCAACAGATTTGCTTCTCTTATAATATTAGGGGCTTTCATATATCTCCAGTTCTTTGAGGAAATCAGGGATCACTGGGTCAAGTGCTGGATGGTTGATCAAACGCGCATTATAAGCCGTATCCTTTCGCTGCATTGGATCAGATCCATGTTACATGGATCAGTAAATTGCATGTTCTTTCGAATTCTGATCAGTATCCCCACCCCAAGACCAAGTAATCCAGATCAGTGCCATCTACTCCAACAAAAAATTGGATTAGAAAGATCATATCACTTAAGAATCAAAAATGGCGGAAGCGGCGGAAGAATCTATCATATTTTATAAGTCAATCAGGACAAGAGGTTACATTTAAGGTTCTAAAAGAAATTTAAACAAGAATAAACAATGGTAAATATAGAAAATTGAAATTCATTTTTCCGACTGATTTTAACAGATACTTGTGTTCTTTCGAATAAATTCATCTGCATACGATCAGTTGGATCTGATCCAATCCAGCGAAAGAATACGGCTATAGTAACTCGGGGTCAGTACGTTTACATGTTTTTTTTTTTAAGTGCGATATTCGAAATGTATTGGTGTATAGGCAAACATATATCGTCGATTCCGATACATCGACTGAAACACAATATCGCCAACGTATCAGTCTCGGTTGCATTCCTAGTTTTGGGTTTACAATGGCCAATAAAAATATAGGATGAAGTTGGGGTTCCACGACACGCAGACAGTTTCTTAAAATTCCATGATCGAAAAAGTGTGGGAACCGTTGGCGTAGAGAATGGAAACAGTGTAAACTTGTAAATGAAGATAATTTCATACTTATTTTGACAGTCAGAGTCGTCGAAAATAAATAAACAGAACTGGGACGCAGAAAACGGGAATTTTAACAAAATTAAATTATATTCTGAAGCTCATAAATAACAAATAGCAATATTTTTGTTCAATTTAAAGCAAAAAATATAAATAATTATAGTCTACCTGGGCGTAGACAATATACACATTTTCATTGTCTGCGTCATTTATGTAGCATATTACAGGCACATCTCTGTTGATAGTATGTGCAAAGATAATCCATGAAGTAGAAAGACAGAATCTAACTTCATGCTGTCTGCTGTTACTCATTTATAAGTTTGTTTGCCATGAAAATGGTGTCAGTGCAATAATAAATTTGTTATCAGAGAAAATTACTGAGTATAACCTAGAATACTAAAAAATAAAAGACGTTGAATGCTCTAATTAATTTTTTGAATTTTTTTTTTGTATGAAAATCTCTTTATTTAGTCATTGTGAAGAAAAAAAGAAACAATAATTGGTACATTTAATTATTTTTTCGCAAACATATAATATAACCTACATAATTGTGCAACTATCTATGACTCCCTGTTTTCTTGTGTGCATTGTTACCTACTGTTAGCGTTACCATGAGTTTATTACAAAAAAAAACTTCCCCGCGAGATACCATTCCTATAATACGAATGTATTTTCGCACTATTTTAGCATTAAATATCTGAATTCACAAGTGGTAAATCTTGCTAGAAATATGCATAATTATGTAAAAACTCATGTAAAGTAACATTTCAATTTCATTTCAAACTGTCGTACTGTTCAAAAAGTATCGAGCTTTATTTTTTTTGCGTACATAAATGAAGCACGGGTGGTGTCCTTCAGTGGGGATGTATAAGGGATATTCATGCGTATCCGTGAAGTTTTTTCCGGCCGCAGAAGGTATGCGTTGCTGGCGGTGGGGGTTCGCCAGAGGCAAGGGAGGCACAGCCTCCTCCCAAGAAATAAAGAAAATGTGCGCGTTGTTATATTATTTTCTATAAATAGTACATACATATATACATATATAAAACCACGCGTGTCCCACTTAGTGGGTTCTCACAAACCCGAAAATAATAAGAACATCATCATACAACAAATCCTTACTCTTAAACATATTAAAGTGACCGATTTTCGGTAGCGAAATACCGCATCCGGATCACAATAATAGTTACAAAACAATTATCCTTCGCCATAAATTCTTGTCTAAGCACACTTTTTTCGCTTCGGCCACACTCATAATCGCATTCATACATGCTCTTCTTCTCTTCTTACTTGGAAACTTTCTCATTAAGCACCCTACCAACCACATCCATCCACTTACACACTGGTCGGCCACGCAATCGAAAACCCTCAACTTCATCAAGCCGTTCACTCGCCATTCTCTCCACATGCCCAAACCATCTCAACTGACTCACACCAACTCTCTTAATAACATTGTTCCTAACCATACATTCTTCATACACCAAATTATTCCTCACGCGATCCATTCTTACATATCCACATATACCACGTAATATGTTATATTAAAAAATATATTAGTAGTCATTGTTATGTTCCGTTATATGCGTTGTTTAAAGAAAGAAATCAATATTATTCAATGAATCGGGTGACCTGAGGCAAACTTACAATTTGTCTCCACCTATATCCCTATAAAGAGAATAGAGAGTTAATTTTGACCTTGAAACAGTTACAAGAAGTAAGATGCAACATACGAGAAAACATAGCATAGAAGGCAAGACCTCCGACCAATAGCATCACTCGGTAACTCGCTGCACATCGAGATTGTTCGTTTGGGTGGGAATAGTCAGTGACTCATTGCAGAATGCAGTCTGCAGTTTCTAAGCGAACAGTGACTTGTGACTTGGCTCTTCATTCACAGTGGGTAGCTGTTCTTTTGTTTAAACTAGTAACCAAAACTTAAATATTTGTTGGGTTTTTTTCAATCTAGCATTTTTCATGATTTTTTGAGTAAGTAGAGTTTATAGTTTTGAGAACAGAATTTGCCTCCTCCTTTCTAAAAAGCACAAAACGCCACTGGTTGCTGGTAGTCAGCCTATAAGTGAGTAAGTCTAGTGAGCGCTCGTCGGATTTTCAATTATTGCGAAATGAAGGAACGACTTGAGCAGAGATATTTGTTAGGGTTTAATTCATTTTCTCCTCAATTAGTTTTTGTGTTTGGCAACCATGCCATGTTAGGTATCCGCCACCGCGGCAACTTCGTACTATTGTTAAAAAGTATGGCCGCGTGATAGAACAGTCGTGTATAGTAAAATCCGTCTGCATCGCGAAAAGTATTTGTCCAAAAGTGTTCGAAGACACTGTTGTGATAAATCAAGCCAGGAAAAAAATATTTGCTGCAAAAAAGCGCCTTTTCTTTTCCTTCAAATCATTGTTTATTTACCAAAATTGTGTACGGTTCAGAAATAAAGTTTTTTCACAAAATTGTCTGGCTTCATATATTGCCCGCATCCGTCAGATCCTCAACAATATTGCATATAATTTTCCAAAAGCTTGGCGAAACTCAAGCGGAAATCATTCGGAAAATCCAACAGGCTTTCGAGGACGGTACCATGAGCATCGCACGAATAAAGGAGTGGTACACCCATTTCAAAGATGACTGCATGTCAGTAGCCGAAATGACACTGTTATTGATCAAGTGTGAACTTGAGAACAAGGTGGGAATAAGCATTGAACCGGTATATTCAATTTTGACCGAGGAGCAAACACTTGGCAGCTCCATCCTCTATCACGATAATACACCCGCCCATTATTAGCAGTTCATTTAAAATTCCTCAACCAAACACAACATTCGTCAGTCTCCCGACATGAATCCATGTGATTTTTAACTGTTCCTAAGTTGAAAATTCCGCCGAAAGGGACGCGATTTGAGTCAATAGAAGACATTATGCAACATGTGAGAGCCCATCCCACAAGAAGCCTTTCAGGAATGTTTCCAACAATGACGGGATCGCTGAGAGAAATATGTGCATTACCAAGGGACTACCTTGAAGGAGATTAGCGTTCCAGATCTCGAAATGAATAATTGTATTTTTGCCGACCAAAGGTTCGATACTTTTTGAACAGACTTGTAAATGCTTCCATGGTAGTGATAGTAAAGTTCTTCTCTCTTCCCCTGTTCTTATTTTCATTTCTTATAGTAGGTATACAATATACAATATAAGTCAATTCTTCAATCGGTTCATCATTGTATATGTCGTAAAAATAATTCTTTGGTCTGTGAATGTGTTTAGTTTTTGGTTAATATTTGATGAAATGAAACACCCACTTTTGTAGAGTTTTCAAGTTCTGATTCTCTTTTCGTTTGTATAAATTTGATATGTTGTTTCTCCGTGACATAGAATTGTTAATACTGTTGATAAAATGAGTTTTCCGAATATTATTTCTGCGTAAAGTTATTTTTCTCACAAACCAAACTCGTGTTTTTCTGTCTAAATTACATGTTTTGGTTGTGCTGGTTAAGTTTATCATTAAAATCATGTGTCATGTGTCCCACTTTTTGTTGTGCTACTGTAGCAATTTTTTAAATGTGTTTATATTTAATATGTTTCTACTTTATAATTTGTTTTTCTTTTTCTGCCTGTGCTCGTATCAAAGTAAATACGGAAAAAGACAGTCGCAGCATCTAAAACAGAATGCAAAAATTACGTTTGTCTAATAATAAAATAAATAAATAAATAAATAAAATAAATATATCATCACGGCATTGCTGGATGTGCCAAATATTTGTACCCTGCGGGCGCTAACCAGGCGTCACCTCACAGGCATTCATTGCTGGCTTGGAGAATGCACCACAGGGGTCAATTTTGTGCCATTAATATTCGAAGTAATTTTTGGCGTCGGTCGGGATCGAACTCGGGTTCCCAGATTCGCGACCAAACACTCAGGCACACGGCCACGAGACTCCATAAAATAAAAATAAAATAATCATTTATATACCTCGTTCAATGAGAGGACGTACTCGATCACGAATCCAATTTGTATTATTATTTAATTTTTACTATTATTATATTCTATTTATTTGTGGTCCACCCTAAATCGTAGAAATGGGCTATATTAGATCGAGGAGAAGTTAAATAAACGAAGAAAAAAATTGTGAAAAATTCATGAACTGGTTCGTCCACTGGTTGCTGGCAGTCAGCCTATGAGTGAGTAAGTGAGCAGCGATATTGCATATAATTTTACAAAAGCTTGGCGAAACTCAAGCGGAAATCATTCGGAAAATCCAACAGGCTTTCGAGGACGGTACTATGAGCATCGCACGAATAAAGGAGTCGTACACCCATTTCAAAGATGACTGCATATCAGTAGCCGAAATGACACTGTTATTGATCAAGTGTGGACTTGAGAACAAGGTGGGAATAAACATTGAATCGCTATATTCAATTTTGACCGAGGAGCGAACACTTGGCAGCTCCATCCTCCATCCCGCCCATTATTCGCAGATCATCACGAATCAAATTTGTATTATTTAATTTTTACTATTATTATATTCTATTTATTTGTGATCCAGCCTAAATCATAGAAATGGGCTATATTAGATCGAGGAGAAGTTAAATAAACGAAGAAAAAAATTGTGAAAAATTCATGGACTGGTTCGTCTGTCCGGTATTATCTTAATTGTTTCATATTTGTATCATTTGAATAATATGTCAAGTTTTTATTCACTTTTAAAAACGTGTTTTGCCGTAGTCTTGTAGAAATTTAGAATGTACTTTGTAATGTATTCTATACAATTATTTGCAATATTTTGTATTATCAGAATCAAAGAGTATAATCTAATGAAATATTACTTTATATTCAATAATTTTATTAAATATTAGAAGTTATTGAGCAGCAATGAAAACATTTTCCCTCGTTATTAGATTAGATTAGAATCTTCTTCTTTGCTTTCGTAATTAATAAAATACGGAGAACAATATGCATTTAAGCATGTAATTATTAATAGTATTACTTACCTTAACAAAATTGACTAAGTCTAATGTGATTAGACCTCCAGCATTCAATTTAATTTCCTTTTGTGTTTTTTGAATAACAAGAATTACTCCTCTTCTAATACGAGGTACGGGCTGGTAATACCAAGCCGAATGGTATATGGCATCAGATACACTTAAGCACTGAAAATAATAAAACAAGGAATGATATAAAATTCATTTCACTAAATCTCGAACGTTGCGCATAAAATTACAAAACACCCTTTAATTACGAATATAAAATACTCGTACTTAAAATTATAACCATCATAAAAAAATAACTATTTTCTTTCATTACACCGTGATAGATGTTTTTCTTAAGTAGATACGAGGATGGGTAAGAAACTCGTGGAATGAATGGCTTTTTGGTGGAATGTGGGTACTCATTGGTCAATTATTTTAAATGTCATTTATTGTGAGATTTTGTACTAAATCTTAACATATATATTTGCATTTTAATTTTCGGGATATTATCCAAAAAGGAATTCAGTGTTCTGTAAATATAGAGAAAATTGAGTTTCGGGTTGTAAATTACTCATCCTGTCACATTATTTTTGAAGAAATGTCACAAATTTACGGGGATTCTTGCCCTGATAAAACTATGATTTATAAATGGTATCATTTAAAAGAAAGAGAGTCTATTAAAGGTGTTCCCAGTCCCGCCCGTTGAGGGCAAGGTGGTTGTCGAGAATACTCACGCCGCCTGTAGCCAGCGCAATTAACGTAGTGTAACGCTATTTTGGGGATAGCGGTCAGAAAGTTGGCGTGAGATTGCTCGGGCGCCAACGGTCGGATAGCAGGTTTGGAGATAGGGCGAAATATGAAAAACACAATTACAATAAAAGGTACAAGACAACTTTCTTGTATGATAACTCGCTGTACAAAAGAGTATGATGGTCGCTGATGGGTACAATAAGATGCTGGGTGTGCGAATTAGACAATTTACTGGTTTTCGAAAAAACGACGCCGGGCGTCGCGACGGCGGTGATATTGGTGGATGAACGGTAGATGCACGGGTATCCAAAAATGTGGATAGAAATGTGTTCGGACGGTTTCGACGTGATAGGCGCCGCGACGGCGATGACGGCGGCGGGCAAGCGGTAGGTACGGTGTTCTTAAGGATCTGTCTAGAAACGTATTCGGATGGTTTTGGCGTAATCGACGCCAGGTGTCGCGACGCTGATGTCGCGTTGGTTCGGCGGTTAACGGCAGTAATGACAAAAGAGGTGAAGCTACGCGTTTCTGCAATAATCGGCAAATCGACGCCGGGCGTCGCGACGCTGATGTCGCGTTTGGTTTGGCGGTTAACGGCAGTAAAGACGGAAGAGGTGTAGCTAAGCTACGCGTTTCTGCAATAATCGGCAGATGGACGCCAGGCGTCGCGACGGCGACGTTCGTAACCGATTGTTCGCGGAGTACTTGGAGATCGATGGTTATATACGGCGTACGACGTGAAAGTCGACCCAGGCAAACCTCACAGACTCTAGGCCTTGAGTGCCCCGGCTTACGCACTGGGGCGTCGCGGCGCAGAATCGAAAAAACGCATTTGGGCCGATGCACGCTAAAATACGCGACTTGGAATAACGGGCCGTTTTACAGTAACTCTGGATAAACACGCGTACTGGACGTCTGTAACACCCGGGTTTACACGCCGGCGGCGTGGAAACGTCAAGTCGGTAAAACTCGCAACGAGTCACTGTAAAATGGCTATACACGCACAACTGGTGAATTTAATCCACGGAGATGATTACGGCCGGTGTCAGTCGTAGTGTCTGGATGTTTTCAAATACGCTCTTCGAAGATGCTTTGGCCTACACTCAACAAGCATTGCGACGTCGGGCGTCTGAAGCTCACGAGACACTAAGACTAACTCTCAATAAACAAATAAACAACTCGAACGGAGAGCTCGTACGGGTTTTAAAGAAAATGGAAATTTTGCTCACCTGGAGATCGGTTTCGAATTCTTGACGGAATACCCGCAATCAAGAGTCGATGGAATCCTCGCAACCGGCTTTAGTTGTCGAAAGGAATACTCGCCGTCAACAACTGTCTTCTACAAACGCGGGCCCTGCTTTTATACAGCCCTACTAATTAAACCAGCTTAAGTTTGTTTACTGATGGCAAGAACTGCATAAAAGAACAGGCCAAATAGGTTAAAAAGGAACACGATGTTGACGACCCTTTATGTGGTTTATATCCCGGTCAAATTACGAGCCTTATTCCAATTGTCGGGAAGAAAAGTTTTCACGGTTCGCCGATTAATAAGGGCTGAGTTACACGGCTTTGAGTTATTTAACCCATAAAACTTGTGACAGATCCACATCGTCACAGTAGGGTTAATGTTTGGAAGACAAGGTGGTGAAGAGCAGCTAATAACAGACAGACAAGAACATTCGAAATGGCTGTCGCTCTTGTAGCGGGTTTTTTATAACTTTAACTCATAACTATACTAAATTATTTTTATAAGAATGCGTTTGTAAATTTTACATAGAAGTGGTGTAACAGACTGCGCGACTATAATAGTGTTATATTTATTTCTGGGCCTAGATTTTTTATTTTTTATTTATAAATTTATTTTGCGCAATTATTATTGTTGTCAATTTTAGATTTAGTTATGTAGACATGTCTCTAAATATGTATCTACATAAAAAATATCGTATAGAGACTAGTAGGTAAGTATACAAAAGTCTAGATTTTGGATGAAATGGTTTGAGAATTGAGAAGAACGTACTCTTATTATCTCCATCACTTAGACGACTTAGACCCAAAAATCAGTTCTGTGCACAAAATATCTACTGTTGCGCCAAAATAATTACTGGGTTACATAAATTGCTGATTTGCTGCCAAATAAAATATTCTAAGCGCCTGGTTGCGATCTATGTTTTATACTGTTACGGCCGTCATCACAGTAGCTGTAGCAATAATTAATTTACTTGGTTTATCAAAAAGTAGAAAGTGTTGGTAACTTTATAGTTTTGATTCGCAAATTCAATGAAAAATATAGCGAAGAACGATTTGCAAGGGGTTGGTTGAGTTAATGCTAATGCGTGCATAGAATACGTGCAGGTTTTTTTGTTTACTTTATCATTCACTTGACTCGCATTTACAGTTGTTTTGAAATTGTGTTACGAATTAAAAGTGTATTAATGTCAAAAAATATAGAATCAAACAGTTATGTAGAGGTCGCAATTCCATCAATAAGTTCTTCAGTCTTATAGAATTAAGTGTTTTTACTTTATTCGGAACAGGACAAAACTGTCAGAAAATGAAGTGTGGACATTTGTGGAAGTTTGAGAGTGTAAAAGACGCCAAATAAGCCATAAAGCAGAAAATACTTAGTCTTTTTTACCTCTCGCTAAGAGAGGTATTGCATTCATGCTAAAAATCGCATATCCAGATTTTATTGAATAAGCACGTTTTAAGGTCCTTACAATCCGATTTTAACATTTTTACGATGATGTCTGTGTGTGTGTGTGTGTGTGTGTGTGTGTGGATGTGTGTGTGTGTGTGTGTGTGTGTGGGATGTTGGAAGGACGGTTACTCAAAAACTATAAGACTTAAAATTTGTTTAACAACGTATTTCCCAATCGGACATTCCCGGGAAGATTTGAAAAGGTTTTGGTAACAATTGGACAACCGGAAGTAGAAGATTCTTGAAAAAAAATCTTCTAAATATTATTTTTTGAAAATTTTTCTTGATAATATTAAAGAAAAATAAATTCTCTTTCTGATACATTTAAATATTTTTATACATATTTTATAGATTTAGAGATAAAAGGAATATAATATATAAAATAATCTTGTAATTAATTTTACAACCGAAAGGATGCCATGAAAAATTTAAATTATTTGTGACAGATAAATGTCAGTGTCAGAAATAATGAGTTATGAAAGAAAAATGTACTTGGAGAATCCCTTAATTCTTGATCTGTGACTATTATGGAGATGACAAGTCTAGGTTGAAGGACTTAAATTTGTTTCAAACATTATGGGACAATGTACACCAGCACTGTAGACTAGAGTAACTTTGAATTGCGGAAAAGCTATCAAATTCTTCTCAAGTAAGTTGTAAATATTGACAAAATTACACATCGAATAATCGGAGTGCAATCTATCCGTCACTTTATTAAAGGGAATTAGTGTTATTTAGATATAACATGTATGAAAAAATAAAATGTAAAAGAAGATATGTAAGAATAGATGCACAATCCAGATATATACATTTTAGACCGCCCAAAATTAATGTTTTTACTAGAAGAATATGAAGAGAAAATAAACAAGGTTGTTCGAATTGAAAATTGCTGTTACCAGCCTAATATTTATATATAGTAAACTCTACTTTGTAATTTACTGTAACATAATTTATGGTAAAATATCTTTATGTTGAGACATGCTATTATTGAATAATAAAGAAGTTTATACGTCATAGATTTATATGAATATATTATTTGTATTTATAAAAATATTCTTTGCTTTATGCATACAGCCAGGTAAAGTATACGGCGAGAGGTTATGTGCTGGCCACATCAGATTTTTTTAAGTACGCATGAAGTAGAGGAAGGTATGAAATAATATTATAGTTGTAATGTAAAGACCTCAGTGTGCGGCACAGACATACTTGGTTTTTGATGCAGCTTCGGACACAGTTTTAATGTATCCTACAGAAAATTCTCGTGATCACGGATCAAAAACCTACTCTAATTATGGTTTCAGTGTTGAGTAATAGAGTCAAACCAAAAGTTATAATAAGTAACTTCGCTAAAATTGAAGATTTTACCTTCCTTCAAATGTTCCAATTAAAAAATTACTTGCATGACCAACGTCGCTCTAAATATAGGAGCTCGGCAATAATTAGTCTCGGTCAGCTAGAAGCTTGGTTAGCGTCCCATCAACTGTTCCTGAAGATACATATGAAATGTTTGTCCTTGCTTATGAAATATTTAAAGAAAATGATTCAACTAAGTTTCGATTTGTGCTATCAACAAATTTTGTGTTGAAATTACTTCGTGACAAGAAAGTAATTTATGCAAATGCCACATATATTTAAGTTGGTTGTAGTAGGGATTTCCAGTGTTTGTAGTAGGAAGTAAAGATAAATATAAAAAAAAATCACCTGCTTTGCTTAGAGACCTCAACTTCTGAGCAAGAAGGCGATTTTAAAAATGTATGTGGCGCAATAAAAAATATTATTTCAACTTTATTCTCATGCCGTCTAGAATCAGATGTTTTAAAATGTGATGTATCTAGAATGCCTTTATATTTGGCGAGGAAATCACGGTGAGAATTTGCTGGGCACACACCAGGAGACAGATCTACCTCCCAAAAGAGAATTTTCGCAAGAATACCAACCTTAACCCAGCGAGTACATTAAGTTCTACCAATGGTCTAAATTTAAAAAGTACGAGTATATTAACAACAGCAATGATTCTTTTAAATACTACAACGCACCAGGTGCTAAAGCTGCTAAAACAATCAAGGAATTTAAAAACAGCTGGATAAACTTTAACGATGACAAGATATAATTCTTCAGGAAATGGGAATTGACTTTGCCCCTAAATAGTGACTGAATACATGAAAAATTATCACTGCTCTATGTTTTATAAATACTATATATGCACTATATATGTTACGAGCTAAGGGGTTAGTCATCCGCATGAAGCTTGTAAGTCCGCCTCTTGAGTCAAAAAATGTATACATTTGTCAAAAAAAGAAAGAGGGGGGACGCCTTCCAAATAATTATTGTTTTAATTCCTTATATGTTTAAACATTATTTTTAAGTATGTAAATTACTTATTTTATAATAAATACTTTGTTTCTCATTTAGGTTCTGTCTTTCAGTCAGTCAGCATAAGTACGTAGATTTAGAAATAAATAAATATATGATCACGGCATATTACCCATTGCTGGGTACAAAGGGATTGGTACGTAGATTTATATTAAATAAAATTTAGTTTTTAGTGAGTATTTGTTAGTTCTGAAACTGACTAAATCATAATTAAATGGTGGCAAATACTGATAAAATGTACTTTTGGTTTCAAAACAGAATTGTATAATATTTGATTAGTTTTACTGATGAGAAGAATGCATTAACAGATATTCGTATTGGAAACGTATAGTGATTACAATTTGGTTATAAATTAGTTATTTTAGAGGCAAATTAGATTATTTAGTAATTAATCACATTTTCTGGTAGCAAACGAATAAACAGATGTTCATATTGAAATAATTTGGCGACCAGAACTTAGTGATAATATAGTTATTTTGAGAGCAAATTAGATTATTTAGTAACTAGAAATACAATAACCGCTGAATTTATTCGTTTAGTTAAAAATACTTACGTGACTTGTTAGCTGGTTGCCAGCGAAACAGTAAACAAACAGTAGAAAAGTGAAAAAACTGCACTGGAATGTATATTTCACTAAACGTATTATATCGAGTGATCTGTAAAGAAAATTTAAAATGAAAAATTATAATTATTCATATCTTTAAACTACTGATATTACCAAATAATAAAGAAATAAAGTGTCAAAGTGCTGGAGTTGAAATACAACAAGAATAAGATAATTTTTTGAGATTTTACTAGTTTCCACAGCAACTGAATTGTTAGCAGAGATGGGCGTCTACGCGTAATCTACGGTAGTTTACATACAGATGTAAACTATGCGTAAACAATGTAAACAATTATGTCAAATGTAGAAAATGCGTAGAGAATGCAAAATTTGTATTGTTGCACATGCGCAATGGGAGTCTAACGAATTGATAATTTTCACAGGAGATAAAAATAAGAGAATTGTAACAAAATTAAATTATACTTTGAGGTACATAAACAATACATAGTAATACTTTTGTTCTTTTAAGAAAAAAATTCAAAAATAAATATAGTCTGCATGGGCGTAGGCAATATGCAAATTTGATGATATCATTGTGACATAGTTTACAGACACGTCCCTGATTATTAGTTAAGATTAGTATTTAATATTAAAATTTATTCTTTGACTTAAGGAAATAACACTGGTGACAAAATTATAGGCTTTTTTAAATTTTAAGTATTTTTCTCAAAAATGATCTGTAAACGATTGACAAGGAACAAATAATGCAAGTCAGCTGCATGCTAATCATATTTAATCAGTTGTTCATACTAGCAGTCAATATGTCTATAATATTTTTAGTACGTATGGGTCTTATTTAAATTTTCTATATTTTCTATTTATTAATTGGACAATAGAGTATTTTTCAATTTTGTACTCTGAATACTGATTTTAATCATTTCAACGTGCCAGTCATTTTACAGTTGAGAGTTTATTGAGATAATTATCTATTGAAGTGGAAGTATTGGCCGAAATTCATTAATGTATAATGTTCCATGGTATAACTTCAGACCTGACATATACATAGTGTTAAAATTATAATTTTCAAGTCGCATTATAACAGCCTTTATTTTGTCGCTAACATTATGAACACCGATTTATACTATTGTTGTGAATGGTGTTCGTTTTCCTATTTTACGCTTACAGTTTCATACTACGTCATTTTAGCATTTACTGAAAAGTCATATATGTGTTCATATCGCTCAAAAGGCGATACGATAACAATAAGTGGAGTCAAAAATTTGGCATTTGCTTCGTGAGTGGATATTATAGCAACTTTGACAGCAATAAATTTAATGGGCATGCGCTGTTGAAATCGGTGACACCGTATGCGTAGAATCTAATTTTTTTACTTGGACAGATCGAAATGTAATAGTAGGGGTGTTAATTTATTGACGTTAAGCCGAATAACGTACGTATTAAACGTAAATTTAATTGTCAAAGTTTTAAAATAATTCATATATTCCGAAATCATGTCATATGTTTGGGGATTTTTAGTTTTTCATATTTTTCGTAAGTTGATTACGTAAATTGGATGATATCGTGGAACGACCATAAAAACTCATTTATCGGACTTACAACGTAAATTACTATTTACGACTAAAATTATTATTCAGTATGTACATATATGTACTTCTCTAAAATCATTTGCTAAATATAAATATCATTGCAAATTATAATTAATTAGAAATGTACTTACCCACTATCTAGCGCTACAGAATACAAATCTATGCACACAGTAAGAGTTCCGGTTACAACAATATTTAAAAATGTAAAGGAATACGTATTTTGAATATTGTTTATTGCGCTGAAAATAATACATTCAAATTAATTTTTAATCAAAATAATAAAGCTCATAATATAAAGATAGATAATTTAAAAATAGTTATTTATTATAGAAGACGATAAAGAGATACTTTATCGACAAGTGGAAGGTGTTAGTTCACAAGCGAAAACATGTGAACTATCTTTCACGAATCGTTAAATACTCTTTATCGTCGTGTATAACATATTATTTTATTTTGTACCTGATGTTTTCGATATTAAAATGTCAAACCGCAACTTTGTTCCTAAACTTACTATCACTAACATTACGCGGGTTTGACAAAATTATAAATAACAACTTTTTTACCTCTCGCTAAGAGAGGTATTGCATTCATGCTAAAAATCGCATATCCAGATTTTATTGAATAAGCACGTTTTAAGGTCCTTACAATCCGATTTTAACATTTTTACGATGATGTCTGTGTGTGTGTGTGTGTGTGTGTGTGGATGTGTGTGTGTGTGTGTGTGTGTGTGGGATGTTGGAAGGACGGTTACTCAAAAACTATAAGACTTAAAATTTGTTTAACAACGTATTTCCCAATCGGACATTCCCGGGAAGATTTGAAAAGGTTTTGGTAACAATTGGACAACCGGAAGTAGAAGATTCTTGAAAAAAAATCTTCTAAATATTATTTTTTGAAAATTTTTCTTGATAATATTAAAGAAAAATAAATTCTCTTTCTGATACATTTAAATATTTTTATACATATTTTATAGATTTAGAGATAAAAGGAATATAATATATAAAATAATCTTGTAATTAATTTTACAACCGAAAGGATGCCATGAAAAATTTAAATTATTTGTGACAGATAAATGTCAGTGTCAGAAATAATGAGTTATGAAAGAAAAATGTACTTGGAGAATCCCTTAATTCTTGATCTGTGACTATTATGGAGATGACAAGTCTAGGTTGAAGGACTTAAATTTGTTTCAAACATTATGGGACAATGTACACCAGCACTGTAGACTAGAGTAACTTTGAATTGCGGAAAAGCTATCAAATTCTTCTCAAGTAAGTTGTAAATATTGACAAAATTACACATCGAATAATCGGAGTGCAATCTATCCGTCACTTTATTAAAGGGAATTAGTGTTATTTAGATATAACATGTATGAAAAAATAAAATGTAAAAGAAGATATGTAAGAATAGATGCACAATCCAGATATATACATTTTAGACCGCCCAAAATTAATGTTTTTACTAGAAGAATATGAAGAGAAAATAAACAAGGTTGTTCGAATTGAAAATTGCTGTTACCAGCCTAATATTTATATATAGTAAACTCTACTTTGTAATTTACTGTAACATAATTTATGGTAAAATATCTTTATATTGAGACATGCTATTATTGAATAATAAAGAAGTTTATACGTCATAGATTTATATGAATATATTATTTGTATTTATAAAAATATTCTTTGCTTTATGCATACAGCCAGGTAAAGTATACGGCGAGAGGTTATGTGCTGGCCACATCAGATTTTTTTACATTATGCATTATTATTTTTATAAAATGTAGATAAAAAAAAATACTTTATCTACTGTTGATATTAAATTGTTGTTTTAACATCAGGTACAAAATAATATATATATATATATATATATATATATATATATATATATATATATATATATATATATATATATATATATATAAATGAATACATATTTATCGAAATTTGTATTTTAGTTTATATAAATTTAATATTTAGATCATAATACTTATATCAAAAAGTAAAATGTAAGCTACAATTAACACGTAACTTCAGTGAAATATTCAAAATATTCGTGACAGAAAATAATTTAATGTTAATTTTGACTCTAAATTCAATCCAGGTGTAATTTTTTTGTGATAATTAATTTCAAAATAAATACCTGTTTTATATGGACTATTTGATTTAATTAAAATGAGTAATTATACGTTATATGTTTTATCACTATTGTCATTTGTGTTTTAGGAATATTATATAACCTCTTTTGTGTAATTTTCAGTGATCGATTATCTATATGTACTTGAGTACCAAGTATAAACTTAAATCTGCAAACTTGTTTGAAACAACTTTTTGTCGCATACATATTTAATGTAATATGTATAACATACTTTGCATTTCCCTTGAAAGTTTTAATAATTAAAAATCCGAAAGAATAACGAAATGAAAACGGGGTATTTTGCTATTGCAAGGAAATGAAAACTTCAATAATTATTAGCTAGCATTATGTTAAATTATGAGTTTTAGTAGAATAAATTAGTAAAAAGAGTTTTAGTAAAAAGAAAATATTACTTTGTTGTAATAAAACTGCTGAATTATTGTAAATATGACGTCATAGTCCCTGGGGACGCCCCGAGCCAACTAAATGAGTTATTATCGTCATATTTCGGATGAATTCGGACGCGAAGTAAACCTACTATTCGTTGTTTCTATTTGAATTCAAATTAAAAACTATAGCATCACTACTGGCATCATAATGACATTGTCAAAATGTTTCTTTAAATAGATTGAAATAATATTTATTTAAAATATTTTATTTATTTTAAACATTTTTCTTTATTTCTTTATTCATTAATAATTATTTTGATAAGGGAAAGAAGATTTAGTAAAAATAAATGAAAATATATGCCTATTGCAGATAGGTACCACTAGAATTAACTGTTTGAGTGTTTGAAAAGCATAACCAACTCGGGACTATGACGTCACAAATAATTTCAGACATTCAAAAATTCATATCTCGTTTACGAATTTTAACATCACGTTTCTACTAATATTCCTAGATTTTTGTAGATTATCAGAATTAAAAAAAAAAATGAGTATAATACCCTATTATATGATATAGCACCTAATTGATAATATTTTCAAAAAAAAAAAATCAAAACATAATATTCAGTGTAATTCATTTAATTATATATTTTAAATTTGTTCAATTTTAATAGAATTTAAGAAAACGGCATTAATTTTTGTGTGACAACACCTTTGCAAAATAATACAAGCAATGAGAGCGAAAGAGAGAGGTACAGATCTAGCTCTTTCGCCACTTGCATCAGGTACCGACGTACCTCTGATTTAGATGCCAATGTATGAATTTAGTCTAGATATTTGTTTTAGTAGCTCTTATCTTAACTTCGTAGAGTGTTATGCACAATAGTCCGATGACGGGGGTGAGTTCATTGTGCGGACAATTATTTTTCCTATAAGTTTACTATCGTACTTATTTGATTCGTTTTACTTTTTAAACACATTCATATTTCACAATTATCGAGAGTTGGTACAATTGTGAGTAGTGAGTTAGTTATTTTTTTTCGTTATTCAGTAATTTCATTATTTTGTAGTTCCTGTAAAGATTAAATTTATTATTTGAATGCAGTTCAATTAGCAATCAGCCCTGCTTCTTTTAGTATGGTTGAGTGTTCAAAATTCCATAAAGCGATAAGTTTTTTTGAAATCCAAATTTGAGTGAATTTTTAATCAGTAGTTTAGCTAGTAAAAATAAAATTTGAGACTAACGCGTTATGGCAAGCATCCAAGATATTGAAGCACTTTTGGACAATAAATTAGTTCCGAGTTAAATGCAAAACCCCGAGCTCATCTTAAAATTTGATTCTTTCAACATTTTCCATAAAGAAATTAATGAAAAAGTTAGCAACTTAGAAAAGCTGCTAGCTGAAGAAGACAATGCTATTGAAAGATTGAAACTTAAAGCTAGGGAAAGGAACCTAATCTTTTTCGGAATAAATGAAAACAAGAACGAGAACACGGAGCGAATTATAACACATATCATTACAAAAACTTTAAAAAATACCAATATAACTTTAGGGAATTTAAAAGATGTCAGAAGAAATGGTCAAGTAAATGAAAAAGGTACGCCGAGTCTGATAATTGTTGACCTTTGTTCCACAAAACTAAAAAGAGAAATTCTCTCAAACCTAAAATATCTAAAAGGAGAAAATATTTAACTTGAACAAGATTATACAATGAATATTATCAATGAAAGAAAATTACTGAAGCCGCATTTAATGAAGGCGAAAAAATGGCAATGAAGTTTACCAACGCAAAGACTAGCGTATTCTGAACGACATTGTATACTCATCCTCTGATTTCTCAGAAGATTCCGAACCTTTGAGAAACGTTGAAAACAATTTCCTTGCTATTATTCCATCTCGTTTGGAGATATTAGAAAGCCAAACTCAGAGGTGTTGATAGACGAACCTGAACCTGTTGTTCCCACAATACCCAGTCATAATTAGCGGTGATTTCAATGTTAGAGTGTGGCAATTAAATCAAGGAGAGAGTTTACTATTTACCGACTTAAACCTTTCCGCCAAGCGTATAGTACGGGGTAATATTATAAACAAAAAATCTGTTGTGGCCAGCACAATACCACTCGCCATTTTCATTTTATGTTGCATAGGGAGCGAGCAGTCATGTGACTTCGTTGGCCTTGGCAAGCAGATATGGGGGCCCGTGTCAGAATGACAGCTAGTAATAATGTACATAGGTACCAAGTATCATAATTTTTCATTCAAAACATCATGATTTTCTATCCATCAGAATATTTTGAAATTTTGAATGAAAAATTATGACATATGACAATTGTGACATCTATATCAGGGGGGTGAAACTGCATACAGAAACATGATAACAAGTTTTCAATCTAGTAGAGTTTGGAAATACTTCCTGACCCTTTCATAGATGGCTTTAGTAGTACAGATTTTACAGGGATTCTCAAACTTTAATATCAAAATACTATAAAAAGGTAACAAACGTTTGAGAACTGCTGTAAATTTCCCACAATTCTTTCTTACATCGTTCGAAATTCTTTGACATTTAAAACTGTTATTTGTGAATTTGTATCTTTATTGCAATATATTACTTTATCATTCAATATATTTTCGGTAAGTATATTAGTTTTCATACTAGCATATTATACGGGAGTAATATAAAATATAACAACAAATTAATAATATTTCAGAAAAAGTTCACATGAACTGCATAGTGAAAACACAATCTCGCAGAAGTTGACAGTGCCCAATAGAAGAAATGGTTTATGTACCAGGAGAATTTACATCATGATGGTGCTCTTAGATATTTATACCGTAGAAGAGCACCAAATATTTTTTTATTAGGCGAAAGGACGTGAAGCTTCAGAAGATTCATCAAAGAATGTTGAAATAGTATGGTGTCAGTTTTAAGAAAAAATGAGTATAGAAGAGGGTAGATTTGTTAAAAAGTGGACAAACATCGATAACGAGGTCAATGAAGCAGTGCGTTTCTGGCAGACATTTAAAGTAACATCCCTTTTTTTGAAATAATATTACCTCTTGTAATAATAATAATTCGAATTTTTGATTCCTTGAGTAGTATGTCCTTAAATTTTAATAGTTGCCGCCGTGTAGTTTGAGATTTGTAGTTATTTATGTATTATTTGATTTAAATAATGTAATGTATATATTTTAAAATAAAGACATTAACATATTAAGTAGTGTAATTTTTTTTTATAGTTCAACATATATTTCACATTTATTGATAATGTCTTTAATAAATTATCTATTTACGATAGATTTTTTATTAATTACATTATCAAGAAATAAAATTTAAAGTTTCGAATAATTCAAAATGAATTCATATTTCCCGCGACTTTCTCGGCTGTCAAATTTAGTTCTCTGACCTTTTCATAGACGGCACTAAACTTGTTATCACGGTTTATAAGGGAGATACCCAATCTTCTACTATATATTTTTCTTAATCTATGATCTATATAAATAACTGCAAGCCGTCATTCTAACATGGATCCAGATATCTGCTTGCCAACGTCATCAAAGTCACATGACTTCTCGCGCCCTAAAAGTGACGAATTTAACATTTCTTGTACACAGAAATAATTGAAATAGTATCTTTTCTTTCGTTCTATGAGAATTTTTGTCCTACTCTTCTAATATGTTCAAATTCTTCAAATTCATTAACGGTATTAGCCGTATTTCTTAAGGATATATGTAATATTAATATATCTATAATTTTAAATACATATTTAATTAATAATACAGTAAGATATATTAAATGTACTCGTACCTCCCAGAAAAAGTAATGTTAGTAAAACTGCTGATTTTTGACACTGACATAATGCATTTATGTCAATTACATACATTTAAATATCTTAACTGTTTTTCGGCAACGAGATTTATTACAACAGATTATTCTGTATTATTATATACTATATCTCTAAACCTATAGGAGATATAATATTTTTTAAAAAATGTATCAGACTGAGAATTAAATTATCTTTATTATTTGTAGTAACATAAATTTTCAAAAATAATATTTAGAAAAACTTTTTTAGAAACTACCACTTCCGGTTGTCCACTTGTTATCAGAACCTATTCAACTCTTCCCATTACTGTTAGATTGAGGAATTCGTTGTTACACAGGTCTTTAAAGTCTTATAGAATTAGAGAAATCGTATCTACAAAATCCTAACACATACACACACATCCCCGAACACACACACACACACACACACACACACACACACACACACATACATACATAGACATCATTATAAAAATGTTATAATCGGATTCCAGGGACTTTAAAACGTGCTTATTCACTAAAATCTGGATATGCGATTTTTAGCATGAATCCGATACCTCTCTTAGCGAGAGGACATACTCTAGTAGACATAATGGAAAATGAAAATCTCTACTCTGGTAGAATGATAAGCGACTCTCCGATCAATTTTACTTCCGCAGGTGCAGGGGGAAAAGTAAAATGGAAACGAACAAAATATCTCCAACAAAAATTACCCGCATAAATTGGGACAATAACAACGTCATTGAATACAGAACTGCGCTTGAAAATATATTTCATTAAATTAAGTCGGTAGAATTAGTCTCTGAAGAACTCGGTATGAAAAGGAAAATAATTACTCCAAACAATATGAATAGAAACAAAATCTGGTTCTGCAGTACTTGTAAGGAATAATCTGAGAGACTGTGAGGAACACTTTAATGGAGACTACCTCATAAAATATATTCAAGGAAAGAAAAAGTATAAAACGCAAATAGCAATAGAAAAGAAAGGATATAGCTTGGCAAAAATGAATACCTAATTATATAAACAGAAGATAGATTGGAAAAGACATACTAAAACTCACTATAGTTAGAGGATCCCCAATTTGGTTGCACAGAGTTCTTCTGATGCCCGAATTAAGGTATGTTAAGATGTGCTACAAGTTGATTTACCTTAACAAGAAAAACTCCATCCCTAATAATAAACAACCGAGATTTAATTCTAATCTATCCAAATCATTCTTGAGGAAGCAAATTCTTTGGCAGCAGAAAAACTTGATCCTCCTAAAGAAAGAAATCCCAAATATCCTTTTATCATTCTGTGACGTGCGCCCCTGAGAGAAAAGTATGCATGCGCCGCTACTGATAGCATGTTCGCGAACAATGACGTAATCCCTTCGAAAGAACGTACCAGAGCGATAATACAATCCCCGACGCGCGGAGACAGGTTAATTGCGCCGTGACCTCATTCCTTTGTACACGGGTCATTGTCGCTTTAGAAGAGTTCTAGAATGATAGGGGCTGTATAAATACCGTCGGGAGAACAGCGGGAGACAGTCTCATATATACAAGCAACCAGATATGAACTCAGTGATATAAATAAACAGTTTAACAGTTGTTAACATAAATAAATGTAGTTATATAAATAAGTGCAGTGATATAAATGTCAGTTAAATAAATAATCGTAGTGTTTAAGCATTTAATAATATTCTTAGTGTTTATAATTATTTAATCATAGTGTTAGTTACTTTTATTATCTTTTAATATTTAATCTAATTATTTATCGTTCAATAAACATATTCTATAGTTAATATTATTTGTCTATGTTTTACACTTCACCCATATAAATAAAAACGTTACAATTGGTGTCAGGTGTGGGGTGGTTAAACTGTGAAGTGTAAATAAATAAAAATAAAGGAAATGGCGACTAAACAATTAAAATTAAGTGAATTGAAAGTAAGTGATCTCAAGACCGAACTGGAAGAACGAGATTTGGAAGCAACAGGAAAGAAGTCAGTGCTTCAAGAAAGACTGCGGCAAGCCTTAGTCGATGCTGGTGAAAACCCTGAAGATTACTTATTCGAAATCCGACGTTTGTAGAGATTTAATAGAATTTTGTAGAACATTAAGACAAGAAAGTTCTAGACGTTTGAATCGGATATTGGAGGAATCTTCTGGAAAAGTTAAGGAAAATTCCGGAGTACTGGAAGAAGAATTATTGGAACATTCTAGAACACTGGAAAGAGAATTGCATGACAGTTCTGGAAGAGTGGAAGTAAATTCCGGAGCACTGGAAGAAAAATTAAAGGCACATTCTATAACATTGGAAAGAGAATTGCATGAAAGTTCTGGAAAAGTGGAGGAAAATTCCGGAGTACTGGACGAAGAATTAATGGAACATTCTAGAACAATGGAACGTGAATTGAACGAGAATTCTAGAAAAGCCGAAGAAGATTCTGGAATTTTTGAGCAGAAATTAGAAGAGGAATTGGAGGCGAATACTGGAAGAGTAGAGGAGAATTATGAAATTCTGGAGCAAAAATTGGACCAGGAATTGAAGGTGAATTCTGGAAGAGTAGAGGAGAATTCTGGAATTACGGAGCAAATGTTGGAGCGGAAATTGGAAAATTCTAGGCTTCTGGAGCAAATATTGAAACAAGGATGGGAGAAGACTTCTAGAAAAACTGAAGAAAGTCTGCAAGAATTTAGAGCCGATGTAACTCGTTCGGGTCGTCTCGCACATTCGACGGCTTCTGACAGCGATTTGGAGTACCTGGCCATTCAGGCACTCAGCTCTGGAGGACGAGATAGCAATACTCAACAAGCACTGCAATTCGGCCGCCCAAAAACTATGGTTGACGCACCCTCATATGTATCAGATCGTGAAGGTGCCAAACAAGTTTCACGTAACCAATCGCAATTGCGAAATAATTATGCTGAGGGAAATGTAAACACCGAAGGCATAGATGAAAAAGTGCGACGAATTACAAATGAAGTGTTTGCTAGAAGAAAGAAACTCCGCTATTACAAAAGAAGACGGAAGCGAAAAAGAAAGAGATCGCGAGAGAGAAAGAGAGCATGCTCAGCAAGAAATTAAAAAAAAATGTAATGGAAGAATCCGTTGATGTCAAGGATGGATATGAAGAAAGAAGACGGTAGCGAAAAGAAGGAAGAGAACGCATGAGAGAAAGAGAGCGTGTTCAGCAAGGAATTACAGAAGAAATCTAGGAAGAAATTCCAGTAGTAGAGGAAAGCCAACCTGAAATGAATAGTTCTCTGACGAGCAGCTGCGATTGCAATCTAAGGACTTTGGAACGGGGCCTGAAGACAGCGGGGAAGACGTGCCCTTGGCGATTCGTATGAACAGCTCGAGTGGGAAACGAAAACTCGAGATAGATAACGTTGACGACGATGCCATACTTCTCACCACAAGGAAGAAAAAAAAGTCAAGACAGAGAAAGGAACTTGAAAAGCAGGGAAGTAGCGTCGACGCATGACGCATGGTTCAGAAGGCCATGCTAAGGGAGGCAAATATGGTAGTCGACCAGAAGAAAAAGATTCCACCATTGCCAGAATAACAGTAGTCAACGATAGTAGGCAGCCCGATGGACTACGAAAGGACCCGACTGAAAATAGTACTGGAATGGAAAGCGACGAGAGCAAACCAATATGGGAAGATGTTGCACCACAGTCACAGATTGTAAAATCGTACTGGGCGCAATGTGACTCCATGGTGATTGATGGCCTGTTAAAGCGTGTGGTTGAGAAAGCCATGGAACTGAGAAGATAACTCAGTTGGTCATTCCTAAGAGTAGAGTACCAGACGTGTTAAAAGAGATCCATGACGGATCTGGCGGTGGCCATTTGGGAGTCAACAAAACATTAGAAAGATTGCGTCAGCGATTTTACTGGGTTAAGTGCAAGAAAGACGTTAAAGACTGGTGGAAGAAATGTGTGGTTTGCGCTGGAAGCAACGGCCCTCATAGACGACGAAAAGTCCAATGCGTCAATACAACGTTGGCAGTCCATTTGAGCGCATTGCGATTGACGTGGCCGGACCATTTCCAGAAAGAGAAGACGGAAATAAATACATCGTGGTTGTCATGGACTACTTCACCAAGTAGGTTGAAGCCTATCTATTACCCAACCAGGAAGCCATCACGGTCGCTGAAACGAGAGTGTGTATGCGGGTTTGGTGTACCACGTCGACTTCCAAATGTACCAAGGGTAATACGTGCAGATATTGCCATCGAGAACTGTTCCGGGACGAAACAGTCTTAAGGAGGGGGCAGTGTGACGTGCGCCCCTGAGAGAAAATTATGCATGCGCCGCTACTGATAGCATGTTCGCGAAGAATGACGTAATCCCTTCGAAAGAACGTACCAGAGCGATAATACAATCCCCGACGCGCGGAGACAGGTTAATTGCGCCGTGACCTCATTCCTTTGTATACGGGTCATTGTCGCTTTAGAAGAGTTCTAGAATGATAGGGGCTGTATAAATACCGTCGGGAGAACAGCGGGAGACAGTCTCATATATACAAGCAACCAGATATGTACTCAGTGATATAAATAAACAGTTTAACAGTTGTTAACATAAATAAATGTAGTTATATAAATAAGTGCAGTGATATAAATGTCAGTTAAATAAATAATCGTAGTGTTTAAGCATTTAATAATATTCTTAGAGTTTATAATTATTTAATCATAGTGTTAGTTACTTTTATTATCTTTTAATATTTAATCTAATTATTTATCGTTCAATAAACATATTCTTTTAGTTAATATTATTTGTCTATGTTTTACACTTCACCCATATAAATAAAAACGTTACAATACTATTCCAATAACCTACACAACATTGATACCGGAAGAATTGCTGCTTCTACCTTTGACTTTATATTTCAAACTTTCTAAAACTTAGCATCCCACATAGAATTTTTTGGGTCATCGGTTAACTATGGACGGCTAATACGAAATTTTTTCACATCCTCCATAATAGTTCACTCCACAAAAATCAGGAGGACTTCTGCATGTTATGTAACAAATATGAAAAAAAAAATGATCTCCAGCATTTTCTGTTCCATTGCTCGATGTATAGCGCTCCCGTGCTAGATTTTCTGCATAAATACGCAACCAATATCCCTGAATCCCTAAATGAAGTCTTTTTATCCGATCTCACTAATGACAAAATATATTAAATTTTCAACTTTGTTAATAGGTACTTACCGAAGGATTAGATGATTAGCAGTATTACGAGTATTATATTAATGTAATAAAAAACTTATTCCTAATGTTACTTATGTATCTACTCCTTTGTATGCATTTTTATTCAAATGCAAATAATAGTTATTTGTGTATCAAGGTTGTAAAAGTGATCTTTTTTGGACGAATCTGAAGATCGCAGCCGAGGCGAAACCCGAGGCTAACAAATCAGATGAGGCTAAACAAGAACTTTTAACCGAGGTGCACACAACATTTTTTAGGCGACTATCACAAAAAGATATAAACTTTAATTTAAAAATCAATTTCATAATTTTGACAGTGACAGTTACCTGACAAATACATATATTTGATTATTCATGTCACTTGCAGAGTGCTTCGCTCCATCACCTGGACAACTCACAAAACAATCTGTTTACGTTTCCTTTAGTGTTTTGTGCTGTTGTATTGGTTACTGTCAAAATATTTTAAATCGTGTGTAAAACGTAATATTGTAAATAAAATATCTCGTGATAAAATATCTACAGTTATTAATTGAGAAGCAAGAAAATGAGCAGTTCAGATAGCGAAGAATTCTCTAATACTCCGCCAGAAATACATGAAGCTGCGAGTAGGGCGACGTTAAATTTATTGCCCGAAAAATCCCAGAAAATTTATCTTAAAACAATTTGATATTTTTGAGGAATGGTGCAAGCTACATCAAATTAAGAACTTAACGGAAAATGTGTTCCTTGCGTTTTTTTCGGAAAAAGCTAAATCATTAAAAGCTTCGACATTATGGTCTTGCTATTCTATGATAAAATTAACCATGATGGTAAAAAAGGATATCGATGTCAGTAAATTTTCAAAGGTCATTGCGTTTTTGAAGAAACAAAACGTGGGCTACAAATCAAAAAAATCAGCGATATATACAAGAAGTGAAATAATAAAATTCTTGCAAGAAGCGCCAAATGAAAATTATCTCATGTGGAAGGTAGGTACTCATCTTTTTTATACATATGCATATATTTATAAATGGTTTACTTTTTCATGAAGGTTTGCTTGATAATTGGATTAGCTGAAGCATGTAGGAGGGAGGAGTTACGAAAAATAGTGATGAGTGACATTCAAGATAAGGGTGATATGCTGATAATTACGATTCCAGAGACCAAAACATTTTCACCATAACCGATGAAGTAGTCGAAGGTGTTAGTGCTTTAGACTTATACAGAAAATATTTAGCCCTACGTCCCCCCCATACGTGCCACAAAACGTTTTTTTGTTAACTATCGCCAAGGAAAGTGCAGCACTCAAGTTATAGGAGTGCATACATTTGGAAAAATTCCAAGTCTAATAGCAAAATATTTACAATTGCCAAACCCCAACAATTACACAGGCCACTGCTTGAGAAGAAGCTCCGCCTCACTCTTAGTAGAAGCAGGAGGCGATATTTTAATGCTAAAACGGCATGGAGGTTGGAAATCTTCGACTGTGGCGGAGGGTTATGCGGAAGATTGCATAAACAGCAAAATAGGAATTTCAAGCAGAATTCTTACAGGCAGAGATGGAGCTTCAACTTCCTCTGTTGCCACCAACAATGTAATTGGGAATGAAAATGTGGTGGTTGATGTGAACAATTACAATTCTTTAACAACGGGCAGTCAAGCACTGTCCACTACCTCTGCAAGTGGAATGAACTTTTCTAAATGCAATAATTGCACATTTCACATTAGTATTAATAATAAATAAAATATAAATTAATTAGTATCATTTAAATAGTTTCTATTTATGTTATAATTGTAAGCTTGGCTATATTTTAAGTTAGTTTTGTTTTTTGTTCATTTAAATAGTTTCAATTCATGTTGTAATTGTAAGTTTAGTATCTTGGTTATATTTTAAGTTAGTTTTGTGTTTTTGTTCATTTAAATAGTTTCTGTTCATGTTGTAATTGTAAGTTAAATTGTAATTATTTCTAAATATATTTATCAATTAAGATGTATTGAATTTACTCTTTAAACAAACGAGTGATTGTAGCGGCCATAAAGTAAATGCGGCCGTAAAGTAAAAGCGGTCGTAAAGTAAATGCGGCCGTAAAGTTGTTTTTGACAGATGTCAAAAAAAAGGTTATACTTTACGGTTGTCAAAAGATACGTAAAACAACTATTTATGTAATAGCCGCCTAAAAATATTATTATTTCGCAACTGTCAAAAAAAAAACTTTTTTGCACTATGAGCAGAAATACTGAAAATTTTACTTCTTTGAAGTAGAAAAAAGTAGAATTGAATTCAGTGCAAACGTTGTGCTGTTACTTGTCACAATGGGGTGCTTTTCTTCGACTATATTACAAAGTATTGAATCTGTGAAAATATAGGTAAGATCGAAAATAGTCCCGTTGAAAAACGCTTGAAGTTGTCACGTTAAGACATGCTATATGTCATATTAAAAGCAAGAAGTAACCCCTTGTTGCTTTTAGTACGCATGGTTTCGGCTTCGAATTGTACTTTGTACCATGTGTTTAGACTATAAATTGGATTAGGAGCCAACGTACGTCATTAAAAAAGTAACTATACACACCGGCAAAATTAGAGAAAAACAAAGAAAGCATATCTTTGCAATATTTTTTGATGATTTATTTGAATGATTTTGGTAGCGGAAAATTCACATTACAGAAATTAATTAAAAAACTATATTTGTCATTATTTACAAATGAATAATCATTAATTAAAAATAACTTTTAATTTTTCCTTCAAATAATTAAAACAACAACAAAAGCAGAAGTGATTGTTAACCCTTGAATTATAATGAACACGAATTAAACACGCATATTGAATAAAACGAAATACCGAGCAATATAACCCCTGTGGTGCACTCTCTACGCCAGCATTAAGTGCCCGTGAGGTGACGTCTGGTAAGCGCCCGCACGGTACAAATATTTCATCATTACCAATATCTGTCTACAAAAGCAGATTGGGACATACGGCAATGGGTAATATGCCGTAATGATATATTTATTTATGTAACACTCTATAAATGATAATCAATCTTTATTAGGTGGCTATATTTAGGAGACATCGTTATTTGTTGTACATGTAGAATTAACAATACAAACATAAGTCAGAGGATTCAAATTTTCTTATTTCTCATTTTCGATGTTTTTTAAGGCATCTCGGGTAATATTAACGATAGAGAAAAACCGTTTGTATATTCCAGAGTCAACTGGAAAAGTTTAATAGTCACCACAGGAATTTTCGATTTTCTTTTGTTTCTGAGCTACAGACAGAAACTCGTTTTTCGCTCATTTCGAAAATATCTTATATCTTATTTATTATGATAGTTATAGAAAAATTGCTTTAACAAATTTTGAACCGTTTTCTTGGTACAATAAAATGGCGTAATTTTTTTAAATAATTTTCGAGACATAAACTCATAATTTTATAAATGGGAACCTATTTTTTTTGCTTATTTTATAAGCTTGTTAATGATATATAAAAAGTCTACATTCTTTTGTTTTAAATATGAATAAAAGATGAATTATTACTTTCTTGGGGTGAAAAAATTGAAAATAATTAAGAATATGTAATTTAGATTTATATTATTTATAGAATGTACATATAATAAGTATTGAATCTTAATAATCATTCTATAACATTGTATTATGTTTAATAGTTAAAAATGTCTAAAATTTCATATCATTTTTCAGTATTAGAATAAACAACTACAAAATTATCTTTTTGTTTCTCGTCATAGTATTCTGTTTGAGGCGAACATATTAATCATAGTCACCACATTAGGCATTTTAATACAGTAAGGATTTTTACACTGAGTGAATACGTGAATTGGTTGCTTATCTGATTTGTATATATAATGTGATTCTTTGACGTCTCAATTTTTTATATCAGTAAATGCCCGCAAGTAAAATTTAATCGACTAGTATTTTACCATTTGAAATAAATACTCACAAATATTAATTTAAAAAGAAAAACATAATACTTACTCTAGAATATGATTGTGGTATTCGATATACTTTTTCATCTCGTTCCAACATAATGTTTCCTCTTCATACGTTGTGATCTGTTTCATTGGTAGATTTTTGAATGCATGTTTCAACAGCATACACTGTACTATAATATGAATAATGTATGCAGCATACAATGAGTCCATGGCTATATTAACGAGTGATATATAATACCCAGCGCAAACTTCGAGGAAATAAGTTATTTCGTAGTAAGGTGTAACCAGTAAATTTATAGGCTGCCAAATGTCTATAGGAAAACCACCATTACCTGATAATACAGGCTTCAAGGTAATAATCAAAGTTGTAGTGCAAATAGCAAACCATCTATAGAGACTAAGCAAAGTTTTCCCTGTAGTAAAAATATATTCTAATGTAGTTTCCAATTCTACATTGAATTTGCTAGTTGACCAAAAGTTTCTAATATCTTTATTAAGGTTGCTTAATTTTTTCAGATAATTGAACACCATCAGTATTTTTATCAATCCCTAAAAGAATAAATAATATAAATGATTGTGAATAATCTATAATTAAATTTACCGTATAGAAGATTCTAATTAGGCCTATTTTACAACTCGGCAGTTGTTTGATATTTGTATTGCATGCTATTTCGCGATTTTCAATCTCTGTAGGTTATATTCCCTACACATAACATCTATTAATTTTACTCTTTCATTTACAAGGACGTTCCTTACTTAGATGCCATGTGTGTTGCCCGCCCAGTGCAAGCCCTTGTTACAACCATAAGCCGGTGCCAGATAGCTTTGTGGTTGCGAAGTTAATTGTATCCCAACTGGTAAATGCAACAGGAGTAGGTACCGATCAAAGTCGGCCGAGAAAAAATCCCGACCTGACCCGGATTGGAACCCACGATCTCTGAGTCCAAAGCCTAGCACTCTACCATTGTGCTATCCCGCCGTATATTATAACTCAGCAGTTAATTTTTAGCAAGTTTTTAAAAAAAATCACTGGTAAAGTCTCAAGTATCGACGAAGGCGTAGAAAGGACATAAAAATATTTATAATTACAAGTTTCATCTTGCAATTAGGTATAGTTGCAACTTTTATCATGCATTTAGTCTAACCTAACCAAACCTAGCCCAATTGCAAGATTTTTTTTCCGGTTTTACATTGGGCAACAGTTGCGATGCAACTGCAACTTGCAATTGATAGCGGCAATAACTTGCAAATGCAATTTTTCTTGCTTTACATTGATCAATATGTAACTTAAACATTTCTAAAGTGTCACCAACAGTATCACCAACATTACTTATTAATAACTATTATTCTGACATTACGGGTGAATAAACGGAGAAGTAATTTCAGCGTTGTAAGGTAATTTGAAATGTTTGAAATACTTCTATAATTAAATTTACAATTAAGTATGGTTTAAATGGACATCAAAAGGTGACTCACCGATCAAAATAAATACGTAACCTATAAATGGCAGATAAACAATAAGTTAGTAGTACCGTAAATTACCAACATGCGCGTGCAATTGTTGCACGAATTAGAACATGCGCTATTTTCGTGCGGGTTGCAGTTGCACGCGCAACTTTTGCCCAATGTAAAACCGGCATTACAATTAGGTTAGGTTTGATTAGGTTAGGCTAATTGCAAGAAAAAGTTGCAATTATGCCTAATTGCAAGATAAAAGGTGCAATTAAGCCTAATTGCAAGATAAAACTTGCAGCAATTATAAATATTTCTCTTTCATGTCCTTTCTACGCTCATATATGTGTTCAAACTGTTACATATACATAAACCAAAATATTTAATTTTTAGTTGTTAAATCGATATCTATTAGATAATAAAAAAAAGTCAATTATTTTTGTATAATGAAAATATAAAAATTATTGAAAAATAACGCAAATAAGTACCCTTTATCTTATTGAGTGAAAGTTTCTAGCTAAAACTTTTCTCTCTTAGATTAGGTTAGGTATAATCTAAAATAAAATCAAAAAATCATCCGGAAATCAGACTATATATTTTGTGGGACTACAGGGACTTATAGGGTTGAGCCGTAAGTACCGTAGAAACTTGTTTCGTGGATGATTATTTCAAGTATAATTAGACTCTTTACTCGTGTGACAACCATTGATTAGTATTGTAATGAAGACTGCAACGGAATGCATACCAGCATACCACGTACTGTGGTATCTCAGATCCGATCGGAACATGTAAGGGCAACCGTTATAAATTTTAATTACATTTTTCGAAGACGTTTGTATTTGAAAATAACGACATTTTATTACTTTTGTAATTAGTTAGTATTTGTGTGATTAATTAAATATAAACTTTTACCATATACATTGGTGCAAATACTTCAACTACGCCTGCAACAGTGTCAACATCATCGAAATTGAATGCTATCTGCAATACTTCCAAAGATACAACTATCATGCATACTAGAGTTAGAATGTTAGCTCTTATAAATATCTTCTCCTCATTTATATTCAAACCGGCTACATTAAGCCAAGTTAACGCTTCTGGAATTATTTGTTGAGACATGATATTTCTGGAACATAAAAATGTGTCAAACCACGTACAAACAAATCGGAATGCATTCGCTTGTGTATTATAATCGGTTCATTTATTTTGTAGGTTTCATTAATGTATACCAAGTCGTTTATTAATGATCCCTTCTTAGTATGCATGATTTTGTATTAAGAATTATTTCTGTATGTATAATAAGTACATTACTGGGTAATGTGCTGGGATTTCTTGGTCAGGTGTCTGTGTCTGGTCGTGAATGTGGGACCTGGATTCGATTCCGACGGACCCGCAAGATACAAATATGTCATCGTCATAGCCGACATCTGTATACAAAGCAGATTGGCACACACAACATGTATAATGTACCGTGATGATATATTCATTTTATTTTACTAAACTAAAAACATCGTCACGGAATAAAATTAGATTTTCGTCAAAAAATACGGTCAACTCAGAAATATTGTAACCAATACGTGATTAGTAATACTAACCCTTAACGCGTGAATATTAATTGCCCGTATTAACATACTTGGTTGTTATATAACTATTACGATGTTAATCGTTAAAGTGATTTTTAATACGCTATATGTACCGCCAGCTGTAATTTTGCCCGTCTTACCTATCTTATACAAGTACGTTGTTGAATCGTTACATCGTTATAATTTTGACTTCTTACAGTTCACAATTTCTTTGGTATGTAAAAGAATCTCCTTCTCCTTTATACCAATTTTAAATGATGAAGTGTTTTTCTTGTAAAAATAGCATGTAATAATTACTAATAAATAACAATTATTGTACACATTTGGCTATACGTTTATTACATTTCGACCCGTTCAAGTACAGATTTTAGGGTCACGCATACAAAGTCAGTCCCAACTTAACGCGCGCCAGCTAGAATAACCAATAAATTTCTGATTTGTAGTATTGCAAAATGTGATTTTTTTAAAAAAAAATGGCAAATATGCTATTTATTGAGTCAGTATTTTAAATTAATGATCAGTATTAAATGGTCAATATTTATAATAAAAGATCTAACAGGATGTGAACCAAAAATTGAAATATAGGTATTTAACATGAGATTGGATTTTAAATATGTGCGGATATTGGTTCTCCTGTAACTTTTAGAGCAAAAGTACATGAAATTTTGTAGGGAAATAGTTAAAATTCGATATAACACCAATTTCGTCACAAATCGGACGTTCATGGAAATAAAAGTTATTTCCACTATGGAAATATAAACATATTTTTTTCTTCTGTACTGTGTGCATCCATTTTAACATTTATACAAGATTATGAAATATAAATTCTATGAAAATAATAACTGCAACAGTAATAACCAGTGATACTTTATTAAATTGATACATTGATATTTTGTATTATTTCCATGCAGCTGTTTGATATTTGGCGAATTTGTAACATTTTATTTCTTATATCTTGAGCTGTACATGTGTCGTGACATCAAATTTAAGTTTTTTGAATATAAAATTGAATTGTAAATAATTTCTTATTCATGTAGTTTTCCACTAAAAGTTACAAGAGTGCCAATATCCGCATACCGCATACATATTTAAAATTCCATGTTAAACACCTATGTTCCGGTTTTCGGTGCACATTCTGTATAGTGACCATTTATTATACGAAATACTGACCATAAAGTAATTAAAAATATTGGCAAAAAATAATTGTTATTATTAAAGTACTATGTCGTAGGCATATTGTAAAATCCAGCATATTGCAAAACTCCAGCGTAATTCTATACCGTGCCGAGATTATCTCGTAGGTACCAATATGTTTTGCTGAAAATTTCATTATCAAGTTAATACGTTCTTCTATTCAGCCGAGAAGAACATAACCATTAACTCGAGTAATTTCGATGTTAAATGTAAAAAGAAAATTAGTATGTTCAGAAGATGACCATTTCATTTCAGGCACTGTATTATGCCTGTTAGTCTGAATTATTTTGTAAAACTGTGGAGTCATTTTGCAATATGTCGGTGTTTTGTAAAAAAATATAAATTAAAATACCTGTGTCGAAAGTTATGTTATCTTAGATAAATTTTCTATTAAACATCAAACAGAAGGGAATGGAACTGAAATACTTTTATATTTGTATTTTGATATGTATACTAATTATTGTGATTGATTATGATCGCAACATATGGACAACTTTTTTATTATTAACTTGACAAAAAAATTACAGAAAATAAAAGTTTTAGTTTCTTGTGAAAGTAAGGAATCAATTGCAATATTTATGTTATTTACGCAAAATCTAAAGGAGATCATAAAATCCAATGGGCCAATTAATGCGATGGATATCCGTCAATAAACAGAAATTACACACCTACATCGGATTATATTTTTCACGTTTTGTAACCTGTAAATTTGAAATCATAAATATTACTCTATTTGTAGTTTGTAGTGATAGCCATGGAATTGAAATTAAATACAAATATTGCCAGAAATATAGATGTAAGTTGTTTTACTTCTGTATTTTCTCATAAAGAAAATTAGTAAATATTAAATTACTATTTATTTTAGTTATAAAATTTGGAAATCATTAAATGGCATTATTATCCGTTAAATTTTTATATTCAATAATGTAGTATGATCACTAAAGAATGAACTAGCAATTATCTTCCTTATTGAAAAAGACAGCGATTTCCTTCAAATAAGAAAATTTACTATAGACAATAACAATATGGGCAATAATACAATTCTGTATCAAGAAGCGGTTAATTACTGCCGGTTCCGGAGGTTTTTACTGTATAGTGGTAGTAAACAAATATGTAGTATGTTGTATAAAAAATTAAATGGCGGACATTTGAAATATGATTATATTGAATAATAAAAAATAATCAAGTGCGTTAGATTTTATTGTTACCTTCCGTCACCTATAGGTAAGGAAGGTATTGTCTTTGGTCAAAAAATTCAGTGGTGAGTTTTCATTGAATGAGCACGTTTTAGGGTCTTTACAATACGATTTTACTATTTTTACGATGATGTCTGTATGTGAGTGTGTGTGTTCGTGTGTGTATGTGTATGTGTGTGTGTGACCGCGGTTTCGTCAACGATATCTCCACTACTGTAATTCCAAAAATTACAATTCTTGCGTATTCCTCTTCCTTACAACCATATACAGACTTGATTAGATTTTGGTTATAATTGGTCAACCGGAAGTACCCTCATTTGAAGATTTTAACAGTTTTTCTTGAAAAACTCAGTTAAATTTTATTATAACTTAAAGAATATATTAATCTCTATACGATTTGACTGTATTTTATATTTCATATTCAACAGATATAGAGTTAAGAAATAATAAAGATAAAAAAAATCATAAAAATTTCATAATTCAGCCAGCTATGTTAACTTAACCATGGAAACTGCTAATATATTCAGATAATTCAAATTGACAGATGTCAGTATCAATAAAAAGCAAGTAATTGAATGAAAGAATAAGGGAAGTAACTCTAGTGTTAGATATAAGAGAGACGATTACATTGGTTTGAACATGTCATGAGGAGAGATGAATATATTAACAAAAGGTGGAAGAAACATAGGAAGACCAAATATAAGATGAAAAGACTGTATTTCAGAAGGCTTGAGAGAAAAGAACTGAATGAGGATGACACGCAAAACAAAAATGAGTGGAAGAAGAAAATAAAAAATAGCGACCCCCTAACGAATGGGAAAAACTAAAGAAGAAGAAGAAGATGTCAGTGTCAAGTGCAATTTGCATAGTTTGTTTATGAAATAACTTTACTGGAAATATAGGATCTTTTGCAAAAAAAATATGTATAGGGCGCGTGCAGTGACATGACTTTGCTGCCTTTGGCAAACAGATATGGGGACCCGTAACAAAATGACAGCAATTAATTATGTCCATAACTGACAAGTGTCATAATTTTTCATTCAAAATTTCATGATTTTCTTATTTCATGTGGTTTGTTTGTTATCAGGAGTATGTAACTCAGTTGCCGAGAAAGGGAATCATAAAATACCAAAAATTTAGAATCTTTTGTAAGAAAATTTATGTATGGAATTTGTACATAATACACAGGATTGACGGAAGGTATTATGCTGGCCACATCCGATTTTTCTTTTATGTTCACAGTAAGGGTACGTTTTCACCTTTAGGTTAGGTTTGGTTAGGTTAGGTGATTCTGTTGATTGTCATCACGCTTTCATGCAATGCTCGATTCTGTTTTTGAACATTCGAGATTTGAATTATTCTGTGCATGCATATTCTGGTTTTAAATATTTGGTTTCGACTATTCAGGCGTTGAGTATGTACCCTAACGTACTACTTGTTTTCTACTATTGTAAAGCAAATTTTGTGTACATTACAAAAATAAAAAAAATCTGTTGTGGCAGTACAATACCTCTCGCCACTTTCGTTTCTGGTTACGTAAGTATAAGGCGCGAGCAGTCATGTGACATTGTTGGCCTTGACAAGCAGATATGGGGGCCTGTGTCAGAATGACAATTAGTAATTATGTACATAGATATCAAATGCTAGAATTTTTCATCAAAAATTTCAAGACTTTCTAAATTCAGGTAGTTAATTTATCACCAGGAGTGTGGAATGTAATTGTCGGGGAAAATAAACCACATCGAATTGGAATATCACTAAATTTAGAATGAAAAATTATATTTGATATTTTTGTACATATTTACTAGCTCACAGTTATTACACGGGCCCCCATATCTGCTTGTATTTAACATTTCTGGTATACCTACAATGTACATAAAAATTCTTCTTATACCTATTTTTTACATTTAGATTTTTAAATTTGTTAACTTCATTCTATGAAGAAATTTTATCCTACTCTTTTAATTTTTTCGACATGTTTCCAATTCATTGTCGTGATTGGCAGTATTTTTGAAGGGTATATGTAATATACCTATAATTTTAAATATTTAACTATTAATACAATAAGAAATAATATAATTTCCCAAAAAAAATAATTCAGTAATGTCTCTGTGTTTTTTGACACAGACATTTATCTGTCAGTTAAAAACATTTTAATTTTTCAATTGGTTTCCATGCCATTATTTGGGCTGTGAGATTTATTACAACAGATTATTATATACCTTATATTGCTTTATCTCTAAATCTATAAAATATATAATATAATATTTAAAAGTATCAGATAGAGGATTTATTCTTCTTTAATACTAACAAAAATTTTCAAAAAATAATATTTAGAAGAATATTTTTTAAGAATCTATTACTTCCGGTTGCCCAATTATTATCAAAATCTTTTGAGCTCTTCCCAGTAATGTCCGATTGAGCAATACGTAGTTAAACAGATATTAAGTATTAGTTTTTGAGAAATCGTCCTTCCAACATCCACACACATACACAGACAGACATCATTGTAAAAATATTAAAATCCGATTGTAGGGATCTTAACACGTGCTTATTCATTAAAATCTGGATATGCGATTTTTAGTATGAATACAATACTTCTCTTAGCGAGAGGTAAAAGTATAGTATGTTCTATTTGAAATTTCAAAGTTTGTATCACATATTTCGGAATCGGAATTAATAAAACGCTTCTTGATATCGCTTCTCATTGCTCACATTGTCTATACTAAATATGCTTATTTGGAAATAATCATCAATAACAGAGATAATTGCTAGTTCATTCTTCCACGATTTTCTGTACGCAGGGGTTTTATTTTTTGTTTATAATTTTTTGTTTCCACATAACTATTTTTGAAAATTACAAATATTGAACACATTGTATATGCTATCATGAATATTGATTTGTGTCTTTTATGAGCAAAAACTTTTATCTTGTATGAATCAGATTAATAATTAATTTTTTTCCATATGTCAAGAGGCACACAAGACATGTAATTAGGTATAGCTCTACGTAAAAATATAAGTTGTAATAATATATTTTTTAATATATCCATAATAATATAATGCTCCAATTCGAACCAAAATGATGCAATTTTGTTGCAATATAAAAAAAAACATGAAATTTACATTCACCAAAACAGAAAAAAAAATATGTTGTGGCCAGTACAATACCTATCGCAAATTCCGTTTTTGGTTACATAAGTATAGGGCGTGAGCAGTCGTATGACTTTGTTGACCATGACAAGCAAATATGGGGGCCCGTGTTAGAATGACAACTAGTAATTATATATATGTCAAATGTCAGAATTCTGCTCGCGCTCTATTGTAATTTAACATTTCTTCTATACCTACACTCTCAATGAATTTATTCCAGGTGGAGAGCGAGTCTTTGATGATGTGGTAGGTATCATAGAATCGCTGTACCGCGGAAGAGTTTAGGCAAGGTAGTAAGCAGTTGATTACCAGAGAAGCCATAACTAGTTTGCAGCTCGGTAACATATTCCACGAACATAATAGGGTCCGTTTTTTTTTTCGTGGTACTACACATTCCACTTGCGGACGATCTCGCATACTCTGCGTGATGTATTGGAAGATAGAAACCGCTGCATAACTTCAGCGGCTTTATCTGTGGTTTCAGATTTTACGGTAATGACTTGTTTAACGAATTCGGCTGTCCATTTACGAAGTTCTTCCACTGTGTTCCACTTGTATTTGCTCGAGTGCCAAATTCTGTAAAAAGTTGGCGTGGGTTTGCTCGGACGCCAACGACCGGGCAGCAGGTTTGAAATTAGGATTGATATAGACAACAAGAGTTGACATAAAATGTAGAAGACGACTTTATTGTTTTGTAATTCGATAAACTTCGATTGCATTTACCGCCGATACCTACAGTATACCGAACATTGTCGAACATGTAGCGTTCTGTACTGGAGTATTTCGTCTATGCGCTCAGCTGTAAACATTTTCTATAATGCTTGCGTGATGCGTGAAGAAAATTTAGTGGTAAATGTTAAGATGGGGCAATATAATTTTTTTAAAATTATTATTAAAATAAATTATATTAGTTTACTTAATTTTTCACAATGTTTCGTAATGGCTTACTAATCATTTTAGTGTCATAATGACGTTATCATTATAACACTAGGTTTCACTGCTTTCTAGGATATAGAATATCAGTATTTTATATATTGTGACGTGCGCCCCCGAGAGAATAGTATACAACGCCACCACTGAACGAATATACGAGAACGATGACGCAATCCCTGGCGCCGCAGCGGCTGGACTCTTAATTGCGCCGTGACCTCGTCCCTTTGTGTGCCGGTCATTGTCGCTTGGAAGGCTTCTAGTGGCTTCTAGACTGTTACGCGCTATATAAATACTGGCCGGGAGAAGGCGGACGCTCAGTCTGATATATACAAGCAACCAGATATGAACGCAGTGATATAAATAAACAGTTTAACATAAATAAATGTAGTTATATAAATAAGTGTTGTGATACAAATGTTAGTTAGATAAATAATCGTAGTGTTTAAGCATTTAATAATATTCTTAGTGTTTATAATTATTTAATCATAGTGTTAGTTGTTTTTATTATCGTTTAATATTTAATATTTATTTACCGTTTAATAAACGTATTCTTTTAGTTAATAATAATTGTCTATGTTTTACACTTCACCCATATAAATAAAAACGTTACAATTGGTGTCAGGTGTGGGGTTGTTAATAACTGTGAAGTGTAAATAAATAAAAATAAATAAAATGGCTCCTAAACAATTAAAATTAAGTGAATTGAAAGTAGGTGATCTCAAGAGAGAACTAGAAGAACGGGATGTGGAAACAACAGGAAGGAAGTCAACTCTTCAAGAAAGACTACGGCAGGCATTAACCGATGCTGGTGAAAATCCTGAAGATTACCTATTCGAAATTCCGGATGACGTATCCGACCTTGGTAAACAGTTAAAAGAATTGACAGAAAAATTAGAGGAAAGTTCTAGAAAAGCGGATGAAACTTCTAGTACATTAAAAGAAGAATTAAAACAGGAGATAATAGAAAGTTCTACAAAGGCAGAAGAAAATTCTCGAACATTAAAAGAAGAATTGACAGAAAAATTAGAACAAAATTCTCGAACATTAAAAGAAGAATTGACAGGAGCATTAGAACAAAAATTAAAAGAAAAATTAGAAGAAAATTCTAGAAGTTTAGAAGAAAAATTGGAAGAAAATTCTAGAAATTTAGAACAAAAATCTGATGTGGCCAGCACATAACCTCTCGCCGTATACTTTACCTGGCTGTATGCATAAAGCAAAGAATATTTTTATAAATACAAATAATATATTCATATAAATCTATGACGTATAAACTTCTTTATTATTCAATAATAGCATGTCTCAACATAAAGATATTTTACCATAAATTATGTTACAGTAAATTACAAAGTAGAGTTTACTATATATAAATATTAGGCTGGTAACAGCAATTTTCAATTCGAACAACCTTGTTTATTTTCTCTTCATATTCTTCTAGTAAAAACATTAATTTTGGGCGGTCTAAAATGTATATATCTGGATTGTGCATCTATTCTTACATATCTTCTTTTACATTTTATTTTTTCATACATGTTATATCTAAATAACACTAATTCCCTTTAATAAAGTGACGGATAGATTGCACTCCGATTATTCGATGTGTAATTTTGTCAATATTTACAACTTACTTGAGAAGAATTTGATAGCTTTTCCGCAATTCAAAGTTACTCTAGTCTACAGTGCTGGTGTACATTGTCCCATAATGTTTGAAACAAATTTAAGTCCTTCAACCTAGACTTGTCATCTCCATAATAGTCACAGATCAAGAATTAAGGGATTCTCCAAGTACATTTTTCTTTCATAACTCATTATTTCTGACACTGACATTTATCTGTCACAAATAATTTAAATTTTTCATGGCATCCTTTCGGTTGTAAAATTAATTACAAGATTATTTTATATATTATATTCCTTTTATCTCTAAATCTATAAAATATGTATAAAAATATTTAAATGTATCAGAAAGAGAATTTATTTTTCTTTAATATTATCAAGAAAAATTTTCAAAAAATAATATTTAGAAGATTTTTTTTCAAGAATCTTCTACTTCCGGTTGTCCAATTGTTACCAAAACCTTTTCAAATCTTCCCGGGAATGTCCGATTGGGAAATACGTTGTTAAACAAATTTTAAGTCTTATAGTTTTTGAGTAACCGTCCTTCCAACATCCCACACACACACACACACACACACACACATCCACACACACACACACACACACAGACATCATCGTAAAAATGTTAAAATCGGATTGTAAGGACCTTAAAACGTGCTTATTCAATAAAATCTGGATATGCGATTTTTAGCATGAATGCAATACCTCTCTTAGCGAGAGGTAAAAATTAATGGAAAATACTGAAGAAGGCCTAAAGAATTTAAAAGAGGAGTATGACAAGAAGATTGAAGAAATACAACAAAAATTCACTAAAATTACATCGTCGTCAATTCCGAATTCTGGTGTGACTGAGCCAAGTCTAATAGAAGGAAGAAAAGTAGTAAAACCTGAAACTACTTCAAAAATGCACATAAAAACACCGGAATTTGATGGGAAGTCTTCGTGGCCGAATTATTTAAAACAATTTGAAGCGGCCGCAAAAGCAAATAATTGGACGTCCGAGGAGAAGGCTACGGCGTTGACTGTCTCGTTGCGTGGAGAAGCCATCGATATCTTACAAACGCTGAAGGAAGAAGAACAAGAGGACTACGACCAGCTAGTCAAGCGATTGGATATGCGGTATGGAAATGCGCATCTGGAGCAGGTGTACCAGACGCAACTGAGGAACCGGTATCAGAGTTCAAAAGAAAACCTGCAAGAATTTGAAGCCGACATAGCCCGTTTGGTTCATCTCGCACATCCTACAGCTCCTGACAGCGTTTTGGAGTGCCTGGCCACTCAATCATTTATCTACGGAGTTCGGGACAGCGAAACTCAGCAAGCATTGCGATTGGCCCGTCCAAAAACTCTAATTGACGCACTCTCATATGCATTAGAGCATGAAGCTGCCAAACAAGCTTCACGTAACCAATCACGAGTGCGAAATATCGATGCTGAGAGAAAGGAAAACTCTGAAGATCTAGAAGAGACAATGCGACGAATTGCAAGTGAAGTGTTCACCGGAAGAAAGAAACTCCGTTGTTGGAACTGCGGTGAACTGGGCCATCCGCAGAGACTTTGTAGAAAGATGCATAAGAAGACTGAATCTGCAAAGGAAGAAAAGGAGTCGGAAAACTAAATCGGGTTGATGCGAAGGAGCAACTGTCGACCCGTAATCTAGTAGCTCCACAATCCATCAGTTATGTCGCATCTCTTCATCATAAAGCCAATAGCATCTATGTGGATGGCTCTATTAACGGAAGGCCAATGAAAATGCTACTGGATACGGGTGCGACAAAAACTATAATTAGACCCGACTTCATAAGGAAAACTGGCAAGACGCATCTTCAACCAACCAAGTGGCGGTTACGCACAGCAACGGGAGAACAAGCTACCGCATTAGGAGAAGTAGATGTCACCATCTCTATTGGAAACACCTCCTTTAAACATCGTGCACTAGTAGCTGAAGTTGAAGATGAAGTAATACTCGGAATGGACGCAATGTCAAAGCATGGTTTTAAACTTGACCTGAAGAAGGGAGTGATGATGGTCAATGAAGAAGAACTGATATTAAATCCACGAGACGACAAGGTTGTGCGTGTACTAATGGCCGAAGACATCACCCTCCCAGAACGAAGTGAAACTATCCTGGGAGCACATTTAGATGGTAGTTTCTGTGAGGGAAGTATCGTTATGCTGGAGCCCAAAAATGATGATGCCAAAACTGGCACTGGAATTGTTGTTGGAAAATCTCTGGTCAAAGCCAGCCAGGTAATTCCAGTTCGAATAATGAACGTCAATTTTTATCCTGTTGTTCTGAAGAGAGGAACAATTGTAGGAGAATGCATGACAGTATCCTCGATTATTAGAACTGTAAAGGCCACAGGGAACACATCTCGGAAAGTCCCGGACACGTTAATCAATCAACTGACAACATCGTTTGAAGAATTGACCGCCGACCAGAGAACGAAGGCAAAGAATCTAATTGGAAATTTTAAAGATGTGTTCCAATTTGATGAGAAGAACAAAGGGAGAACTAATGTAGTTCACCATAAAATAGACACCGGAGACGCAAGACCCATCCGTCAACCAGCAAGAAGACTACCACTGGCGAAACGTGAGGAAGCAGAACGAATAATCGAGGACATGAAGATGGAAGGTGTGATTGAACCTTCAAGCAGTCCATGGGCTTCACCAGTGGTGTTAGTGAAGAAGAAGGATGGCTCTACACGATTTTGCGTCGATTATCGTCAACTTAACAACGTGACGAAGAAGGATAGCTACCCGCTACCTCGAATAGACGACACATTAGACACCTTAGCTGGCTCAAAGATTTTCTCCACTTTGGACCTAAAGAGCGGATACTGGCAAGTGGATTTGGATCCAAAAGACAAAGAGAAGACAGCCTTCACCATTGGTACAGGACTTTGGCAATTCACCGTAATGCCGTTCGGGCTCTGCAATGCTCCTGCAACGTTTGAACGACTCATGGAAACAGTATTGGCCGGGCTATCTTGGAAAACCTGTTTAGTGTACCTCGACGATATTATTGTGGTTGGTAAGACATTCGAGGACCACATGAAGAATTTGGAAGAGGTTTTCCAGAGATTGAGGAAGGCTAACCTGAAACTTAGCCCGAAGAAGTGTCACCTGTTTCGAAGAGAAGTTCATTACCTGGGACACGTGGTTTCCGGTAAGGGTATTGCAGTCGACCAGGAGAAGATAAAGGCTGTGAGAGACTGGCCAGCACCTAGGGACAAACACGAACTCAGAAGTTTCCTTGGTTTGTGTACCTATTATCGGCGATATGTACCTGGATTTGCCAACATAGCCAAGCCACTGACAAGGCTTACTGAAGAAGGAAGAAGATTTATCTGGGAAATGGACTGTACAGTTGCATTTAAAGAACTAAAACATGCTTTGACAAGCGCACCCGTCTTGAGTTATCCTTTACCTGAAGGAGAATTCATTCTAGACACAGATGCCAGCAACGTTGGAATTGGTGGCGTTCTTTCCCAGATACAAGATGGGCATGAGAAAGTTATTGCCTACTTTAGTAAGACCTTGTCAAAACCAGAAAGGAATTACTGTGTGACTAGAAAAGAACTCTTGGCAGTCGTGAAATCCGTGGAACATTTCTACAAATATTTGTACGGAAGACGATTTCTGATTAGGACTGATCATGCTGCATTAAAATGGCTGCTACAATTCAAGAATCCTGAAGGTCAGGTGGCTAGATGGATTGAAAGACTACAGGAATACGATTTCAAAATCGATCATAGGGCGGGTACCAGCCATCGTAATGCCGACGCATTGTCCAGAAGGCCATGTCAAGATGAGTGCAAGCATTGTAGTCGACTGGAAGAGAAACATTTTACTGTCGCCAGGACAACAGTAGTCGACGATAATTGGCAGACCGATGGACTACGCGAAGACCAAGAGAATGACCCGACGTTGAAAATACTGCTGGAGTGGAAAGCAGAAGAGAGAAAACCAAGATGGGAAGAAGTTGCACCACACTCACAGAGTGTAAAATCATACTGGGCGCAATGGGACTCGATGATGATTGAAGATGGCCTGTTAAAGCGTTTGGTGGAAAATACCGATGGAACTGAGAAGAGAACTCAGTTGGTTATTCCTAAGAATAGAATTCCAGACGTGCTGAAAGAGATCCATGACGGATCTGGAGGTGGCCATTTTGGAGTCAACAAAACATTAGAAAGATTGCGCCAGCGATTTTACTGGGTTAACTGCAAGGAAGACGTTAAAGACTGGTGCAAGAAATGTGTAGTTTGCGCTGGAAGCAACGGCCCTCATAGACGACGGAAAGCTCCAATGCGTCAATACAACGTTGGCAGTCCATTTGAGCGCATTGCGATTGACGTGGCCGGACCATTTCCAGAAAGCGAAGACAGAAATAAATACATCGTGGTTGTCATGGACTACTTCACCAAATGGGTTGAGGCCTATCCATTACCCAACCAGGAAGCTACTACGGTCGCCGAAACCTTAGTCAAGGAGTGTATATGCCGATTCGGAGTTCCACGTGAACTTCACTCCGACCAGGGGAGAAATTTTGAGTCTGCCATTTTCCAAAATATCTGTAAGATATTAGGGATTAATAAAACGAGGACAACTGCATTACATCCGCAGTCCGATGGCATGGTTGAACGCATGAACAGAACGATCAACCGATATTTGTCGAAGGTAGTCTCCAACCACCAAAGAGACTGGGACCGACATCTTCATCTGTTCTTAATGGCTTATCGTTCATCCGTGCATGAAACCACAGGGCAAAGTCCTGCGAACATCTTATTTGGGCGTGAGTTGCGCCTGCCATGTGACTTGGTGTTCGGCAGTAAACCTGGGGAAGATCTGGCCGGGGAAGATTACGTAACGGACTTACGGAGAAGAATGAACGACATTCATGAACAAGTCCGCATAAACACTCAAGCTGCCAGCGACCGAATGAAGGACCAGTATGACATCAAGGCAGAAAAAGGTGGATACCAACCAGGGGATTTAGTGTGGCTTTACAATCCTCAAAGGCGCCGAGGTTTATCACCAAAGCTACAAAGAAATTGGGAAGGTCCATATGAGGTCGTTAAGAGAATAAACGACGTGATATACAGAATTAGAAAAACACCTACCGGAAAGCCGAGAGTAGTACACTTTAATCGGCTAGCCCCGTTCGCCGGTGACAACAATGAAGACCAGCATGGAGCAACGGTTCGTCGGATCATAGCTCAGGAACCGACTTTTGAAGACTTCATGGAACAGTATTCCTTTGGTCACAAGGCGCGGTATGGCGTGACGACAGAAGAATATAGAGATCTGTTCACCGTGTCCTCAGATTATTCCCTCGGCCACTGCGTATCGGAAGACTTAAAGATGTCACGCGGCATAGCGTCAGTCTTTAAGACAAAATTTGGACGACTACAAGAACTGGCCAACCAAGGTCCATCCGTCGGGAAGACGCTACGACTGAGGGATAACAATACAGAACAGCAGCGGTATATCTACTACCTGGTCACAAAACCACGCTCGTACCAAAAGCCGTCATATCGCAATCTATGGAGCTCGCTGTGTGACCTGAAGGATCATCTGCTAGAGAATGACATTTTGAAACTAGCAGTACCGAAGTTAGGCTGTGGATTAGATGGCTTGGATTGGAGAGTGGTTAGGAACATGTTAGAGATCCTCTTCCGCTATACCGGTATTGAAATTCTCGTCTGCAGCTTTAACCCTAACAGACAGAAAGGAGAACCCCAGCGGACCATCGACTGTCACTTCTTCAAGACTTCAAAGTGTACCAAGGGCAATGCATGTAGATTTCGTCATCAAGAACTGTTCCGGGACGAAACAGTCTTAAGGAGGGGGCAATGTGACGTGCGCCCCCGAGAGAATAGTATACAACGCCACCACTGAACGAATATACGAGAACGATGACGCAATCCCTGGCGCCGCAGCGGCTGGACTCTTAATTGCGCCGTGACCTCGTCCCTTTGTGTGCCGGTCATTGTCGCTTGGAAGGCTTCTAGTGGCTTCTAGACTGTTACGCGCTATATAAATACTGGCCGGGAGAAGGCGGACGCTCAGTCTGATATATACAAGCAACCAGATATGAACGCAGTGATATAAATAAACAGTTTAACATAAATAAATGTAGTTATATAAATAAGTGTTGTGATACAAATGTTAGTTAGATAAATAATCGTAGTGTTTAAGCATTTAATAATATTCTTAGTGTTTATAATTATTTAATCATAGTGTTAGTTGTTTTTATTATCGTTTAATATTTAATATTTATTTACCGTTTAATAAACGTATTCTTTTAGTTAATAATAATTGTCTATGTTTTACACTTCACCCATATAAATAAAAACGTTACAATATGTACCTACTGCAATTATGATTATGGGTCCATTTTGCTTTCTAATATCCAGAATTTTTAATAGAAAATAATTAAATTGCATTATGAAATTTACAAGATTTGTATTCCGGGTGTCCACTTTTTTTTGAACCTAGGAAATTTCTATTATGATATTTCAATTAGCTTTATCTCTTTGGCTATGATTTTTAGACCAAAATGTGGATCAAAATTAAAAACTGCGTCTATTTAGCCTAAAAATTATTGTATCCTGTAACTCATGCAAAATGCTAAATAATTTTATTAATCATTAAGTAATTTGCTGTATGTTATAGAAAATAAAACAAATTCTGATTTTAGGGGTTTTAGTTTGACATTTGTAATTTTTTTAGAATGCTTAAATAATATAAAATTGGATAATAAATAATTTTAGTATGAGAGATCATGAGATATAACAAAAAATCTGATGTGGTCAGCACATTACCGTCCGTCAATCCTGTGTATTACATACAAATTCCATAGGGTACGAGCAGTCATGTGACTTCATTTTCTCGGTAACTGAATTCCACACTTCTGATAACAAATAAACCACATGAAATAAGAAAATCATAAAATTTTGACTGAAAAATTATGACCATTTATCAGTTATGGACATAATTAATAGCTGTCATTTAGACACGAGCCATCATATCTGCTTGCCAAGGTCAGTAAAGTCACGTGACTGCTCGCGCCCTATTCATAAATTTTCTTGCAAAAGATCCTATATTTCCAGTAAAATTATTTCATAAACAAACTATGCAAATTGCACTTGACACTGACATCTTCTTCTTTAGCTTTTCCTATTCGTTAAGGGTCGCTATTTTTTATTTTATTCTTACACTCATTTCTGTTTTGCGTATCGTCCTTATTCAGTTCCTTTTCTCTCAAGTCTTCCGCAATACAGTCCTTCCATCTTAACTTTGGTCTTCCTGTTTCTTTTACCTTCTACTACTAAGCTATTTATTCTTCTTCAAATATATTTTTCATTTCTCCTCAAGTCATGTTCAAATCAATGCAATCTAGAAACTTTTATCACTCGAGCTATTTCCCTTATCCTTTAATTACTTTCCCGTCTTTCCGTGTCTTCCCCAACATCTATTTCAACATCCTCATCTCTGCAACATTCATTTTCTTTTCATTGAAACTTACATCTGTCCGTTAGAATTTTCTTAATATAGTAGCTGTTTCCATGGTTATAGCATAGCTGTCTGATTTATAAAATTTAATTTCTTTATAATTCTTTAACTCTATATCCATTGAATATGAAATATAAAATGCAATCAATTCGTATAGATAAGAATATTCTTTAATATTTATAATAACATTAAACAGGGTACTTCGGGTTGACCAATTATAATCAAAATCTAATCAAGTACCTATGCATATGGATGTAAGGAAGAGGAATACGTAAGAATTTGAATTTTTGGAATTCTAGTATTGGAGATATCCCGGCCGAAACCGCGGTCACATACACACGCACACACACACACACATACAGACATCATCGTAAAAATAGTAAAATCGTATTGTAGGGACCCCAGAATGTGCTTATTCCTTGAAAACTCACCACCGAATTTTTTGACTAAAGACAATATCTTCCTTACCTAGACGTTACGGAAGGTAAAAACAATGAGAATTTATTTTTAAATTATTGTTTCATTTGGTGAATTATTGGTATGTTAAGAAAAATAAGCGTAGGGCAGCCATAAGGCTACCAACAATTCCCATGAAACGAGAGCGCCAGCTAACATAACCTCACTAGGAAATGATAACAGTGGACCACGTAACCGGAAAAAGTTTTACGCATTGCCCAATATAGAATTATTAGCGCCTAATTTAAATAATATGTTAGGAAACAAACTGAACGTTTCTATTGCACGTATGCCCATTTCGACAGTCAGTATGCTTTACAGAAAATTCAAGGATCCAGTGGACAAGAACCACAAATTAAACGTGGTTTATAAACCTCATTGTTCCACTAACAACTGTACGTTGTAACGACCAAATATTACTCGATGATCCGGATGAGCGAACATCGCAGATCAACACAGAACAACACGGCAAACAAATGTGCTTTGGTTGAACATTCCAATACACTAAAACACATTTTTAATCTGGACGACCAATAGGAGTCCGTATCAATGATGTTACCAGAACCCTACACAGGATATTTCCGAATATTTTCCGTATTATTCGGGTGTCGTTTTTTTAGAGCAAATGAATGTGTGTATGCACTTTGAATTTTTTTGTACGATGTTTAATAAATTAACTGAATATTTTGTACGAATGTATTTTGTGTACATGAATTGTAACAATTTGTAAGATCTTACTGTAAGTGTGATAGTGTCCATGTTATTTTGTATGTATTACATTTTTGTTGTATACTTGTTGTAGACCTTGAAGAAGGTGCAAGGGTACACCGAAACGTTGGTGTAATAATTATTATTATAAACAAAATTAGTTGATAATATTATTTGTAATTTGTAAGTAATGCAATAAAAAAATAATTAATTTATAACTATGTATCTGAATTTTGCTTCAATTTAGAAATATTAATGAGTGGTCGTAGAAAAAGTATAGTACATAATTCGAGATGTAAAGCAATTACTCACTTGTAAAATTACAAACTCGACGCTACGCGTCTCGTGTGTCAATCATTTTACTCGTACGTAATCTGCTTCTTACACCTCTCATTACGTAATATACTATTATTATCTTTATCTTAATTATTTATCGTTTTAGTAAACTTCTATTTTAATCAATAAATGTTACAATACAAGCTAAGCCTTATTCCATAGTATTTCTTTAACTGTTCTATAACTCAGCCCTTAATTTCTTAACAATCACTCTCAATTACTATATTATATTTACAGTTACCAACGCCTGTATTACACTATATGTAAAATAACTCTAGAAAATTTCATATAGGTTCAAGGTTTTCCAATGGAAAACGATAATTTAATTTTGCCAACTTATACTTACGTTCATTTCACTAGTTCTTTGAATATGCTCCATTTCATACTTTATTTTCTATAGTGTAAATCTACTCTACATTAATGTTAAAGAAAAGTATGCTATATAAAATTTAATCGTCGAACATTTTTAATTTTATACATATATTTGATGAATATTATCGAATTTGGGAATATTTCAAATTTATATTAATATTAATCACGGCATATTAGAGTGCACCACCGCCAATAATTTTGGCGTCGGTTGGGATTGAACCCAGGCATGGGCGCCGTTAACCCAAAATCCAAGGGGAGGCAAACATGAAATATTAGAAAAAAATCCAATAAAAATACATACTCGTATTATGTTCGAAATCGAACAGTTTATTTTGTGCACTTGCATTTTGCATACTAAATAAATATTAAATGAAATATTCATATACGGCCCTTAATGACATATACAAAATAGAATTCATATATTGTAAGAAAGTCGAATTTGGGACCGTTATAGCGTAAATCTGAAATTGTTACTGAAAAAAAATGGTTGAACTTAACTTCCAGGGAGGGGCGAATGACCCCCCTTGTTCCCCTAAACGGAGCCCATGAACCCAGTTCCTCAGATTCGCGACCAGACACACAGGCACTTGACTTATAGTCTGACATAGGCATTAAACTTGTCAAATATATTTTATTGGCTATGTTAATAGATAAACACTTAATTGCGATAGAGAATAATGTTTAGTATTTACCTAATTTTGTTATAAAAATGACGAGCTTTTGCTTGAAAGAACTGCATTAATTAATTTAAAACACATATTGGTATATGTATACATGAATTAGTAACATGCATGCATGAATTCGCGTGACCAATTTGCATGTAGCATGTTGTAATATATAACCAATTTGATATAAAAAGAATTTCTCCCATTATTTAGTATGCATGGTTTTGCAATTTATAAATATTTTATTATTGGCTGAAAATGATTGGCGTTATTTTCATCCATTTTTTTTCTTTTTGTTTAGCTGATACGATTGTCAAAGTTTAAGTTATTCCATGTTAACAATGAACTAAATAGTGTTGTTATGACCAAATTAAACTGCTAATAAACAAAACGGCAGAATGTTAAACATACTAACGCCCAATATTTCAATCTCCCAACACATGTTACTAACAACTGTTTGGTAATAGTATATTATTAACCAAGGTAGGGAAGACTATCATTATTGACCTAGCATCAAGATTGTATCCCGAGCTGAAAGCGAGGTATATAAGACGCTAGTCAATAATGGTCTTCCCTACCAAGGTAAATATATTATTTTATTCACTACTAGCACTTACATATTTTCTAGTTAATGATTTTTAAATTGATAATAACGAAGCATATTGAAATGAACATTTGTTTTGCAATATTTCAAAATCAAAGTAGGTCTCATTAGTTTTTTTTTTTGAACGTTTGACGTTTCTTCAGTTTGAATCATTTGAATCTTGTGTGAATCAATTTTTACCATTAATTATGAGTAGTGAAAGTGACATTACCTGCACTCCTCCAGAATTAAGGGAGCAGGCTGAAAATGTATATAATTTATTACTGCCAGAAAAATCAAAAAGTATATAATTATATGAAAGTGTATACCATATTTAAAGATTGGTGTCTGATAAAAAAGGTCACTAAAATCTCTGAAAATGTGTTGCTGGCATATTTTCAAGAACACTCATGTACTAAGAACATAAGAACCAACGTTACTTGATTCCAGTGTTGCCAACATACATCTATAATATATTATATTCCTATATCTCTATGTTTGACAATTTGATTTCTGAGAAATTCAGCCTTATTGTGAATTTATAGTATTATAGACCAAGTTTACTGTATAATAATATACACCTTTTTAATTTATTATATGGTTTTGGAAGTATAAATTATTGTCAATACTGACATTTAACAGAGTTCGGTAATGATTACCGACCTTGGTAGGTAATTATCGGTAACCATGGTTACAATGTACAGGTAGGAAAAAACAATTTCGCTTGTCAAATAAAAGTAAATAATTGCGGTTGCTTAGGCTAGTAGTGAATAAACAAATTTATTAGGTACATTTATTAAGAAGATGACAAATATCGGTAAATCAATGTAAAGTTACTAGGCAAATTGTTGTTAGATACTTGTTATGAATCTAGTTGTAAAAAAATAGAATAAATTAAAATATGACATGATACTGACATTTTTGGCACATAGTAATATATATATATATATATATATACAGGGTGTCCCTTAACTTGGTGCACAAACTGTAAGGGCATATAATACTGATCAAAATGAGTAAAAAAAGCTTAGTCAAAATGTGTCCGATCTTTAATAGTTTCCCAGATATAACGCAGTGAAAAATGAGTTTTTACGAGATTTACCTTTGCTATCTCAAAAACTATAAGAATTACGATTTTGATTAATTGAGACTTTTTGTTTACCTTTGAGAGGTAATCTTAGATGGCCTTTTGTTATTTTATAAAAATCAAAAGTGAAATGTTGTGGCGACCTTGGTCAATATTTAATTTTCATATAACTACGTAACTATAAGAAATTGAGAAAAATGTTTCATATAAAATTTTATTGTTTTTTATAGTCTTTTTACTGACATAGACAAAATTTTATTCGATCGTTATCTTTGTCAGTTTTTCTTAGATTTTTCGCTTCTCGGAAACAGTTGAAGATCATTCCTATGTTGATGAAGCTTTTTTATTCATTTTGGGCAGTACTATATGCCCTTAAAGTTTTTGCTCGAAGTTAAGGGACACCCTGTATATATATATATATATATATATATATATATATATATATATATATGTTTATGTTACATGGTTAAATTGAGGGCAAGAAAAGAACTGCAAACTTTTCCGTTATTAATCGATATTAACCGTACCCCTAAAATTATTTCATTGCGTCTTCCTTCAGTCCCAAATGCATTCGTGACCGAGGATTTTCAAACATATTACTATTAGGGTCCGATATTGGCCATCGTGCGACTGTATATGAAATTTGCAGTTATAGCATTGCAGATACTGTACATTTAAAGAGAAATAGTATATTATGTTATTAGGAGTAAAAAGCGGTCTTTTTGTGTTGAACCCAGCTATTGCGGCCGAGGCGCCAGCCGAGGCCAGGCAAGCTGGGTAAAACACAAAAAGGGCGTTCTGCTCCGAACAACATACTGTCCATACGATGTAACTTGGCGAGTTGGTGCAATTCACATTATCACTGCGGTAATGGGGAAGTTATAAAATCCATAGGCGTACCGAAGAAGAATGAAGTTCAATAAAATTACGAATATTACAAAAAAAGAAATTATTTATACAAAAATAAATATTACAAATATTGGAATGAATTATTTATTATATAAATCATATTAAAATTAATTATTTTCTAAATTATTAAAATTAAGAAAATAAAATTTCTATTCCTATAGAAAAAAAATACACCAACGCTTATTTCTGAATATAACTTCTTGGGTTGAAAACGAGTTGAAAAGTACCTGACACCCCGAGTTTGTGTATTAGGGTGAAATTTGCTTTGTGTAAGGCAATAAAACATTGTAAAATCACTATTGCACTTCTGAAGCTGTGCAGCATCGAAGTAAAACTAAATATTTGGCAAAACGAAACTTAGGAATAGTGAACTGAATTACATTCTTTTGGTTCGCCAAGTTACATCGTATGGACTGTATTATTTTTTCTTCAAGTGTTTCAAAGAAAATTGGGGATTTTTTATATTTCTTTTTTTTGGAATTGTTTCAATTGTAGAGTTTGCAATTTCAGCCATAGTTGGCTGTGTATATTACATAACACAAACGACACAACTGTCAAATATCAATTTTCAATATGGTCTGTGTTGCTGTGACGACTGCTGCGGTGAACTAAGAAGCTAACATTTTTTTACTAGTACAATAATGAATAACATTGTTGTACTAGTGTGTGTACAGTAGCATAATATGAATATTATTGTACACTTGAAGAAAATAGTATATTATGTTATTAGGAGTAGAAAGCGATCTTTTTGTGTTGAACCCAGCTATTGCGGCCGAGGCGTTAGCCGAGGCCAGGCAAGCTGGGTAAAACACAAAAAGGGCGTTCTGCTCCGAATAACATGTACTATTTTTTCTTCAAGTGTTTCAAAGAAAACTGGGGATTTTTAAATATTTTTCTGGAATTGTTTTAATTATAGAGTATGCAATTTCAGCCACAGTTGGCTGTGTATACTACAAAACACAAACGATACAACTGCCAAATAACAATTTTTCAATATGGTCTGTGTTGCTGTGACCACTGCTGCCGCCAGCGGTGAACTAAGAAGCTAACATTTTTTTACTAGTACAATAATGAACAACATTGTTGTACTAGTAATAAAATGAATATCTTCTACAGTGTATGTATAGTAGCATAATATGAATATTATTGTACACTTGAAGAAAAAATTCTTTTCTGTTTCTAACATTATCAACTTCTGTATATATTATGTTAAATTTATATAAAATTTGAAAATACAGCATACCCGGTATATATATATATACAGAATGAGTCACCGAAATCGCCGTCTTCGATATCTCCCGTGTCGTTAGTAATACAGCACAAGTTTATTAACAGAATTTATTCGTCTACTCAAGGAGCATAACGTAAAATTATTTTCACATATACAGGGTGTTGCATTGCGGCTCGGCGAGAATTGTTTGTCTTTTTTTAAATGGAACACCCTATATTTTTTTATATATTTTGAATTGTATTTTATTCACCTATACGAACATATGAATTTTGTTTTAGTTTTCCACGGCGTTGCTAAGTTATTCCGTTTTTTCTCTAAAAAAGACCGAATACACACATTGCTTTATAAAGGCATACTGAAGTTATTTTAATAGTAAGAATTAAGAATTTTCTTTTCTGCATAACTGTAATTATACTCTATGTTCTGACATATTTTTTTTTAAATGTAATTATACAGGCTGTTCAATAAAGCGAATCAAATGTGCTCAATTTCAAATGACTATAACTCGTCATTTTCAAATGGAACACCCTATATTTTATTATTCAGTTGTGTGTATTTTTGTATTACCTTCATATTTTATTAAGGGTATCTTATGCCTAAAACCAATAATTTCGGAGATTTTCACCATTTTTCTCTAAATTTATATATTCACTCAAATATTAAATCTAGTATACCATTGATATTGTTTGATGATAGTATTTTCATTAACCAGGTTGTTATTAATACAGAGGGATTAAGTAAATTAATTTATTAATATGAGTCTCTCACAAGAAGAACTTACGAATATGGTGTACGCATTTAGAGAAGCGGAAAGAAACACTCTTTTGTCGTACTGAACATGACCAGTTCTTTCAAACCTTTCCCTTAGTTTTTTAAAAGAACGCGGATTTGGATGTCGTCTTCCCGGAAACCGTTGTGCATAAATTCTTGATGCCAAAAGAGGGTTTGTTTCCGCTGCTTCAAGTGCGTACACCATATTCCTAAGTTCTTCTTGCGCACTGTCCACGCCAGCATTGAGTGCCCGTGAGGTGACGCCTGGCCTGACCAGCATACACCATATTCGTAAGTTCTTCTTGCGAGAGACTAATATCAATAAACTAATTTACTTAATCCCTCTGTTATTAATAATAACCTGGCTAATGAAAATACTATCATTACTGCAAATGTTTCTTATTCAAAAAACAGTATCCATGGTACACTAGATTTAATTTTTAGTTAAATATATAAATTTAGAGAAAAATGGTGAAAATCTCCAAAATTATTGGTTTTAGGCATGGGATACCCTTAATAACATATGAAGATAATACAAAAGTACACACAACTAAATAATAAAATATAGGGTGTTCCATTTGAAAATGACGAGTTATAGTTATTTGAAATTGAGCACATTTGATTCGCTTTGTTGAACAGCCTGTATAATTACATTTAAAAAAAAAATATGTCAGAACATAGAGTATAATTACAGTTATGCAGAAAAGAAAATTCTTAATTCTTACTATTAAAATAACTTCAGTAAGCCTTTATAAAGCAATGCGTGTATTCGGTCTTTTTTAGAAAAAAAAAAACGGAATAACTTGGCAACGCCGTAAAAAACTAAAACAAAATTCATATGTTCGTATAGGTAAATAAAATACAATTCAAAATATATAAATATATATAGGGTGTTCTATTTAAAAAAAGAGAAACAATTCTCGCCGAGCCGTAATGCAACACCCTGTATATGTGAAAATAATTTTACGTTATGCTCCTTGAGTAGACGAATAAATTCTGTTAATAAACTTATGCTGTATTTCTAACGACAAGGAAGATATCGAAGACGGCGATTTCGGTGACTCACCTGTATATAATATATATATATATATATATATATATATATATATATATATATATATATATATATATATATATATATGTGCATGTATGTATGTATATTGTTTCAGGATTTTCAACCCTTACAGGTTATATCCCTAGGGTGGTCTCACACACAACATCTATTTAATTTTTTTTTACAATTGCCACGAAGTTCCTTGCGTAGATGTCATGTGTGTTGCCCACCTGAGCAAGCCCTTGTTACAACCACCAGCCGGTGCCAGATAGCTTAGTGATTGCCAAGTTAATTGTATCCCAACTTGGAAAGGTAACGGGAGTAGATACCGATCAAGATCAGTCGAGAAAAATTCGACCTGACCCGGATTCGAACCCACGACCTCTGAGTCCAGAGGCTAGCACTCTACCACTGTGCTATCCCGCCGTTCTATATATATATATATATATATATATATATATATATATATATATATATATATATAAATTATAAAATGTTAGAAAATAGAAATAGAAGGGCCGAATATAAATTGGTAAAGGAACATAGATATATGTGTAAGTATAAGGAAGGCAAGAATATAAACAAATTGTGAGAATAGCTGAAAAGAGCGATTAATGAAGCACTACGTAAGGAATAAATATTCGTGCAAGTAATGACAGGGGCCAATATATTATAACGTTTTTATTTATATGGGTGAAGTTTAAAACATAGAAAAATATTATTAACTAAAAGTATACGTTTATTAAACGATAAATAATTAAGGATTAAATATTAGAAGATCTACTTATTTATATAACTACATTTATTTATGTTAACAACTGGTAAACTGTATATTTATATCACCAAGTTCATTGTTCGTTGCTTATATATATCCGACCATCTGTCCGCTTTCTTTCGGCCGGTATTTATACAGCTTACATACTTCTAGAAGCCTCTGAAGCGACAATGACCTGTATACAAAAGAAGTGGGTCACGGCGTAGTTAACCTCTAGCCGGCGCGTCGCGGGGATTTCAACATCTGGGAAATTCCGGGATTACGTCATCGCTCTGGTACATTCTTTCAGTGGCGAGGGTCGTGTACTATTCTCACAGGGGCGCACGTCACACTGCCCCCTCCTTAAGACTGTTTCGTCCCTGAACAGTTCTTGATGACGAAATCTGCACATATTACCCTTGGTACATTTGGAAGTCCACATGGTACTCCAAACCGGCATACACACTCTTTGATTAAGGTTTTAGTGACCGTGATGGCTTCCAGGTCGGGTAATAGATAGGCTTCAACCCCTTGGTGAAGTAGTCCATGACAACCATGATGTATTTATTTCCATCTTCTATTTCTGGACATGGTCCGGCCACGTCAATCGTAATGCGCTCTAATGGACTGCCAACGTTGTATTGACGCATTGAAGCTTTTCGTCGTCTATGATGGCCGTTGCTTCCAGCGCAAAGCACACATTTCTTGCACCAGTCTTTAACGTCTTCCTTGCACTTAACCCAGTAAAATCGCTGACGCAATCTTTCTAATGTTTTGTTGACTCCCAAATGGCCACCTCCAGATCCGTCATGGATCTCTTTTAACACGTCTGGTACTCTACTCAAACCACACGCTTTAACAGGCCATCAATCACCATGGAGTCATATTGCGCCCAGTACGATTTTACAATCTGTGACTGTGGTGCAACATCTTCCCATATTGATTTGCTCTCGTCGCTTTCCATTCCAGTAATATTTTCAAAGTCGGGTCCTTGCGTAGTTCATCGGGCTGCATACTATCGTTGACTACTGTTATTCTGGCAATGGTGGAATGTTTTTCTTCTAGTCGACTACCATATTTGCCTCCCTTAGGATGGCCTTCTGAACAATACGTCGACGCTACTTCCCTTCCTTTCAAGTTCCTTTCTCTGTCTTGACTTTCTTCTTCCTTGAGGTGAGAGGTATGGCATCGTCGTCATCGTTATCTATCTCGAGTTTTCGTTTCCCACTCGAGCTGTCCATACGAATCGCCAAGGGCACGTCTTCCCCGCTGTCTTCAGGCCCCGTTCCAAAGTCCTTAGATTGCAATCGCAGCTGCTCGACGGAGAACTATTCATTTCCGGTTGGCTTTCCTCTACATCTGGAATTTCTTCCTAGATTTCTTCTGTAATTCCTTTCTGAACACGCTCTCTTTCTCTCGCGTTCTCTTTTTTTTTTCGCTTCCGTCTTCTTTCTTCATATCCATCCTAGACATCAACGGATTCGTACTTTACCTCTAGTATTTCTGCCCACATTTTTTTAAATTTCTTACTGAATACGCTCTATTTCTCTCTCGCGGTCTCTTTCTTTTTCGCTTCCGTCTTCTTTTGTAACAGCGGAGATTATTTCTTCTTGCAAATACTTCGTTTATAATTCGTCGCACTTTTTCATCTATGCCTTCGGTGTTTACATTTCCCTTAGCATAAATATTACGCACTCGCGATTGATTACGTGAAACTTGTTTGGCAGCTTCATAATCTGATACATATGAGAGTGCGTTAACCATAATTTTTGGGCGACATAATTGCAGTACTTCCTGAGTATTGCTGTCTCGAACTCCGGAGATGAGTCCCTGAGTGGCTAGGTACTTCAAATCGCTGTCAGGAGCCGTAGGATGTGCGAGACGATCCACACGAACCATATTGGCCCCAACCTCCAGAAGGCTTTCTTCAATTTTTCTAGAAGTCTTCTCCAATCCTTGTTCCAATATTTTCTCCAGTAATCCAGAATTCTCCAATTTTCGCTCCAACATTTGCTCCGTATTTCCAGAATTTTCCTTCAATTTCTCTTCCAATTTCTGCTCCAGAATTTCATAATTCTCCTCTACTCTTCCAGAATTCGCCTCCAATTCCTCTTCCAATTTCTGCTCAAAAATTCTAGAACCTTCTTCGGCGTTTCTAGAACTCTCATTCAATTCACGTTCCATTGTTCTAGAATGTTCCATTATTTCTTCTTCCAATTCTCCGGAATTTTCCTCCATTTTTCTAGAACTTTCATACAATTCCCTTTTCAAAGTTCTAGAATATTCCTTTAATTCTTCTTTCAGTGCTCCGGAACTTACCTCCACTTTTCCAGAACTTTCATGCAATTCCCTTTCCAATGTTCTCGAATGTTTCTTTAATTCTTCTTCCAGTGATCCGGAACTTCTAGAACTTTCTTGTAATCTTTCTGCGAATACTTTATAAAACTCGGAAAAGTAACACGGAACTTCGAATAAGTAATCGTCAGGATTTTCACCAGCTTCGATTAAAGTTTGCTGCAGTCTTTCTTGAAGCTCTATCTTCTTTCCTGTTACTTCCAAATCTAGTTCTTCCAGTTCCGTCTTGAGATCACTTACTTTCAATTCCCTTAATTTTAATAGTTTCGTCATTTTATTTATTTTTATTTACACTTCACAGTTATTAACAACCCCACACCTGACACCAATTGTAACGTTTTTATTTATATGGGTGAAGTGTAAAACACAGACAAATATTATTAACTAAAAGTATACGTTTATTAAACGATAAATAATTAAGGATTAAATATTAGAAGATAATAAAAACAACTAACACTATGATTAATCCTCGGTCAGAAACGTGCTAGAAGTTGAAAATTCCGGAAACATCGGTCTCTGGGACCGGCAATTTAGAAATTCGAAATATACATATTTTTATCATACTAACGACGTTTTATTATCTTTATATGACACTCATTTCTCTTTATTTGCTTTTTTTATAGAAAAAGTAAGTATATGAGAGATCATTATATAGAGGGCGTAAATTAAAACAATACTATTTTGGTATAGACTAATTTATTTAAAAAAAAAACTAAATGTAATAATAACAAAAAAATACAAAACTTAAAAACCTATAAGGTACATTGGTTTATAGATTTAATAAATTTTTTCAAAAATCTTTTTCTCAAAACAATTAGCACATATTGCTTTGACATGCTCTAAACATAAGAAACGGCGACATGATAGACAATGGTATTTGGTTTTCATTTTGTAAATAATCTAAAAAATATATAAAGTTAATATTGTAAAATACAATCATTTTTAATTTGGAGCTTTACCTTAAAGTAAGTTCGATTCCGGAAACGTCGGTGTGTCAGACCGAATAGGGCTCTCAAACAAAAAGTACTTCGCTAAGCACAACGTCTCTAACAACTATGAATAAGTGTTCTGGTCGCGTAAGCATACCTGGACGGACAGATCATAGAACACGCGCAAATGCGAACAGCAGATACAAAAAAAAGCTATCGGTGCGTGAGACCGTATGTTTCCGACGAAGGATTAAATAATTATAAACACTAAGAATATTATTAAATGCTTAAACACTACGATTATGTATCTATACAATATTTATATCACTCCACTTATTTATGTAACTACATTTATTTATGTTAACAACTGGTAAACTGTATATTTATATATATATATATATATATATATATATATATATATATATATATATATATATATATATCCGACCATCTGTCCGCTTTCTTTCGGTCGGTATTTATACAGCTTACATACTTCTAGAAGCCTCTGAAGCGACAATGACCTGTATACAAAAGAAGTGTGTCAGGGCGTAGTTAACCTCTAGCCGGCGCGTCGCGGGGATTTCAACATCAGGGAAATTCCGGGATTACGTCATCGCTCTGGTACATTTTTTTAGTGGCGAGCTCGTGTACTGTTCTCACAGGGGCGCACGTCACAATATGGAATATGTGTGTGGGTAATCATAAAAGTAAAACATTTTTCAGCCAGAAAATAAAATGTAAGTGTATTATTATCAGTTTTTACCTCCCGCTACCCTTGGTAAGGGAGGTATAGAGATCGTGCTAAAAATCGCATATCCAGATTTTGGTAAATGACCACGTTTTAGGGTCCCTACAATCCAATTTTAATATTTTCACGATGATGTCTGTGTGTATGTATGTATGTATGTATGTATGTATGTATGTATGTATGTATGTATGTATGTATGTATGTATGTATGTATGTATGTATGTATGTATGTATGTATGTATGTATGTATGTATGTATGTATGTATGTATGTATGTATGTATGTATGTATGTATGTATGTATGTATGTATGTATGTATGTATGTATGTATGTATGTATGTATGTATGTATGTATGTATGTATGTATGTATGTATGTATGTATGTATGTATGTATGTATGTATGTATGTATGTATGTATGTATGTATGTATGTATGTATGTATGTATGTATGTATGTATGTATGTATGTATGTATGTATGTATGTATGTATGTATGTATGTATGTATGTATGTATGTATGTATGTATGTATGTATGTATGTATGTATGTATGTATGTATGTATGTATGTATGTATGTATGTATGTATGTATGTATGTATGTATGTATGTATGTATGTATGTATGTATGTATGTATGTATGTATGTATGTATGTATGTATGTATGTATGTATGTATGTATGTATGTATGTATGTATGTATGTATGTATGTATGTATGTATGTATGTATGTATGTATGTATGTATGTATGTATGTATGTATGTATGTATGTATGTATGTATGTATGTATGTATGTATGTATGTATGTATGTATGTATGTATGTATGTATGTATGTATGTATGTATGTATGTATGTATGTATGTATGTATGTATGTATGTATGTATGTATGTATGTATGTATGTATGTATGTATGTATGTATGTATGTATGTATGTATGTATGTATGTATGTATGTATGTATGTATGTATGTATGTATGTATGTATGTATGTATGTATGTATGTATGTATGTATGTATGTATGTATGTATGTATGTATGTATGTATGTATGTATGTATGTATGTATGTATGTATGTATGTATGTATGTATGTATGTATGTATGTATGTATGTATGTATGTATGTATGTATGTATGTATGTATGTATGTATGTATGTATGTATGTATGTATGTATGTATGTATGTATGTATGTATGTATGTATGTATGTATGTATGTATGTATGTATGTATGTATGTATGTATGTATGTATGTATGTATGTATGTATGTATGTATGTATGTATGTATGTATGTATGTATGTATGTATGTATGTATGTATGTATGTATGTATGTATGTATGTATGTATGTATGTATGTATGTATGTATGTATGTATGTATGTATGTATGTATGTATGTATGTATGTATGTATGTATGTATGTATGTATGTATGTATGTATGTATGTATGTATGTATGTATGTATGTATGTATGTATGTATGTATGTATGTATGTATGTATGTATGTATGTATGTATGTATGTATGTATGTATGTATGTATGTATGTATGTATGTATGTATGTATGTATGTATGTATGTATGTATGTATGTATGTATGTATGTATGTATGTATGTATGTATGTATGTATGTATGTATGTATGTATGTATGTATGTATGTATGTATGTATGTATGTATGTATGTATGTATGTATGTATGTATGTATGTATGTATGTATGTATGTATGTATGTATGTATGTATGTATGTATGTATGTATGTATGTATGTATGTATGTATGTATGTATGTATGTATGTATGTATGTATGTATGTATGTATGTATGTATGTATGTATGTATGTATGTATGTATGTATGTATGTATGTATGTATGTATGTATGTATGTATGTATGTATGTATGTATGTATGTATGTATGTATGTATGTATGTATGTATGTATGTATGTATGTATGTATGTATGTATGTATGTATGTATGTATGTATGTATGTATGTATGTATGTATGTATGTATGTATGTATGTATGTATGTATGTATGTATGTATGTATGTATGTATGTATGTATGTATGTATGTATGTATGTATGTATGTATGTATGTATGTATGTATGTATGTATGTATGTATGTATGTATGTATGTATGTATGTATGTATGTATGTATGTATGTATGTATGTATGTATGTATGTATGTATGTATGTATGTATGTATGTATGTATGTATGTATGTATGTATGTATGTATGTATGTATGTATGTATGTATGTATGTATGTATGTATGTATGTATGTATGTATGTATGTATGTATGTATGTATGTATGTATGTATGTATGTATGTATGTATGTATGTATGTATGTATGTATGTATGTATGTATGTATGTATGTATGTATGTATGTATGTATGTATGTATGTATGTATGTATGTATGTATGTATGTATGTATGTATGTATGTATGTATGTATGTATGTATGTATGTATGTATGTATGTATGTATGTATGTATGTATGTATGTATGTATGTATGTATGTATGTATGTATGTATGTATGTATGTATGTATGTATGTATGTATGTATGTATGTATGTATGTATGTATGTATGTATGTATGTATGTATGTATGTATGTATGTATGTATGTATGTATGTATGTATGTATGTATGTATGTATGTATGTATGTATGTATGTATGTATGTATGTATGTATGTATGTATGTATGTATGTATGTATGTATGTATGTATGTATGTATGTATGTATGTATGTATGTATGTATGTATGTATGTATGTATGTATGTATGTATGTATGTATGTATGTATGTATGTATGTATGTATGTATGTATGTATGTATGTATGTATGTATGTATGTATGTATGTATGTATGTATGTATGTATGTATGTATGTATGTATGTATGTATGTATGTATGTATGTATGTATGTATGTATGTATGTATGTATGTATGTATGTATGTATGTATGTATGTATGTATGTATGTATGTATGTATGTATGTATGTATGTATGTATGTATGTATGTATGTATGTATGTATGTATGTATGTATGTATGTATGTATGTATGTATGTATGTATGTATGTATGTATGTATGTATGTATGTATGTATGTATGTATGTATGTATGTATGTATGTATGTATGTATGTATGTATGTATGTATGTATGTATGTATGTATGTATGTATGTATGTATGTATGTATGTATGTATGTATGTATGTATGTATGTATGTATGTATGTATGTATGTATGTATGTATGTATGTATGTATGTATGTATGTATGTATGTATGTATGTATGTATGTATGTATGTATGTATGTATGTATGTATGTATGTATGTATGTACTGTATGTATGTATGTATGTATGTATGTATGTATGTATGTATGTATGTATGTATGTATGTATGTATGTATGTATGTATGTATGTATGTATGTATGTATGTATGTATGTATGTATGTATGTATGTATGTATGTATGTATGTATGTATGTATGTATGTATGTATGTATGTATGTATGTATGTATGTATGTATGTATGTATGTATGTATGTATGTATGTATGTATGTATGTATGTATGTATGTATGTATGTATGTATGTATGTATGTATGTATGTATGTATGTATGTATGTATGTATGTATGTATGTATGTATGTATGTATGTATGTATGTATGTATGTATGTATGTATGTATGTATGTATGTATGTATGTATGTATGTATGTATGTATGTATGTATGTATGTATGTATGTATGTATGTATGTATGTATGTATGTATGTATGTATGTATGTATGTATGTATGTATGTATGTATGTATGTATGTATGTATGTATGTATGTATGTATGTATGTATGTATGTATGTATGTATGTATGTATGTATGTATGTATGTATGTATGTATGTATGTATGTATGTATGTATGTATGTATGTATGTATGTATGTATGTATGTATGTATGTATGTATGTATGTATGTATGTATGTATGTATGTATGTATGTATGTATGTATGTATGTATGTATGTATGTATGTATGTATGTATGTATGTATGTATGTATGTATGTATGTATGTATGTATGTATGTATGTATGTATGTATGTATGTATGTATGTATGTATGTATGTATGTATGTATGTATGTATGTATGTATGTATGTATGTATGTATGTATGTATGTATGTATGTATGTATGTATGTATGTATGTATGTATGTATGTATGTATGTATGTATGTATGTATGTATGTATGTATGTATGTATGTATGTATGTATGTATGTATGTATGTATGTATGTATGTATGTATGTATGTATGTATGTATGTATGTATGTATGTATGTATGTATGTATGTATGTATGTATGTATGTATGTATGTATGTATGTATGTATGTATGTATGTATGTATGTATGTATGTATGTATGTATGTATGTATGTATGTATGTATGTATGTATGTATGTATGTATGTATGTATGTATGTATGTATGTATGTATGTATGTATGTATGTATGTATGTATGTATGTATGTATGTATGTATGTATGTATGTATGTATGTATGTATGTATGTATGTATGTATGTATGTATGTATGTATGTATGTATGTATGTATGTATGTATGTATGTATGTATGTATGTATGTATGTATGTATGTATGTATGTATGTATGTATGTATGTATGTATGTATGTATGTATGTATGTATGTATGTATGTATGTATGTATGTATGTATGTATGTATGTATGTATGTATGTATGTATGTATGTATGTATGTATGTATGTATGTATGTATGTATGTATGTATGTATGTATGTATGTATGTATGTATGTATGTATGTATGTATGTATGTATGTATGTATGTATGTATGTATGTATGTATGTATGTATGTATGTATGTATGTATGTATGTATGTATGTATGTATGTATGTATGTATGTATGTATGTATGTATGTATGTATGTATGTATGTATGTATGTATGTATGTATGTATGTATGTATGTATGTATGTATGTATGTATGTATGTATGTATGTATGTATGTATGTATGTATGTATGTATGTATGTATGTATGTATGTATGTATGTATGTATGTATGTATGTATGTATGTATGTATGTATGTATGTATGTATGTATGTATGTATGTATGTATGTATGTATGTATGTATGTATGTATGTATGTATGTATGTATGTATGTATGTATGTATGTATGTATGTATGTATGTATGTATGTATGTATGTATGTATGTATGTATGTATGTATGTATGTATGTATGTATGTATGTATGTATGTATGTATGTATGTATGTATGTATGTATGTATGTATGTATGTATGTATGTATGTATGTATGTATGTATGTATGTATGTATGTATGTATGTATGTATGTATGTATGTATGTATGTATGTATGTATGTATGTATGTATGTATGTATGTATGTATGTATGTATGTATGTATGTATGTATGTATGTATGTATGTATGTATGTATGTATGTATGTATGTATGTATGTATGTATGTATGTATGTATGTATGTATGTATGTATGTATGTATGTATGTATGTATGTATGTATGTATGTATGTATGTATGTATGTATGTATGTATGTATGTATGTATGTATGTATGTATGTATGTATGTATGTATGTATGTATGTATGTATGTATGTATGTATGTATGTATGTATGTATGTATGTATGTATGTATGTATGTATGTATGTATGTATGTATGTATGTATGTATGTATGTATGTATGTATGTATGTATGTATGTATGTATGTATGTATGTATGTATGTATGTATGTATGTATGTATGTATGTATGTATGTATGTATGTATGTATGTATGTATGTATGTATGTATGTATGTATGTATGTATGTATGTATGTATGTATGTATGTATGTATGTATGTATGTATGTATGTATGTATGTATGTATGTATGTATGTATGTATGTATGTATGTATGTATGTATGTATGTATGTATGTATGTATGTATGTATGTATGTATGTATGTATGTATGTATGTATGTATGTATGTATGTATGTATGTATGTATGTATGTATGTATGTATGTATGTATGTATGTATGTATGTATGTATGTATGTATGTATGTATGTATGTATGTATGTATGTATGTATGTATGTATGTATGTATGTATGTATGTATGTATGTATGTATGTATGTATGTATGTATGTATGTATGTATGTATGTATGTATGTATGTATGTATGTATGTATGTATGTATGTATGTATGTATGTATGTATGTATGTATGTATGTATGTATGTATGTATGTATGTATGTATGTATGTATGTATGTATGTATGTATGTATGTATGTATGTATGTATGTATGTATGTATGTATGTATGTATGTATGTATGTATGTATGTATGTATGTATGTATGTATGTATGTATGTATGTATGTATGTATGTATGTATGTATGTATGTATGTATGTATGTATGTATGTATGTATGTATGTATGTATGTATGTATGTATGTATGTATGTATGTATGTATGTATGTATGTATGTATGTATGTATGTATGTATGTATGTATGTATGTATGTATGTATGTATGTATGTATGTATGTATGTATGTATGTATGTATGTATGTATGTATGTATGTATGTATGTATGTATGTATGTATGTATGTATGTATGTATGTATGTATGTATGTATGTATGTATGTATGTATGTATGTATGTATGTATGTATGTATGTATGTATGTATGTATGTATGTATGTATGTATGTATGTATGTATGTATGTATGTATGTATGTATGTATGTATGTATGTATGTATGTATGTATGTATGTATGTATGTATGTATGTATGTATGTATGTATGTATGTATGTATGTATGTATGTATGTATGTATGTATGTATGTATGTATGTATGTATGTATGTATGTATGTATGTATGTATGTATGTATGTATGTATGTATGTATGTATGTATGTATGTATGTATGTATGTATGTATGTATGTATGTATGTATGTATGTATGTATGTATGTATGTATGTATGTATGTATGTATGTATGTATGTATGTATGTATGTATGTATGTATGTATGTATGTATGTATGTATGTATGTATGTATGTATGTATGTATGTATGTATGTATGTATGTATGTATGTATGTATGTATGTATGTATGTATGTATGTATGTATGTATGTATGTATGTATGTATGTATGTATGTATGTATGTATGTATGTATGTATGTATGTATGTATGTATGTATGTATGTATGTATGTATGTATGTATGTATGTATGTATGTATGTATGTATGTATGTATGTATGTATGTATGTATGTATGTATGTATGTATGTATGTATGTATGTATGTATGTATGTATGTATGTATGTATGTATGTATGTATGTATGTATGTATGTATGTATGTATGTATGTATGTATGTATGTATGTATGTATGTATGTATGTATGTATGTATGTATGTATGTATGTATGTATGTATGTATGTATGTATGTATGTATGTATGTATGTATGTATGTATGTATGTATGTATGTATGTATGTATGTATGTATGTATGTATGTATGTATGTATGTATGTATGTATGTATGTATGTATGTATGTATGTATGTATGTATGTATGTATGTATGTATGTATGTATGTATGTATGTATGTATGTATGTATGTATGTATGTATGTATGTATGTATGTATGTATGTATGTATGTATGTATGTATGTATGTATGTATGTATGTATGTATGTATGTATGTATGTATGTATGTATGTATGTATGTATGTATGTATGTATGTATGTATGTATGTATGTATGTATGTATGTATGTATGTATGTATGTATGTATGTATGTATGTATGTATGTATGTATGTATGTATGTATGTATGTATGTATGTATGTATGTATGTATGTATGTATGTATGTATGTATGTATGTATGTATGTATGTATGTATGTATGTATGTATGTATGTATGTATGTATGTATGTATGTATGTATGTATGTATGTATGTATGTATGTATGTATGTATGTATGTATGTATGTATGTATGTATGTATGTATGTATGTATGTATGTATGTATGTATGTATGTATGTATGTATGTATGTATGTATGTATGTATGTATGTATGTATGTATGTATGTATGTATGTATGTATGTATGTATGTATGTATGTATGTATGTATGTATGTATGTATGTATGTATGTATGTATGTATGTATGTATGTATGTATGTATGTATGTATGTATGTATGTATGTATGTATGTATGTATGTATGTATGTATGTATGTATGTATGTATGTATGTATGTATGTATGTATGTATGTATGTATGTATGTATGTATGTATGTATGTATGTATGTATGTATGTATGTATGTATGTATGTATGTATGTATGTATGTATGTATGTATGTATGTATGTATGTATGTATGTATGTATGTATGTATGTATGTATGTATGTATGTATGTATGTATGTATGTATGTATGTATGTATGTATGTATGTATGTATGTATGTATGTATGTATGTATGTATGTATGTATGTATGTATGTATGTATGTATGTATGTATGTATGTATGTATGTATGTATGTATGTATGTATGTATGTATGTATGTATGTATGTATGTATGTATGTATGTATGTATGTATGTATGTATGTATGTATGTATGTATGTATGTATGTATGTATGTATGTATGTATGTATGTATGTATGTATGTATGTATGTATGTATGTATGTATGTATGTATGTATGTATGTATGTATGTATGTATGTATGTATGTATGTATGTATGTATGTATGTATGTATGTATGTATGTATGTATGTATGTATGTATGTATGTATGTATGTATGTATGTATGTATGTATGTATGTATGTATGTATGTATGTATGTATGTATGTATGTATGTATGTATGTATGTATGTATGTATGTATGTATGTATGTATGTATGTATGTATGTATGTATGTATGTATGTATGTATGTATGTATGTATGTATGTATGTATGTATGTATGTATGTATGTATGTATGTATGTATGTATGTATGTATGTATGTATGTATGTATGTATGTATGTATGTATGTATGTATGTATGTATGTATGTATGTATGTATGTATGTATGTATGTATGTATGTATGTATGTATGTATGTATGTATGTATGTATGTATGTATGTATGTATGTATGTATGTATGTATGTATGTATGTATGTATGTATGTATGTATGTATGTATGTATGTATGTATGTATGTATGTATGTATGTATGTATGTATGTATGTATGTATGTATGTATGTATGTATGTATGTATGTATGTATGTATGTATGTATGTATGTATGTATGTATGTATGTATGTATGTATGTATGTATGTATGTATGTATGTATGTATGTATGTATGTATGTATGTATGTATGTATGTATGTATGTATGTATGTATGTATGTATGTATGTATGTATGTATGTATGTATGTATGTATGTATGTATGTTATGTATGTATGTATGTATGTATGTATGTATGTATGTATGTATGTATGTATGTATGTATGTATGTATGTATGTATGTATGTATGTATGTATGTATGTATGTATGTATGTATGTATGTATGTATGTATGTATGTATGTATGTATGTATGTATGTATGTATGTATGTATGTATGTATGTATGTATGTATGTATGTATGTATGTATGTATGTATGTATGTATGTATGTATGTATGTATGTATGTATGTATGTATGTATGTATGTATGTATGTATGTATGTATGTATGTATGTATGTATGTATGTATGTATGTATGTATGTATGTATGTATGTATGTATGTATGTATGTATGTATGTATGTATGTATGTATGTATGTATGTATGTATGTATGTATGTATGTATGTATGTATGTATGTATGTATGTATGTATGTATGTATGTATGTATGTATGTATGTATGTATGTATGTATGTATGTATGTATGTATGTATGTATGTATGTATGTATGTATGTATGTATGTATGTATGTATGTATGTATGTATGTATGTATGTATGTATGTATGTATGTATGTATGTATGTATGTATGTATGTATGTATGTATGTATGTATGTATGTATGTATGTATGTATGTATGTATGTATGTATGTATGTATGTATGTATGTATGTATGTATGTATGTATGTATGTATGTATGTATGTATGTATGTATGTATGTATGTATGTATGTATGTATGTATGTATGTATGTATGTATGTATGTATGTATGTATGTATGTATGTATGTATGTATGTATGTATGTATGTATGTATGTATGTATGTATGTATGTATGTATGTATGTATGTATGTATGTATGTATGTATGTATGTATGTATGTATGTATGTATGTATGTATGTATGTATGTATGTATGTATGTATGTATGTATGTATGTATGTATGTATGTATGTATGTATGTATGTATGTATGTATGTATGTATGTATGTATGTATGTATGTATGTATGTATGTATGTATGTATGTATGTATGTATGTATGTATGTATGTATGTATGTATGTATGTATGTATGTATGTATGTATGTATGTATGTATGTATGTATGTATGTATGTATGTATGTATGTATGTATGTATGTATGTATGTATGTATGTATGTATGTATGTATGTATGTATGTATGTATGTATGTATGTATGTATGTATGTATGTATGTATGTATGTATGTATGTATGTATGTATGTATGTATGTATGTATGTATGTATGTATGTATGTATGTATGTATGTATGTATGTATGTATGTATGTATGTATGTATGTATGTATGTATGTATGTATGTATGTATGTATGTATGTATGTATGTATGTATGTATGTATGTATGTATGTATGTATGTATGTATGTATGTATGTATGTATGTATGTATGTATGTATGTATGTATGTATGTATGTATGTATGTATGTATGTATGTATGTATGTATGTATGTATGTATGTATGTATGTATGTATGTATGTATGTATGTATGTATGTATGTATGTATGTATGTATGTATGTATGTATGTATGTATGTATGTATGTATGTATGTATGTATGTATGTATGTATGTATGTATGTATGTATGTATGTATGTATGTATGTATGTATGTATGTATGTATGTATGTATGTATGTATGTATGTATGTATGTATGTATGTATGTATGTATGTATGTATGTATGTATGTATGTATGTATGTATGTATGTATGTATGTATGTATGTATGTATGTATGTATGTATGTATGTATGTATGTATGTATGTATGTATGTATGTATGTATGTATGTATGTATGTATGTATGTATGTATGTATGTATGTATGTATGTATGTATGTATGTATGTATGTATGTATGTATGTATGTATGTATGTATGTATGTATGTATGTATGTATGTATGTATGTATGTATGTATGTATGTATGTATGTATGTATGTATGTATGTATGTATGTATGTATGTATGTATGTATGTATGTATGTATGTATGTATGTATGTATGTATGTATGTATGTATGTATGTATGTATGTATGTATGTATGTATGTATGTATGTATGTATGTATGTATGTATGTATGTATGTATGTATGTATGTATGTATGTATGTATGTATGTATGTATGTATGTATGTATGTATGTATGTATGTATGTATGTATGTATGTATGTATGTATGTATGTATGTATGTATGTATGTATGTATGTATGTATGTATGTATGTATGTATGTATGTATGTATGTATGTATGTATGTATGTATGTATGTATGTATGTATGTATGTATGTATGTATGTATGTATGTATGTATGTATGTATGTATGTATGTATGTATGTATGTATGTATGTATGTATGTATGTATGTATGTATGTATGTATGTATGTATGTATGTATGTATGTATGTATGTATGTATGTATGTATGTATGTATGTATGTATGTATGTATGTATGTATGTATGTATGTATGTATGTATGTATGTATGTATGTATGTATGTATGTATGTATGTATGTATGTATGTATGTATGTATGTATGTATGTATGTATGTATGTATGTATGTATGTATGTATGTATGTATGTATGTATGTATGTATGTATGTATGTATGTATGTATGTATGTATGTATGTATGTATGTATGTATGTATGTATGTATGTATGTATGTATGTATGTATGTATGTATGTATGTATGTATGTATGTATGTATGTATGTATGTATGTATGTATGTATGTATGTATGTATGTATGTATGTATGTATGTATGTATGTATGTATGTATGTATGTATGTATGTATGTATGTATGTATGTATGTATGTATGTATGTATGTATGTATGTATGTATGTATGTATGTATGTATGTATGTATGTATGTATGTATGTATGTATGTATGTATGTATGTATGTATGTATGTATGTATGTATGTATGTATGTATGTATGTATGTATGTATGTATGTATGTATGTATGTATGTATGTATGTATGTATGTATGTATGTATGTATGTATGTATGTATGTATGTATGTATGTATGTATGTATGTATGTATGTATGTATGTATGTATGTATGTATGTATGTATGTATGTATGTATGTATGTATGTATGTATGTATGTATGTATGTATGTATGTATGTATGTATGTATGTATGTATGTATGTATGTATGTATGTATGTATGTATGTATGTATGTATGTATGTATGTATGTATGTATGTATGTATGTATGTATGTATGTATGTATGTATGTATGTATGTATGTATGTATGTATGTATGTATGTATGTATGTATGTATGTATGTATGTATGTATGTATGTATGTATGTATGTATGTATGTATGTATGTATGTATGTATGTATGTATGTATGTATGTATGTATGTATGTATGTATGTATGTATGTATGTATGTATGTATGTATGTATGTATGTATGTATGTATGTATGTATGTATGTATGTATGTATGTATGTATGTATGTATGTATGTATGTATGTATGTATGTATGTATGTATGTATGTATGTATGTATGTATGTATGTATGTATGTATGTATGTATGTATGTATGTATGTATGTATGTATGTATGTATGTATGTATGTATGTATGTATGTATGTATGTATGTATGTATGTATGTATGTATGTATGTATGTATGTATGTATGTATGTATGTATGTATGTATGTATGTATGTATGTATGTATGTATGTATGTATGTATGTATGTATGTATGTATGTATGTATGTATGTATGTATGTATGTATGTATGTATGTATGTATGTATGTATGTATGTATGTATGTATGTATGTATGTATGTATGTATGTATGTATGTATGTATGTATGTATGTATGTATGTATGTATGTATGTATGTATGTATGTATGTATGTATGTATGTATGTATGTATGTATGTATGTATGTATGTATGTATGTATGTATGTATGTATGTATGTATGTATGCATGTATGTATGTATGTATGTATGTATGTATATATGTGTGTGCGTGTGTGTGTGTGTGTATGTGTGTGTGACAAAAGTT